>CM068745.1:72491623-73054597 GCA_035084275.1 Hydrolagus colliei
TGCTCACTATCAGAGGATTTTTTTCTTTCAGATAAAGCACAGTTGCTAGAGATAGCGAAAGCCAATGCTGCAGCCATGTGTGCCAAAGCTTGTATCAATTTACCTCCAAACATGAAACCTCTTGTTTTGCCCATTGTGACAAAAATAGAAAAAATCTCCCAAAAATCAGTTTGCTCATCAATACAAGAACTCACAGAGGTAAGGACATGTTCTTTCCCATGTCATTTTTTTTAAGGTTGCAATTTCTCTAGATTCCTCACTGCCTCCATTCAGCACAGTACCTGTGGCTTGCAGGAAGGGTTGGTCGGCAAGTTGGTATGTTAGCTTTCATTATGAAAGGGTTAGAGTATAAGAGTAGGGAAGTCTTGCTGCAGCTGTATAGGGCCCTGGTGAGACCTGGAATAATGTGTGCAGTTTTGGTCTCCTTATTTAAGAAAGGATGTACTTGCCTTGGAGCGAGTGCAGCGTAGGTTCACGAGGTTAGTACCTGGAATGAGTGGGATGAGTTATGACGATAGGTTGATTAATTTGGGCCTATATTCTCTGGAATGTAGAAGAATTAGAGGGGATTTTATAGAAACCAGGGGTCACAGTCTTAGGGGTCAGCCCTTTCACACCGAGTTGAGAAAAAACGTTTTCACTCAGAGGGTGGTGAATGTATGGAATTCTTTACACCAAAGGGCTGGTGATGCTCAGTCCTTGAACATATTCAAGACTGAGTTAGATAGATTTCTAATTTCTAAAAGGATTAAGGGGAATGGGGATAAGGCAGGTAGCTGGAGTTAGAGTAGAATGTCAGCCATGATTGAATCGGGGGGCAGGCTCGATGGGCTGAATGGCCTACTCCTGCTCCTATTTCTTATGTTATGTTCTTATATAAGTTGCTCCCAAGGGCTTTAATGCCACTTTTGACCTGTCTGTAACAGTGGCATTATTTTATTTCTGCTCAGTGCTCCCAGCAGCTTATTGGGAGCTCAGCGAAACAGGTATGCAATCTATCTTTCGTTATCTACAATTAGAAGATTGCAAGTTTCAGGCTGGCTCAGACTTTGAACTTAGACCAGGCAGCACCAGCGCTGGGTATGCTGATTGGTGCGCCTCAGTCTTAGCAGTGCTGTACTCCAGTGAGGTGCTAAACCAAAGTCCCATCTGTCTGTTTCAGATCCATCATACTTTTCAAACAGCCAAGCAAATCTTTCCCTGTGGTGGCCAACAATCTTTCCATATAAAATGAGTCACTCAGTCAGGTCTGTTTGTGGGACATTACTGTGTGTAAATTGGCTGCTTCATTTACCCACAGATACAGTCACCACACTACAGTGAATATCCTATGAAGCAGTTTGAAACATCTCAACAGCATGATAAGGAATTCCATCAAATGCAATGATTATTATCAGAAATGAAGAGTTGAACTTCTCTCTCTCCCATACCCCCCCCCCCCCACCCCCCCACCCCAGACTAATTAAAGGAAATACTTGGGAATCCTTTCTATACAAGTTAATATTACTGCATTTCCCTATCTATGAACCATGAATATAGGTGGTGGTGTTGGGGGGGTGGTGGTATTTTTAATTCTTCTAACTTAATATTATATTTGATTTAAGATGATGTTTAGTATAAACAGAACAAATTTAGGCAGGGTGACATTGATCTCAACTTGTAGCTCCTTCACTTGTGAGTTATCAGGGCTATTTACTTTGTTGGATATCAATTATTTTCCTTGCTGATTTTATAAATGCTGTTGGTTTCTTTTTGAAGGTTTCTACACATCTTCCTGTAAATTGCCTGCCAATTATTACAACATCAACCACAAAATTACTCTTGTATAGCGCCTTTCACGTCTATTTTCCCCCTCAGAAATGCAAGAAAATTGTTGAAAGCAAAGACGATGAGAATGATTCGAGTGGCAAGCATCTTTCTGATGAAGACGACGGACCATTCATCAATCCACCATTTAAACTAAATGAACCCAAACCCATTTATTTCAGCATAAATGTAAGTAGCAGTGCAGTTTTGCAAAACCACGTTAATTATGTACAAAATATGAGCTGTCAGATACTGAAGGCTAGTTGCAAAGTAAGACTCGTTTCAGACTTGGTGCAAAATATACATAGCTAATAACATTTACAACTTTTAAGATTACTATAAGAATATAAGAATTTGCTCAGTGAAAGAAGACCAAGATGTATCTAGTTCGCCTTCCACCATCCTGCCATTTGCATGCACATGTTGTGTCTCAAACTATATTATCCCCAGATATTATTATCTAGCAGAAATCTATCTAATTTATTCTTGAAACACATGATATTTTTTGCTTCCACCGTCTCTCAAGGAAGCCTGTTCCATAAGTTTACTACTCGCTCATTATTTGTAATCAAAGCGTAAAAAGTGAATTTATCACCTATTTTGAAGAATTAATAGTCAATGTTACAAGTGTTAGGAAACCATTGCAAAGAGGTATATTTTTCAGAGATAGAAAGTTGACTGATTGCCGAAACTTAATTTAGAAGTTTCTACGGTTTTATACTGAAAAATGGGCAAAAGTTTTAAGAACAGAAAAATCGTGTTCTGTATATGATACACTGCAGTGTAGGCATATATTGGTGAAAAATCCTGATGTTTCTGTGTTTGAAAGTGCTTAAATTTCAGTGTAAAATATATTTTAAACGAAAGTGTGTTCAATACCGTAGCAATTTTACCTTTGGGTTTAGAAACATTACCTACTGGGCTAATCTTTATTACGGGTACTAGGGCTGTAGTATACTGGTTTTCATTGAGTGCTCACATTGTCTGTGTAGATACTGAGGAACTTATTTTATGCCTGTTCTTGTTTTAATTATTTCTGCCAGCCTTTGTAAGTTGACATAGGAAAACATCAATGGACAGTTCAAGGCTACCAGTTGGATGTTCAAACATTAACTGTATACCATTTAGAATTCAATATTTGAATTTGAGCATTTTTCAGACGTGTGAAAGCTTTTTTTAAAAAAAGATGAGAAAATCTAAATTTTACCTTGCAAAATTGGCTGTGTTATGCAATGGTTTATACAAACACAAATAAGAAACTGAGAATTGCAAAGAATATGTTTAGGACATAAAAAGGCTGTTGTGCCTTTGTGATTACTGTCAACCTAACCTGCCAACCTTATACCTCAATCCCTTTTGGCTGAAAACCAGCAAGTTGGCCTTTAATCTTATTTATGGTAATTTTATCTGCCTTCCCGTCTCATATATTATTAAAATCCATTAGCTTTGCAAAGATTTTTTTTCCCCTTAAATTCCTTTCCCTTTTTATCCTTTTATTTGTTTGTTTTTCTACCATTTTATGTTCCTATAGCTGGGCATGGGTGGCTTTCTAGAACTCTTTCCTCTATGATGTTTTTGTTTAAAGCTACATGTTTCATGTGCGTTTTTAAAATGTTCTGCTTCTCAGTACTTTTCTTTGCATCCTTATCTAATCACAATGTCCTTTGTTGCTCTTTAATCTGTTTTGATTGAGCTGAAATAAATCTCGATTGGAACCTCATGAACAGTTCCTTAAAATACTTTAAAAAATCACTTTTCAGTTTTTCTAATTAAATCTTTCTATTGCGCCTTGTTACAAACTGCAAAAGTTTTGTGCCAGGCTACCATTTAATTTTCATGATATCCTAAATGTTTCCTGTTTCTGCCTTGTACGTACCTGTGGGTCTAAAAACTGCCCTGTTGCCTTTGAAACTTGTGAATTGGATTAAAATTCGACTGAAAGGATCCTTCATTGGTTGGGAAAATCCTAAGTGAAACTGCATTGGTGGTCATCTCAATTCAGCTCCTGGTATTTCATAAGTCAACTGGTTACAGCTTAGCACTTATGGACCCTGTACGAATAGGAGGCTTTCTAAGAATGATAGTTTTGGACTAGGTTGGGGGAGAGCTTTGTCTAGTATCAGATTCTTCCTATATCTAATGTGGAAGTGAACTTGCTAATGTGATATGAGCAACAACAACACAATTACATTTGTATTGCACCTTTCACGTTGGGAGGACGTCCCGGGGTGCTAGAGTGTTTCAGACTGAAATGATCGGAGAGAGATGATCATCAATTTCGCTTAACACTGTCCATGTTTACATTGATGACAAAAAATTTGAATCGGTTCCCCCCTGAAAAAATAAATGTAATAACGAAATTTCGAGTGAGTAACATCTGTCAGTTTGCAGTTGGAAGCAAAACATCCAAGTTTTACTTTAGTGGTGTTATCAGTTTTATTTTTAGAGAAGGGTCTGTCTAATATGTATTTAATTTTGCCCACTCAGCTCTTGTTGCCCACTCAACACTGCATGTCAGTCAGAGCCCAAATGATAGGGTGGCCCTTGCCAGACAAGCTTTTGAGAAAATTTTCTCAATGGCAAACTAGGCACTTGTTTGCTAGTTAAACACCTGCAGTAACTAAACTATTTCACACACTGGGGTCCCTAAGCCTTGGTGCTTGCTAATCTGCCTCTTAATACTGAAATGGTTGCATCCCACCAGGGAGAGAGTATGCATTCCATTTCATACATGGGGAAATTTCCATGTAGAGGTTGTTATATCTTTGTGGAATTCTTAGTTTCACTTTTAAGCATGGGGTGATGAGTTTCCGCATGTGTCAGGCACCTGGCTGACTAACAGAAGATGTGTTTTCAGAGCACAACCATCTTTATAAGAAAGTTTCCATGAAGAAAAATCTTCAGTTCAGTTGGACATTGTTTCCAAGCCAAATTTTGCACCACATATATGTTCTACTTTATTCTACTTCACTTGATTTCTTCTGTCTTAATAGACATGCCATAACTTACCATATATTCAAAATTAACAGAGGTGATTAGGGTTTTTAATACAAAACAAAGTAAGCAGTAAGAATGCATTAAGATTTTAAAAAAACGAATATGTGTGGTTTTATACGTCTTGTGTTATGGGATATATATAATTTGCTGTCTCTTAGAACTGGTCTCAAATATATTTTCAAAAATTGACACAACCCACTAAGCCATGTGGCAATGTAATCATGTGTCTCCTGAGCAGCTCCTTGTACTCTATCTACCCACAGTAAACTTATTGTCTTGAATCAAAATTGTTTCTAAATATGTTTTTCTACCACCCCCTCAGAATCCAGTACTTAAACCATAATCCAGATACCCACACCAGAAACCTTTTCAGTTGCTGTCTTATGTCTACAGCAGTGAAGATTGATCCAGCTCTGGTTTCCAGTGAGCATTTTGATACTGGGCTGTACATTTTTCAGAGAAGTCTACTTGAAGCAACTGGACACTTTTATTTGCTTCTTCTTTCTGAAAGCATGATGCAGTTTTATGTTTTGAGGAAGGAGTGGATCTAACACTTCAGGCATTTCCCCTCAAGGTTGAAAAAAGCATCCAAAAGGCAAGCCCTTCTTCAAATGTATATTCGTCACTTCTCACTTAAACCAGGATGTCGACTATACTAGTAGCTCCTACATCACAGCAGTTGGAAGCTATTGCTCTCTCGTGCTTCATAATGAGGAAACGTGTAGTTTTCAGCTGCTTGTCACAAACCGTAGTGCTCCTCTAACTGATGCAGACTTTGGCATCGTCATCCAGCTCACAAGAGTAAAACAGAAGAGGCATTTTCATTATATTAAAGACTTCTCTGTGCTGCTCAAGCCAGGATCAGTACATACTCTGCTCTGTAGTTTGCAAGTGTGTGCGTATGTTTCCTTCCCCCCCCCCCCCCCCCCACCCCAACCCCTTCCCTTTCCCCTTGCTACTAGGGGTAGTTTTTCATTTGAAATCTACTCATCAACATGTAAAACATTTTCAGCTATTGTTTGACATCACTGATTTAAAATTTTATGTATATCGTCATTTCAGAAGTTCCTCATCTGATGTGTCCTCTGGTAATAAAATTATTCCACTGACATTCTGTGCTTACATTTCTCAATTCTCCTCCTGCCCCCACCCACCAATCCTTGAAGGTACTGATTCATGTTAGGATATTGTTGCCTAGACTAGCAGTGCCAGTTTGTCATGTTTGCGTGTGGACAGTGAATGTCAGCAGACTATTTGATCATGGTCATTGTAGTCAACCCAATGTCCACCGAACTGGATTTGCAGGGTTGGTTGAACAGTGATTAGGAGCTCGAGACCAGATTTTTTTTCCCCGGCTTGGGGATGTTAAGCAACTTCACTGCTATCCTAACTAAATAAATGCAGCGATTGAACCTAGCAACCTCCTCAGGTCCATGGGGTTCAATTCTTACAGCAGGTGATGTATTTCACCACTTTTAACTGAGGCACACCATTTTCTAGTCAATAATTTTCCTCCGCTCAAGTCCATTCTGTGGCCTGTGCTTCTCCCCTCCCCCCCCCCCACCCCATTACTTTTATTCCTTTTCAGATATTTGTTTGAAATTTTGTTCTAATTTGTCTGTAATCCTCCACCCCCCCAATCGCTAGAAGTTGGTGACTCCTAAAAGGGTATAGTTGCACTGCGGTTAGCAGTTCTCTGTACCTCGCTAGTGAGCCCATCCTTCAGGCAAATGTCTGGAAGCAGTGCAGTTGATTTCCTTACCCGACATGTGTGTTGTGTGTGTGCAGTTTTAGTGGAGTTTCTGGGTAGTGGTCAGGAGAGAAACTCGCTCCTTCTTCCACACTGACTGAAATCGGCTAATTCAGGAGAGAATCTAATAAAGGACAGAGTAAGGATTGGGTCTCAAAGCGTTCTGATCTGTTATGACCCAGTGTTTCATTAATGTGGTGTGTTTATCTTATCCATAGAGCCACCAGTGAAGCATAAAGAGCTTTTCAAACCTGCTTTTTGTATTTGCTTTGCATGCAATATATCGCTTCACCATGTGAGTTGGAGGGAGACAGAATTCTCGACAGTAAATATAATAAAGTATTTGACGTTTTAAAAACAAATTGACTTGGTAATTTATTTTCGGATTCTTACTCCAATGGTTGGGTTTACCAATTTAAAAAAATTAGTTTGCTGCCTTTTTGGGGGTATTCGTTGTGTGCGACTCCTTATTCAAGTGAGCTATAGTTTAGAAAACGATACGAGAGCTTCTGAAAGTGTTTCAAAAATTTTGTTTAAAATCCAGTAACTTTTGAAAAGTTTTTTTTTACCCAATTTGCAGTAATGGAACACTGAGCTCTTGCATTGTGTGCTCCATTATCGATATCCACTGGTTCTAAGCTGAGTGGAGGGACAATTTAAAGATACAGTAAACTGATAACTCCAAGGTAAAGGGGCTTATTGATGAGTTAGGCATTTGCATAAATACATAAATAAATGAGGGTGGGTTATTCGCAGCTTAATGATGTTAGAGGTTGTGACAAGTTTTAAGTCCAAGTCAAGTTATCTGGAATTTACTGTATTTCTTCTTCAATCCGATTCAACCCAAGTTGCAAGAAGAACTCTGGGCATATTGGGCTCAGCTGCTGTCATTTTGCTTTCATCTTGAGGATTAGTA
Source organism: Hydrolagus colliei (assembly GCA_035084275.1). Taxonomy (NCBI): domain Eukaryota; kingdom Metazoa; phylum Chordata; class Chondrichthyes; order Chimaeriformes; family Chimaeridae; genus Hydrolagus; species Hydrolagus colliei. The sequence goes on from CM068745.1 coordinate 72,499,093, forward strand.
CCAGAAAGTTCATGTAATTATTCCTTCTTATGTTAAGAATATTCTGCCCAGGAAGTTCTGGAGTCTTGTGCCTTTGTTCAATACGTAAAGTTGTCTGGTTGAGAGTGAATGGTTATAAATTGCAAAAATGCATTTCAACCAGTTGCAGAAATTGGAAAAATTAACTGGTCAAGATGAGTTTGAATCATTAAATGCTTTAACTACTGTGGGTCTTAACCTATGGGCCTTTGTCTTAAAATACAACACTGCTGAATTTGAGAAAAAAAAATATTCTGTCTTATTTTTAGAACCATTTTGTATAAGAATCTTCTTTCAGATTGAGGCAAAAATTTAATCAGAGATTTCCAAAATGTTTTCTGACCTTAAATTTTTAGATATAGTGACTTTAAGACTAATCTCAGAGAGAATTCAGGCTTATGCCTCTAGTTGTGTGTGAATACATACTCCCATTTTTTTTCCCAGTCCAAATTCTGCTTTACTTTTGTGCAATGTTATGTTTTCAAGCTCAAATGAATAAGTCAGTGCTTGTTTCAAAAGGTCGTTACTGACTATCACCATTATGCTGCTCCAGAGCTACAGTTTGAATATATTCCTATTGGGAAGATTTATGTGGAACCAATATGATCCTGTGTAATATATATATATATATATAATATAAACCTGCAATATATATTTATATATATTTTAAAATATGATTAATTTTGTGGAAATCTCAAGTAAAACCAATAATTGTAGTTTGGATTGGATTCTCATGCACGCATAATATGTTGCAAACTATTCTGTTTTACTGCTCATTCATTTTCAAATGCTGCGCATTTATAAATACGATTAACTCTGCAATCTTTTAAGAGTCGCAATGTGGATACCCCTGTGCAATGTTTTGGGATATCTTTTGTTGGACGGTGAAAAAGCACATATTAACATATACAATTCTTATTTATTATGGGTGTGTTGGATAGTTTGACATTTCTAAAGGCAATTGTTGTTCACTATAAATTTACAGATTCTCTGTTACTGAGAGTCGATCACTAAAAATTTATTTTACTCCATAGAAAACAGCCTCCTCCCAAACTCATCCACATTTTTTTTCTCGCCTTTTTTGGTTTCCGTGATGTGCGTGCACCATATTGTACAGATTGTTGCTCACATTATACGCCTGTAGATGACTTCTGAATGCTTGGACTGTGTACAGACGACCTCATTACAGTGCTATGTGCACACAATTTGCTTCAGCGTGGAGTTCTTAGCACCCACATAAGTTGGTTTCAGAATCTCTTGCATCGTGATTTACTTTTGTATTAGCAATCTGAGAGTGGAGAAACCTGTTTAGAACTGTGTTCTGAAAATGTTGTGGTGTTCTCTGTCATCTACCTTCAACATGGGCAGAAAATGTAAATCAAAGGTATATTCTTAAAATAATTGGGAAGTAGTTGTATCAAATCTTATTTTCTCTTGACTTTTTTCCATTTATTGGAACCAAAAATAAACCCCTGAAAAATACCATTGTTTTTATTTTGTGGACTAACAACTGACTTTATATAATAATAGTAATCACTACTGTTGATTTTCCACTTTACGCTTCGGAAGAACGTCTCAAAGTGCTTCGCAGGATTTTACTGTGAAGTGCAGTGACTGTATTTTGTAGACAAACACAGCCGCCAATTTGTGTGTGGCAATGTCCCACAAACAACAACTTTGTATTCCTTATTAAATGTAAATGTTTCTCCACCCTCGCGGAGAGCAATGGAGTCGGGATCGTGAAAACCTCCACTGCTATCATCTGCTATCATCCGTAACGCTGGATGGTTCTCCAGAACATGAAATGTTTGGGCAAGACTGCTCGACCTAGCAGATCATCCTACTGAGACACAGCTAACAACATAGTCTCCCTCCGTAACACAGTCTTGTTTTAGAGGAGAATGTTGAGCTTGCGGTAGTGTGGAGGGAACGTTTCGAATGTGCTGTTTTGAGATTTCGTTTGGGTGAATGTGGACTGTTTTCTTATCACCAGAGTGCCACGGTGAAACTAGTGCCAAAAACCCAGGTGGCTCTGACTAAGGAATTCCCCGTGTCCTCTGGTTCGCAACACAGGAAGAAAGAAGTACAGAATGCTTATGGTGAGTGGGTTCCTGTGGACAAAGACAACAACGAGTCCATCGACGATGTCTTTACAGATGAACCTACTCAGGTGAGACTTGTACATTGACATATAACCGTGACTTTAAAACACTGCTTTAAATTCTCCCGTGTGATAACTTTAGTCTTTTGTATTCAATCTAGCCTGTGGATATCTCAGTAACGATGAATGAGAGAGCAGAGGCTCAGAAACGCCTTGCAAATGATCCAAATGACGCGGAAGCTATGTCTATGATACTCAAAGTACAGGAACAGGCAAGTCTTCAAACTGATTCGTGGCTACCTAAAGATTGCTCAAATTGTGCACTTGGAAATGTCCGTTCATCTGAGAATGTATCGTGCTTGTCTGAATATCCACCTAACTTTCAGCTCTTAGTTGTCATTACAGTCTTGTCTACATTTAGCTGCAGGAAGTTTTCACTCATCCAGGCTTTAATGTCCGCCAGACAAGCTGATAGAACAACGGCGGACCTGGAGTCGATGCTGGAGGAGGCAAAGTACTAGATTTGTGTGTCATCCGCAGACATGTGGAAGTGTACCCCATGTCTGCGGATGGCATTGTACAGAAGGAGCAAATAGATGAGGAAAAGAAAGAGGGCCAAGGATGGAGCCCCGGGGAACCTCGCAGGTGACCGGGTGGGAGTTACCGTGTAAAGTGCAGATCTGCGTTTGTATGGTAACGGAGAATGTGTTTTTGTTTGACCGGTAAACAGAGTGTACGTCAAGAAGTTAGGAACTTACTTTAGAATATGGATAAGAATGCAGTCCTATTGATAGTTTCCCCCAAACAGTTGATTTGTGCTGTAAATAGCTGCTACCCAACAGTGTATTCAAATGTTTCTTATTTTGTGGTCCAGATAATGCAATGGGAGGTGTTTCTTGTTTGAGCTACTGGGCAGCAGAGGATCAACAACTAGTGTGCAATAGCACAGGTCCCATGACTGATTATTAGTCAATAGCACAGGTCCCACTATTAGTATGCTGCTAAATACTGCACAGATAACTCTGTCTGGTATTGTTGACTATTGTTCAGATACAATTTGCATTGAAGAGTGCTGAAGATAAGGTTGCAAAAGAACTTTCTGACTACTGCAGGAATGCAACAAGATTTCCTAGACTCAACTATATAATCATCTGTTACGAAGAGCTGATGATACCCTGGTCATCAAAATGTTAAACTTCTGTCATGAGAAGTTATTTATAAAGCAAGTCAATGTCTTTCATATTTATAATAAGAATGATAATCCTTGCATTCGATATAGAGCCTTATCATGCCTGCAAGATGTCGTAAAGCACTTCACAGAATATACTATAAAGTTGATCTACTGTATATTTTGTGGGTGAAACACGGCAGCCAATTGCGTGGAACAATCTTTCACAAACACTCATGGATTGAGCGAACATATTATAATTATTTTGTTTTGAGGAATTATTACACCCGGAAAAGCGATCTGCCAATCGACTAATAACTGGGTTTCTGCTTACTGATAGGTAAACAGAGCTGTGTGGAGTAAGGAAACTTGCCTAAAGTTTTGCTCCACCCAGAAATCAAACCCAGGTCCTTAAGCTTGCGAGGCGAAAGCTTTTAACTGCTCCACGACTCCGTGAGTAAATCGGAAAACTCAACTACTATCGTGCTTTTCCACAGTTTGGAGGCTTAACTACAGTAATCTGGCTGCCCCAAAGCTCCTGTCCTTTCTAAACTCTTTGATCCATTTAGCTTTGATCCGGTATTTGATCCATTCAGCAATTTCTTGTTGGTGGCGTCACAGATGCTGCTCAGGATTTGCAGAATTAAATTCTATAGAAAAGTAGATTCCCTGCTATAGGGGAAATACATTGGTGCTTTGTAAATTCTACATACATGGGAGTGCTTTACTACAACAAAATAACACTTATATAGCGCCTTTCAAGTCGAGGATGTCCCAAAGTGCTGAACAGTCAGGTCAGGACCCGAGCGTGGGGGGTGGAGGGTCGGGGTAGGGGGAGGAGTTAGGGGGGGCAGCCAAAGGCGCGATCGAAGAGGAAGGTCTTGAGACAGGCTTTGAAGGAGGAAAGGGAGGAAGCAAGGCAGAGGTGCTGCGGGATGGAGTTCCATAGTGGGGGCAGAGCGGCTGAAAGCCCGGCCACCGATGTTTAGGGAGGTGAACACAGAGCAGGCCTGCGTCTGCTGAATGGAGGGTGCGGGCAGGCTGATAGGTCAGAGAGGTAGGCGGGGGCAAGGCTGTGAATGGCCTTGAAAGTGAGGACGAGGATCTTGAATTCGATCCTCGGGATGGGGAGCCAGTGGAGACGGGCGAGGGTGGGAGTGATGTGGTCGTGGAGCCTGGTATGGGAGAGTACATGAGCTGCAGAATTCTGAATGATCTGCAGCCTGTGAAGGGAAGAGCTGGGAAGGCCGACAAGAGAATTCCCGTAGTCGAGCCGAGAAGTGATAAAGGCGTGAATGAGGGTTTCGGCGGCATGTGGGTGAGGTAGTGGTGGAGCCTGACAATATTGCGGAGGTGATGGAAGGCTGTGCTGGTCATGGAGAGGATGTGGGGGAGGAAGGATTGTTCGGGGTCGAACAAGATGCGCAGATTCCTGATTGGCTTCGAGAGGTGGAGAGAGCAGCCTTGAACGCTGATGTTGTCAGTGCCTGAGGTGCGGAGGCGCTGACGTGAGCCAATCAGGAGGGCCTCCGTCTGGTTGACATTGAGCTGTAGGAAGTTTGCCCTCCTCCAGGACTCCTGTCGGACAGACATGCAGTCAGAACGCCAGTAGTCTTGGAGTCGAGGGTGGACATGGAGAAGTAGAGTTGGGTGTCATTCGCATACATGTGGAAATTTACCCCATGTCTGCGGATGATGTTGCCCAGGGGGAGAGTGTAGAGGGTGAAGAGCAGGGGCCAAGGACAGTGCCCTGGGGAACACCGTAACTGTGCAGGGGCTAGAGGAAAAGCCATTGGAGGAGACGAAGTGAAGGCGGTGGGAGAGATACGACCGGAACCATTCGAGGACAGAGCCTTGGAGGTTGAGGAGGGGGGAGAGGCGGTGGAGGAGGATTGTGTGGTCCACGGTAGCAAAGGAGGCGGATAGGTCGAGGAGGAAGAGGAAGCAGAGGGAGCCCTGGTCACAGATGATCAGGATGTTGTTTAATAATAAGAATGATAATAATCATTGCCTTTGAGACGTCTCAAAAGTGCTTCACAGGGTATACTGAAAATTTGTGGACGAAACGTGGCAGCCGATTTGCACAGAACAGTATCCCACAAACAACTACGGAGAGAGAGAGACCAATTTTATTTTTTATAGCACTTTCTTGGCTAGATTACAGGGAAAGAGAAACATTTTGGACTAGCTATACCCCTGCGTAACATAAGCATAAGCGGCCTAGTGTTTTTGAACACGTTTATTCATATATTTTGAAACTTTTAAAAAATAATGTATTTGTTGTTTAGGAAAAAAAGGGTGAGTTTTAATCACTGGGTTGTTTTTCTTTATTGTTTGAAGCTGTAATGGTTTTTGTTTTCCTTTTGGAAGTTCATTGTTACAATTGCGGAAACATACCTAAGGCTTTTTTATATTTATATATATATATATGTGTGTGTGTGTATTAGGGAACGGCGATATGGGAATTTCCCGATATATCCATATCGGTTGGCTCATATCGAGATATATCGACATTTTCAGTTTTTTCGTACTGCGCATGCGCTCGCATCGGAGTGCGCGCGGATTTCGGATGCGCGCGCGTTCCGGGTGCCGTCTCTCTCCCCCTCCCCCCCCCTCCCCCCAGCCGTCTCTATCCCCCTCTCCTCCCCCCCCAGCCATCTCTCTCCCCCCCCCCCCCCCCCCCAGCCGTCTATCTCCCCCTCCCCCCAGCCGTCTCTCTCCTCCTCCACCCAGCCGTCTCTCTCCCCGTCTCCTCCCCCCCCCCAGCCGTCTCTCTCCCCCTCTCCTCCCCCCCCCAGCCGTCTCTCCCCCTCTCCCCCCCCCCCAGCCGTCTCTCCCCCTCTCCCCCCCCCCCCCAGCCGTCCCTCTCTCCCCCCCCCCCCCCCAGCCATCTCTCTCCCCCTCTCCCCCCCTCAGCCGTCTATCTCCCCCTCCCCCCAGCCGTCTCTCTCCCCCTCCCCCCCCCCTCCCCCCAGCCGTCTCTCTCCCCCTCTCCTCCTCCCCCCAGCCGTCTCTCTCCCCCTCTCCTCCCCCCCCAGCCATCTCTCTCCCCCCCCCCCCAGCCGTCTATCTCCCCCTCCCCCCAGCCGTCTCTCTCCTCCCCCCAGCCGTCTCTCTCCCCCTCTCCCCCACCCCCCCCAGCCGTCCCTCTCCCCCCCCCCCCCCCAGCCATCTCTCTCCCCCTCTCCCCCCCCCCAGCCGTCTATCTCCCCCTCCCCCCAGCCGTTTCTCTCCCCCTCACCCACCCCCGTCTCTCTCCCCCTCTCCTCCTCCCCCCAGCCGTCTCTCTCCCCCTCTCCTCCCCCCCCAGCCATCTCTCTCTCCCCCCCAGCCGTCTCTCTCCCCCTCTCCTCCTCCCCCCAGCCGTCTCTCTCCCCACCCCCCCAGCCATCTCTCTCCCCCTCTCCCCCCCCCCCCCAAGCCGTCTATCTCCCCCTCCCCCCAGGCGTCTCTCACCCCCTCTCCTCCCCCCAGCCGTCTCTCTCCCCCTCTCCTCCTCCCCCCAGCCGTCTCTCTCCCCCTCTCCTCTCCCCCCCCCCAGCCGTCTCTCTCTCCCCCCCCAGCCGTCTATCTCCCCCCAGCCATCTCTCGCCCTCTCTCCTCCCCTCCCCCGCCGTCTCTCTCTCCCTCCCCCCCCCAGCCGTCTCTCTCCCCCTCCCCCCAGCCGTCTCTCTCCCCCTCCCCCCAGCCGTCTCTCTCCCCCTCTCCTCCTCCCCCCAGCCGTCTCTCTCCCCCTCTCCCCCCCCCCCCCCCCCAGCCGTCCCTCTCTCCCCCCCCCCCCCCCAGCCATCTCTCTCCCCCTCTCCCCCACCCCAGCCGTCTATCTCCCCCTCCCCCCCAGCCGTCTCTCTCCTCCTCCCCCCAGCCGTCTCTCTCCCCCTCTCCTCCCCCCCCCCCAGCCGTCTCTCCCCCTCTCCTCTCCCCCCCCCAGCCGTCTATCTCCCCCTCACCCCCCCCCGTCTCTCTCCCCCTCTCCTCCCCCCCCCCAGCCATCTCTCTCGCCCTCTCCCCCCCCCCCCCAAGCCATCTATCTCCCCCTCCCCCCAGCCGTCTCTCTCCCCGTCTCCTCCCCCCCCCCCAGCCGTCTCTCTCCCCCTCTCCCCCCCCCCCAGCCATCTCTCTCCCCCTCTCCCCCCCCCCAACAGTCTATCTCCCCATCACCCCCCCCCCCCCCCCCAGCCGTCTCTCTCCCCCTCACCCCTCCCACCCACAGCCGTCTCTCTCCCCCCACCCCTTGCATACCTGTATATTGTATTCGAGGACTTTGAATACAAGATGGCAGCTTTGCACATCGGTCTGTACATTGTCTATAGAGATGAGCATTCTGGGTCTTGTAGTTGATTGTGCTCGCATCCCGATTTTTTTACCTCGATATATCGTTTTTTCGATATATCGATATTTTTAAAATGTCTATATCGGCATATCGATATGAAAATCATATGGGGTTTTAGCGATATATCGATATATCGCCGTTCCCTAGTGTGTATATATATATATATATATATATATATATATAGATGGAAATTACTCTCTCTGGGTTTTTCAGATCTGGTTGGAAGAGCCAAGTCTATATTTTTACCACTGGGTGTTTTCCATCTCAAACTTGCCTTTCCTGGGCAAACTTTTGGATTGCATGGTTGCCAATCAACTTCGGTCACACCTCTCCCCTCCACTCCCTACTCAAAACTCCTCTAGTTCGGTTGTCACCCTGCCCACAGTACAGAGATGGCACTTGTCAAAGTAACAAATAACGTCTTCTCTCTCTGGACCATGGGTCTCTCTCCGCCTCGTTTGACATAGTTGATCATGCCATCCTCCTCCACCTCTTCTTCTACCACAGTGGGATGGCACTTACATGGTTTGAGTCCTACTTATCTAACCACCACCATCAACAACTTGCTCATATAGCACCCTCCGGACTGGGTAGCGTCTCAGAGTGTTTAACAATGTATCTTGGCAAGCGGCTTCTCCTCCCTCCCCCGCCTGCTCACCTGTGGGGTCCTCAGGGCTCCTTGGCCTCCTTTTCCTTATCTACATGCTACCTCCCAGTGATGTCATCCGCAGACATGAGGTCAATTTTCACATAATAATGATCCTTGCATTTGATATAATGCTTTTCACGTCTTCTAGATACTGTATAGTGAATTAACTGTATATTTGTGGGCAAATCGTGGCAGCCAATTGTGCACAGCAGTGTCCCACAAACAGTTGTGGATTGAAATGACCAACTTATTACTGTTTTTTTCGAGCGATTATTATTGTATATGCATTGTTGTACCCATGTACGCGGATGACACCCAATTCTCCCGGTTTGCTGATGATCTGTCAGTTTGTTTGATGGACATCGAGGTCTGGATGGACGCAAACTTCCTGCAGTTGAATGTCGGCAAGATGTAAGCCATTCTGTTTGGCTCCCTTCAATGTCTACTCTCCTGTGGGTTTGAACTCTTCAACCTCCCTGGGCTCTCCCTCAGTTTCTCAGAATCTGTGCACAATTTAGGCATCAGGTTCAATCCCCAGCTTTCCTTTCTAACCCCACATCCATTCCCTGACCAGGAACGCTTTTTCCCACCTCCATTACATTGCCCGCCTCCATCCGTATCTCACAACAAAAGCAGTTGAAACCCTTGTCGATGCTGTCTTCATCACTTCCCTGCTGGCCTATTCCAATTCCCTCCTTGCTGGTCTTCCCAGTTTCACCATACACAAGATTCAAATAATGAAAAATTCCGCTGCCCAGATTTTCACCCACAGAAAACTCTGTATCCCCATCACACCAGGTCCTTACTGAGCTCCACTGGCTCCCAATCACCGAACGGGTCGATTTCTAGATCCTCACTGGTTTTCAAATCGCTTCATATCCTGGGAATCCCCGTACTTCTCCGATCTTCTTAACCCTCACTCCTTCACCAATCATTCTAATTGGTACCAGCTAAGCCTCTTATACCTTTTACTTATTGGCTACTGGTCCTCTCTCTGTCTACACAACATACATCCCTGTAAACACCTTGCAAATGTGGACAAGATTTACAGGTCGCAGCTGATCAGAAATTGGCATGGACTTGTCTCTGCACCTCACTGTGATTGAGGAATGGCAACGGCAACGATCTGACATCTTCCGCTCCACCGTCAGTGTCCGTGCCTTTAGCTATTTCACCCAGAAACTCTGGAACTATCCTCCCCCCTCCCCACCTTCAAATCCCACCTAAGGACCTACCTTTCTGATGATGCTCAGTCATCTCCTTACATTTGACATTACACTTTATCATGTCTTCGAGATGTCTCAAAGACTGAATATACTGTAAGGTCAATTGATTGCATATTTTGTGGACGAAACACGGCAGCCAATTGCATGCAGCAGGTTCCACAAACAGCCGTGGATTGAGTGAGCAAATTATTATTTTATCTTTTTGAAGGAATTATTACCTCTGGAAAAGCGATTCACCAATTGACTAACAACCGGGTTCCTCCTTACTGCTGGGTAAACAGGGGCGTGTGGAGTAAGGAAACTTGCCCAATGTGTAATCCGGGCGGGAAGCAAACCCAAGGTCTCTTGCGAGTCGAGTGTTCTTGAGTTATGAGACTCCACTTTGCCATTAATATTCTAGAGTATATTTAAGGACTCCAATTTAGGTCTTCTGGATTTTTTTGGACTTATTTGATGCCGTGCTTTATTCATGGGCTTCTTTTGATCAGCTACAAGGTGTTGTTTCAGTGTTTGAGAAAAGAAAGGATATCTGTTTTGAGAAATTAGCCAATATTAATCTTTGAATTTGATGTAGTGCTTTATGTTTTCGAGACGTCTTAAAGATGTCTTGCAGAATATACTGTAAAGTGAATTGATTGTATACTTTGTAGGCCAATACATGAAAGCAGGCAAATAAACTGAATACGTTTTGTAATAAAACATTATAGAGCCATTAGGTTACGAGTGAATCCCATTTTGGAATACGTGACCTTTGCATTTGCATAAATTTAATTCCACCTGCTTTATGCAAATTAGCTGAGAGGTTCATTGCTGGATTGATTAGGGCATTTTTTTTTCTAGTGGTTTTTGAATCCACTTTGAAGCTTTCGTTCAGCAATTGCCTGGTGAAAAGCTGATATTAAATGGTGATGTGCTTGTGCTTCGTTTTACTTTCAGATCGATGTCTGGGCTCAGTCAAGTTCTATGCCTGGTCAGTTCACAGGCAATACAGGAGTTCAAATCCTGACCCACGAGGAACTGGCAAATACTGGTCCCCAAGCCTGGATCAGGAAGGTAATGAAAACATTTAGAGTCGTAAGTTTTATTTTCTGTACTTAATATTTCTTTCTTTGGAGCGATTGGATTTGTGAGGGAATGTATGTTAACAATAATAATAATTATAATATCCTTGTATTTGATATAGCGCCTTATCACGTCTTTATGAGACGTCTCAAAGCGCTTCACGAAATATATATAATGTAATTTGATTTGTGAATTTTGTGTGTGAAATGTTTGCTGGATATGGGGGAGGTGGGGGGTGGCTGGGGAGGGGGAAAGAGCAGTCTCTAGAGACCCTTCATTTCAGCGTTCGCTACGATTTAATGAAGAACTATTCTACTCAAGTCTCCCTAATTATAACAAGGTATTTCCTAACTTGCTTTCTGAAAGCATAGCAAAGTTGAGCTCCTCCCCTGGCTCGATCTTGTCATTTTGAAGCTTGGCTAATATTTAGAAATGTCAAAACCTACTGAAAATTCTTGTGGTCCTTGTTTTGGGAAGATTTTCTCCCCCTCCCCACCTTGAGATTGCTCTCTCTCTGCAGCACAAACATCTGGGTGCTGCAAACTGACGAGAGCAAAAACATCCCTTTTCTGGAAGTCCTTTGCTTTGTACGGTTGTTGTTTCAACCAAAACATGGGGGAAAGTGACTTTGCTATAAACAGCAACTGAACTGGGAAAAAAGATGGTCACCTTAGAATAACAGCATCCATCATCCCCAAAATCGTTGTTTAGATATACTAAGGAAATAGGTCAAGAGGTCATTGTTTTGTCGGGCACATTTGGAATAGAAACCAAGTATTTCTTTACAGAGAGCAGCTGGAAAGCAATACTACGAAGGGTGCATGAGACCAAGAGACTGGGCTCCTTTAAGAAATGCCTTGGTGTTTAACGGGGAAGCTTAGCAGGGTTGGGAATTCTGGAGGATAAACTCTTGTGGACCGTCATCTGAACTGGTTGTGACGTGCAACACTTTGAGTAAGAAGAACCTGGCCTTTCCCCTCACGACCAGTTAACCCCTTAACTGCAATTCAAGAAAATATTCCTGAAAAGTTTACAGTCAACATTTTATTCCTTTTGAGGTCTTCACCGCCGTTGAATTCGAAGACTTTGCAAACCTTTAATAAAGGAGTTACGCGCGTGTCACATGCCTGTGAGTGGATTACTCACAATGAAATGGCAATGTCAAGAGAAGCTTGAGAGGGTGAACAGTGCCAAAGAGGACATGTATTCCAATTGAAGACATGAAACCTTCAAAGGTTTGGATACTTTAGGGGGAAAAACATTAGAGTTGCCCTTATCACATTATCTGAAGTTCTGTACGTTATTCATTCTCAGGAGACTAATCACAGCCATTGTCCTGCAGTATGTATCAGGCAGTGTCATTTACCAAGGTTAAATCAATTTAAGACGTTGTTGGTATCCTGTAAGTCAAGTCTATGCTGTCCTAAAACATTTATACATCACAGAGGATGCTTTGCCAAAATAGTTTTCTTTCAAACAAATCACCCTTTGAAGCTTACTTTTTGTTAACCGACTAAGTGTTCTTGCATAAAACGATACGGTACGTATATTCTTAATCAGCCCACAAACATACTGCCGTCTGAAGGAAAACATATTAAATGCTTTGCATTTTTGTATGTTTTACAAAATGTCGAAATGGCACACGATTGGTGTTTCACTTATGTGGTTGATCCACCAGTATTAAAAAAAAACCTAATATCTGTTTCACTTCATGTTCAGTGGTGTATCCAGTTCACAAAATGGTAGATGCAGTTGTATAAAGAAAATATTGACTCAAGGCCAAATTATAATTGGTATGAAACCGTTGTTTCATATACAGTACCTTGCTTTACATATGTTTGCAAATGCACAGGCGATTGTGTCCTCAAAATTGACCAATTCTGTTGTAATAATAATTACAACAACACTTACATTGGATATAGCGCCTTATCCTTGAGACATCTCAAACTGCTTCACAGAAAATACTGTAAAGTGTACTATTATAGCAGCTTAGGGTTCATTACAAGTTGCCCCGGTCTTATTTTAAATCCCACCACTCCCTTTGCTCCTTCGCTAACCAGAGTGTTAGGATGAGTAGTGGATTTCTGCACAACAGCAATCATTCCTGCTCTGTGAAGTAACAGAAAAGATGCACTTAGATTCTTCCTACAACACCACTCTTTACCTCTCCTCCCCTACTGTGAACTAGCATGCTTTTTTACCATACAGTGTATCCCATCTGAAAACTGCTTAAAAATGCTTGCAAAATAACAATGCTTGCATTTGATATAATAATCCTTGCATTTGATATAAAACCTTATCACGTCTTATCACGTCTTGTAGACTTCTCAAAGCATTTCACAGAATATACTGTAATATACTGTATACTGTAAATGTACTGTAAAGTGTATAATGCCCACAAAATTGCACCAATTGCGCTCAGCTGTCCCACAAACAGTTGTGGATTAAATTACCACATAATTTTTTTAAAAGAATTTATTATTAACATACCCATTAAGTACAGGCAATGTTTCATGTTAGCAAAGGTTGGGTGAAATTGTCTGAGATTTAAACATACTGTTAAAGCCACTGAGCTTTGAAGCACAACCAAGCCCTTGTATGTTTTATCCTGTAATTAAGTAGCACTAATGGTCACAATTGTCGATCTTAAGTTCTCTGCAGTTTTCCTTGTGGCTGTATAGCGTTATGACCATTCACAGGAGGAACAAGACAACCAAACAAGAAATCCTGGTTTGCTCTGTTCTGACTTTACACGGTTCTGATGCAGTTCAGATTGGTTATGCAGTGCTCATAATCAGAAAGGAGGATGTGGCCAAGTTTAGGCCAACTTCAATTTCTGATCCGCATGTAGCAAGAAAGGAGAGTTCAGTAACTCGCTAGCTTCACGATTATTACATGGCTGCAATGCATGGGACCCAGGGTTTCCTTCCCCTTGATTATCTTGTGTAGTTTGTGTGAAAATGTATGCACGGTAAACATGTGTGCATACGGTGCAAATCGGTCACTTTTGGCAAGTGCACCTTATCAGGGTTTGCGTGGGCGTGCACACGTGGATGTGGTGCACACAGGGGCGACTTACGGCTGTTTTAAAGGGAGCGTCCCAAATGTATATAGCGCTTTCCATGACTTCTAGACGTCTTTGTCAGGTGTATTTGCCTAGGTTTAAATAATAATAATAATCCTTGCAGTGGAAATAGCACTTTTTACATCTTCTAAACGTCTCAAAGCACTTCACAGAATATACTGTAAATATACTGGAATTGACTGTATATTTGTGGATGAAACACAGCAGCCAATTGCACACAGCAGTATCCCCACAACAGTCATGGATTGAAATGACCAATTTTATTATTTTTTTTTGGAGGGATTATATTAGGTGTGTGGAGTAAGGAAACTTGCCTAAGGTTTCGCCCCGACCTGCCTGGATGTGAACTCGGGTCGCATGCTCGTAAGGCTGTATCTTAAACCAAAAAAACAGAAATGGCTGGGAAAGTTAATGTTAATAATACATCTTGCGCAACAAATCTCTAGCTCTGTCAAGCAGACTTTCAGGTATTCGGTTGATGGCTGTGGGGAAAACAAATCCTCTCAGGGATATTCCCCAAAAGCAGTTTTGAATAAGTGAGCTCATCATTGCAGAACTTGCTCAGCCAGCCGCGATTCAAAAGCCCAGACATCAGTTTTTGCAGGACACAATTGCACTTGGCAATGCTTTTTGTTTGAAGCATTACTGAGCATGGTAATAGATAATGCAATGCATCAATGGTATGGGATATACAAATGGTTTCTTTACATATTCTGTAAGAATGAGACAGTGAAGTTAGCTTGGATTTGTGAACTGAATACACATTAAAGATATTGAAACAGATGTTGATGTAAAAAAAATTCTATCATTACAAAGCAGGTACAAAAGCAGGATGGACCTATGAGCGACTTTGACTGGGGTTTGTATCATTCTCTGCATGGTTGCCTCTTTCTTTTGTGAGGTTCCTGGAAAAAGCAGGGGAAGATGGAAATGAAAGTAAGTAAAAAAAAATCCAGGTTCACGGGGTGAGGCAGCTGATATTCCGGATCCAATGGTTGGTCAGTCGCTTTTAAAGTCAGGGTTGCATGTGTTCTTATTTGAAGAAAAAGGAGTTTGATTTGCATACATTTTCCCTTCACGGGTAGAAAACTTACACCACAATTGGATACCTTCTAAAAACTAACCTAAATCCTACTGTATAATCCACATTGCAACTGGCACAGCTCAACCTGAGCTCTCATAACTCTGATTCTGTTCTGAAGCCTTTCGCCATTTGAGCTGCTGCAAGTAGTTTCATTTCAAAATAACCAATCGAATTTATGCTGCAGTGTTGAAGTTGCTTTTCACACTTTTTACAGTTGAAAGAGGATTTGAGGCTGAATGTGTTATCTGCTATTTGCTCATTTACAGACCTCATTATCCCAGTAATATTCTTTTTAAAAACAAAAAATGTAGTGTGTGTCCCAATTATTTTGTTAATGTTTCTATTCCATTGGCATAAATACTCCTCTGCTCCTGTTACTCAACCTTCTGCAGGCTGGAGTGTGGTTAATGTGGCCATTGTTCACGTGTTGAGTGTTAACAGTGAGTGTCAGAAGGTCCACTGGAGGTCACCTGTGCGCATGACCATTAGAGAGAGGTCTAACAAAGTACTTGGGGCAGGAAAAGTGGCTGATTTTTAACCTTTCTAAGGTTACCCTCCCATGTAATTTACCCTCCCCATTTTTTTCTTATTTAATAATATTTTCAGTTATAATATTTTCATATTATCATAATGAGTCGAGGTAGAGATTGGCCAGCCGCAAACTAACAGAATGGTGGAACAGGCTTGAGGGGCTGAATGGCCTATGCCTGTTCCTATGTTCCCAGCTGAGAGGAAAATTAGCACTTGAACAAACTAGATCCTGGTCTGTGAGCTGCTATATCCACTCCCATCGGATGGCTAACTTGGGGTCACGAAGCATGTATAGTATAGTCATTCAGGCTGCAAGTTGACTGTCCCTGCACTACATGATTGGAGCTGCAACCAGTTCATTATGTTTGCTGTCACGTCGTAATGTGTTAAGATTGATCAACAGAAACTTGGGCATATTGATTGCTGCTTGAAATGAGCTTTACAGCATCTTTAATTGCATCTGTTTTAGTGATTACAAAAGTCTTCTGTGGCATACAATGCATTGTATTCAGAAATGGTAGACATGAGTAACCTTGTAATAAATGTATTGGATTAGCTTCTATTGAAAGTTATAGACTCCCCTATTGGTAGACTTTAGCATGCTGCTATTTGGCATTGCAATTTTTAAAGATTTAAAGTTATCCTTGCTATCCCAGTTTATTCTTCCAGTTGTCAGCATTATACATTGTGCAGGTTTAGTACACACACTCAGTACCTTAACTACAATAGGTCCACTCTATGACAATCACACTCTACCTATCGCTCTCCTATTTATTAATGCCCTGCGCAAAAGCAGAGAATTTCACTTGCTACTTTGTTGCACCACTTGACAGATCATTTTATAATTGTTTACAACTTAATTTTAGACATATACAGTAAAGACCCTTAGAATACATATTTATTTGGGATGTCATTTTAACCTGTATAGATGCTCAAGTCTCATGTTTTGCATTTTTCAACTGCTATGAAGCCATAAAAGCTGCCCTGTTAAAAACACGGTATTGGTGCATTGGGAATGATTATCAAACAATCATTTGTTAAGTGATTCAGTGTCGCTATTTGAACTTGCATTGCTAATCCACCTCTAGGCCTCTCTCCACAAATCAGTATTAATTTTCACAATTCGTATTACCTAGGAATTGTTGGCATTAGCAACTTGGAAACGAATTGTACTACCATCGGACTGTAGTTCACCTTGCAGTCTAATGTATTGCTGTGTCCAGCAACTTTGCTCAATAACTGTTGACAACTGAAAACAATGGGGAAAGTGTTGGATGTCCAGATGTGTCTGGTGCTCTGTTGAAATGACTGTAACCTGTTGGGGGAGTGGGGTAGGACAATGAGAGGTGATAGTTCACAGACTGATCTGTGAACTTTCACTTCTCTGTATGGAAACTTGTTGCAGGGTCAAATCCTTGTAGCCGACTTGTTGCCGCGGTCAATCTCAACCTCACTTTTCACTGCACCGGCAGCAGAGGGCTAGGTATGTAAATTTTTAAGGAGTTTTCAAATACATCTCTTTAATGTCTATGTTTTCATATATATATATATTTTAAACTTTGCACAACAGTTTTTAGAAGAGCTTCTGATGCATGTGTTTGTTTCCCTAATGATCTCATCTTCAGAGTACTCTAATTTGTTTTTAAACCAGTGGTATAATGCATTATTTGTGTTAGAGATGCATTTTAAAATGTTCTTTAATCTTACATTGCAGATGTTAAATCTTAATGAAACAAGCTGTTACTTTGACATTGTGTAAGATTTGTTTGTATTATACCTATTTACTTATGAACAGGATCAATTCCTGAAGGCCGCTCCGTTAACTGGAGGAATGGGGGCAGAATTGATGCGGAAAATGGGGTGGAAGGAAGGAGAAGGCTTGGGAAAGAATAAGGATGGAACAGTAGAACCTATAATGGTTGAATTCAAGAGTGATCGCAAAGGTAATGCTGCCTTTCACTCCATTGTTACAGCAGTGTGTGGCTGTTGCTTAATGTTTATGCATTTCAACAAATGTACAACTGGTCATCTAACATAGACTGAATAATGACAATATAATTTTTCAAACTGACTATATGTCAGTAATCCATGCATTTGATATAGCGCCTTATCACATTTTCCAGACATCTCAAATTCAAGGTGAACAGCACAATTTTTGCAGAAACCCATCAGCGTTGCTTAAGAGTATCCAAACTAAACTGAGAATTCCACATGTCCAACTTACAAGTAAGTTGCTAACGGCTAAAGGGAAAGGAAGTGGATTATACAGATTTACAGAGGTTGGTCTTTTGGGATCACAAAATATACCCAAACATCCTTCAAAATAAATAATTTAGCCACTCAATCCATGACTGTTTGTGGGTCACTGCATTTCACCCACAAAATATCCAATGAATTCACTTTATAGTACATTCTGTGAAAAGCTTCGAGACATCTCAAAGATGTGATAAGGCACCATATCAAATGCAAGGATTATTATTATCAGTGATATTTATCCCGTTGTTTATTCTCCTTGGCTTGATATTGAATGGAATCCATCATATAAAAATAAATTAAAATGGTGAAAGCTCAGAAACACAAATCAGAACTTTGCTGGAAACCACAGCTGCTTTACCAGAATAATAGAATAGAATTGCATAGATGGACGACTAAAAACCCAACTCGTGCTTCTTTAGGTCTTGTGGCAGAGGGTGAAAAGGCACAGAAGAAATCTGGAAACTTCCCCATAATGAAGGATCTATCAGGTATGAGAATTGTGAAAGGCACTGTAGAAATGTAATCTGTTGTTGTTTGTGTATTTCGTTCAACTTTGTTATGATGACAGCTGATTTGGTTTTCAGAGGCAGGAAAACTCAATCTACACACATAACGTTTAAAAATTCTCCACCACAATTCAGAGAATTGCCTATTAAAATAAAGACTGCCATAATGTAGTGCTGAAATATTGCTTTTCTATTTTGCTTTTCTGCCCTCCCCCTCCTCCACCCTCCCCACTCCCAGTCTGTCACGTGTTCTCCTGTAAATGTGGGCTTGTGCTGGAATAATACTCCTCAGTCTCTACTGGCAAATATTGCACTCAATTACTGTCGTTCTTCACATTAAGCCTAAGCAAGATATCGATTATCGGGAGTTACAGATTGGGATGGTTCTGATAACTCAACTTCACGTGTGGATTTACCCGAGGTCACTAGCCGATGACCAATAGGACATTAGCTGATTCTATTTCCTTCCACCGCCCGCCCACTTCATATCCCAACCCTCCCCTTTCCACCTGAATTGAATTCTGACAATAGGTCATCGAACTGAAACATTAATTCACTTTCCTCTCTTCATAGATGCTGTCTGACCCACCGAGGGTTTTCATCGACTTGTTTTTATTATATCTGTATCAGGCCAGTTTTAGTTCCTGGACTACTTACTTACTTACCTTTCAAATTGCACGCCTGTTCATAGTGGGCAACTTCACCTGAACTCCTTTTGCACCACATCCTCTGACTTCACTGCCCTCTCCTCCCTGAACCTCACTCTTCACATAAACTCACCAACCCACAACCGTGGCCATGCCCACGACCTCATCATCACCCATGGGCTTAACATTTCCGACCTGAGCATAATGGACAATGCCATCTCGGACCACTTCCTCATCTCCTTCACCTCTCGCATCCCTCTCTCCTCCACCAAGCTCTCAATCATACTCTACCACCTGTGGAAATGGCTACCCACTGAGACCCTCACAAAGGCCCTCACATCCTCTGACCTCCTACCCTCTGGCCTTCCACCCACAGAGATGCTCACTACACAGACAGCCATCCAGCTGCTCCATGATTGCCTCTCATCCACCTTCAACTCTCGTCCCCTAAAATCCAGGACTATTTCCAAGCCCACCCGATGCCCCTGGTTTTACTCTCATCTCCACTCCCTAAAAACCCAAACCCAGCTGCTCAAGTGCAGATGGCAGAAAACTGTCCTGACAGTTCACCATCAACTGTGGCTTGAGCATCTCCACAGCTACCGCCATTCTTTCAAAAAAAATAAAAACTTACATTTATATAGCGCCTTTCACGTCGCATGTGAAAATGGCCTTCTACTCCAACATCACTTTGAAGGCAAAAAACAACTACAAAGTCCTTTTTTCCACCATCCACTACCTTCTCCGTGCACCCCCTCAGGCCTCCTCAATCTTCACTTCAAACGTCAAGTGCAAGGAGGTCATGGACTTCTTTTCCGTTAAAATAACTAATATCTGCCAGGCATCCTCAGCCTCCTACCTCTTGTCACCCACCACCACCCCCCTTCCGTCCGTCCCCCTCCCCATCATCAGCTCCTACCACAACCCCCATCCTACATTGCTTCCTCCCCATCTCCCCTTCCTCCCTCTTGCCCACCATTACTTCGATGAAACCCACCACCCGCTGCCTCGACCCCTTTCCCACCAACTTGCTGGTCACCCAGCTCCCCCTCCTCTGCCCACTGCTGGCTGATGTCATTAATCAATCCCTGCCCCCCTCAATACTGCTGTCATCACCCCACTCCTCAATAAACCTTCCCTAGATCCCTCAAACCCATGCCAGTACTGCCCTATATCAAACTTGCTCTTCATTTCAAAGGTCCTAGAACATGTCGTTGCCAATCAACTCCACACACACACACCTTCTTCCACTCCCTCTTCAAACCCCTCCAGTCCGGTTTCCACCCTGCCCACAGTACAGAGACTGCGGTTATGAAAGTCACAAACAACATCCTCTCTATCTGTGACCAGAGCTCCCTCTGCCTCCTTGTCCTCCTGGACATCTCCGCCACTTTCAACAGTTGATCACGCTATCCTCCTCCACTGCCTGTACTCCCTAATTCACCTCAGTGGGACTGCACTCGCCTGGTTCGAGTCCTACCCCACAAACCGCCAGCAATACATCTCCAGCAACGGCTTTTCCTCCCGCTCTCACCTGGTTACCCGTGGGGTACCCCAAGGATCCATCTTTAGCGCCCTCCTCTTCCTAATCTATATATTCCCTCTTGGAGATGTCATCCGCAGAAATGTGGTATACTTCCACAAATATGCGGATGACACCCAACTCTATTTTTCCACCTCACTTTGCGATCCCCAGTCCCCTGATGTTCTGCCAGCATGTCTGTCCATGCCTTCTCACCTCTCGGCTGGACTATTCAAATGCCCTCCTTGTTGGTCTCCCCTCCGCTACCATTCATAAAATCCAGCTCATACAGAACTCCGCCGCCCGCATTCTCACCCTTACCAAACTCTGCTTCACAATTACCCCAGTCCTTGCCAGACTGCATTGGCTCCCTGTCCCGGAGAGGATCGATTTCAAGATCCTCATGCTTGTATTTAAATCCCTCCACTCCTCTGCACCTATCTCTTTGACCTCCTCTCTCCTCACAACAGTACCCGTTGCTTTCGCTCCACCAGGTCTGGCCTCCTTCTTGTCCCCCGAATCCTCTACTCCGCTATTGGCGGCTGTGCCTTAAGCCACTATGCCTTGAGGCTCTGGACTCCCTTCCTCACTCCCTTCGCCTCACCCACTCGCTTCCTGTATCCAGGTCTTGGCTAAAGACCTTTCTTTTCGACCGCACTTTCGGTCACCTTCTTCCTCCTCCTGGCTTGGCCCCGGGATCCGTTATTGGTAAGTGCTCTAAGACGCCATTCGGCGTGGATCCAAGTTGTTGTTGTTGAGTGAATTCCATTTCCCTCTCTCTCTGAACTGTCTTTAGGAAAACACCCTGTTTCTGCCTTAATAGAAATCTGCAACAAACGGAAATGGGCCCCTCCTGAATTTTTTATGGTACATGACAGCGGGCCGGATCATCGCAAACATTTTTTGTTCAAGGTGAGGAATTCGAATCATTGACCCTCCCACATTTCAGTTTTTAGAGGGAAACATTATAAATGCTGGAACTCGACAGTAAAGAGAAAATGCACAGATAGACTTCTGAAAGATGTGAACTAAACACTGCTCATGTGAACTTTCCTCAGAAATCAATTTAGATTTTCGGTGTATTCTTGCCTTACTCAATTTTCAGCATCTTTTTCGAGGGGCTGAACTGAACTAACTGAATTTATTCTGGGAGTTGGGAAGACTGGAGTTTGATGTTTACTATTAGCAGAGGATTAAGTTACTTTTAGCAGCTGTAGGAGATGGACATTGAATGGCCAAGCATTTTGCCCTTTTTAACATATTAATCAGTGCAATGAAGTAAGAAATATTCAGTGTAGAGTATTTTGCAGCACTCTACAAAGATGAAGTGGGAGCCGAGTGGGCCGGGAGTGGCCAGAGATCAGCAATAGGTTTTTAAATAGGTTTTGAAAAAGAGAAATAAAAGCAAGCTGGCATGAATTTGGAAGAAAATTCCAGAGAACAGAGAAAAGTGACTGATAGCCTGCCTTGTGGGGAGCAGGGGAACATGAAGCAGACCAGAGTTTGCGGAGTAGAGGGAAAAATTTGTAAGCATGAAGTGGAGCAAAATAGTGGAGTCAGTCGGACATGAGGAAAAAAAGACGCATTAAATTGCTAAAATATAATATCTAGTAAGGAATTAATGGGAGCTTCAAGTTTGTATGCAGTTGGTCTCAGGCCTAGGCCAAGCAGGTTTGTCCTGAGAAAACCTCATGGCATTTCCTAAATGTAAAGATTCTTATAATATTATTATTAGAGGAGACCTGACTCAGCACTGATTAGAAAATCCAACTTGCATAAAAATGAGATGTGGAGAATGAGATCTTTTAATACCAGAAGCCAGACATTTCATTTTCTTTTAGAGTTAAGATCATTTTAACATTATTAAAAAGAATTTTAATTGTTAGCTGCGTTTCTGTAGCTCTTATAAACAGTAGCCAATATCTTCATTGAAATATGCTGCTATTGTCTGCTTTTCTCATGTTTATTATTGGATAGATGAGTTACAGTGTATGTACATTTCTGTCTAGGTGAAGATCGACGGCACAGAGTATCAGCCCAATATGGCCAGTCCCAACAAGAAGCACGCTAAGGCCACAGCTGCCACCGTTGCTTTACAGGCCATGGGGCTTGTTCCAAAGGACAGCATGTCTACAGCCACGAGCTTTATGAGTGCCTCAGGTGACGATTAGTTTTGGGATCTTGTTCTCGGTTGAAACCTTAAACAGAACCAATATTCTAGGGAGAATTATTTTCATTCAGAGTACTAATTTTATAGAATAATGTTTAGAGCTAGGATTATTTTTGTTGCTGTTTTTATATACTGTCAAAATCTGTTCCCATATATGGACTATCATGTCCTCGTTTGCTTCCCTGGTGACATCAAAAGATAATCTTATCTGGAGGCTCTCGATTGCCAGTAAGAGAATCAACAAACTAAATTAAAATTATTCTAGGCCCTATTTTACTCTTAATTTGGAGTATTGAACAAAATAATCTTACCAGATGTTTCTTTCCCTTTAAGATTGTTGTTGCTATATCTGTATATAAAGCTAACCTATAAATAAAACTTAATTTAATTGATGTCAATGAAAATAACCCTTTTTTAAATAGGCACAAATGGTCATGAAATGACTTAGTTCAGTGCAGGTTTAATTGATTGTAAATAAAGTTTGAAATTCACAAGACAAACAATTTATTAGTGCAGTTGAATAAGCTGAATTCTTATTTCATATGAAGGCCCATTACTAACAAGCCAGCCCCATTTAGGAGATACCTTGAATGCCAGTGCAGTAATGCATATATGTAAAGTGTCTCAACTCTAGCAGTTTATAAATAAAGCAATGTTAAACCAAAATTGGGAAGGACAAATAGGTAAATTGTTTAAAATGCTTTATTTTTAAATGTTTAGCATTAATGAAGCTATTATAGATAATAACAGTTACTATAAGATGAAACATAAAAAGGGCCAAAAGATACAAAATTCTTAGATTTGTGCTCAGGTTACAATTTATATGTAATTTACTCCAGAATTCAGAAAATGATCTCCAGAAAATGATCTTTTCCTTCTAGTCTCTCAATACTGAGCTACAAGATAAATTAAAGAATAATTTAAACTAATTTCACTTTATAAGAAACCCCTACACATTTCTTAGTTTATGTGTGCCTTCATAGAGATAGCAGTAATTGAAAATACTTTACTGGTATTTAAGGCAACCAATTTATTGAGATTATATACAATGAAACAAAGTGTCAAATCAGTTGAAACTCCATAATAATTAATTTAATGGTAGAAAAAGTGTATTTTTACAGCATATAAATTTTTACAGCATATAAATTACCACTAAAACGGTGGATGTAAATTATTAACAGAAGTATTATATACATGAATTATAGTATTATATTCAGTTCTGATTTCATGATTTCCACGCATATCTGTAGTCATCCATTTCCAAATACCTTATGCATGATTTTCCAAATACTGGTTCTTCCATTAGTTTCTCCAATGTTGCAGGATGTAGCCCACTATTAGAAAGTTCCTTTGAAAGCAGCTCCTATAAGAATGAAAATATAACGTCAAGCATTTCAAACCAGTTCAATTGTAGTTTTATAAATAAAACATGGAGAGAACACAAAACAAATCTATTGTCAGAAAAATCTCTTGTGCATTAGTCAACTACAGTTGCTGAGTTAATGTACAATTAGCACTGTAAAAGGGCAGCAATTTAATTTGATCCCATTACAAAATGCTTTTTATTCATTTTTAAAAACAAAACAAATGGTAGATTTAACAAAGGCAGTGGCAAATTAAAAACAAGATAAAAATAAGGATAAACAGATACAAAAGGGGGAACCCTGCAAATGTATGCAATTTAATTTGTTAGCGAGTATCTTGAGAATCATAGCCATCACTGCAATAAAGCATTTAAATGGTTATATAATCATTTAGAGTATTCCAACTATTAATAGGGACAATAGTTTGGCTTGGAGATGGCTTCAGCAATCTATGCAGGGAAAGTGAAATAAACTTAATTAGTCTATTGAAAATGCAACAAGTCAAATAAAAATCAAATGTTCCTCACCTTGCTTTTGCAGTGCTGCAATTTGAGGTCAATATTAAACACAGAAGTGGGTTCATGAGTATAAAGGTTAGCTGTAAATTTTCCCCCCTGTGCAGATTTCAGCATCAGTGTCAGAGCATGTAAGGAATTGGGCATGATGGGACCAGTAATCTCCAGGCTGTAGGAATCTTTCATCCCAGATGCGTTACGGGCCCTAATATTAATGCTTCGAGCCTGAGTAAACAGAAATATAGTGGTAATACATTCTCTTCCATTCTCCCACTGAAAAACAAATCGTTATACCCTCAAACCATACCTTTAATGTGTGCATTGTGGCTCCTCTGAATGCAGTCGGTGCCAGTAGAGTAGGTGTGAGTCCCGCCTGAGGTCCAGCCCCGGCCACTATACTTTTACTGTTTATCATAAAGTTCAGTAAAGTAAATGTGTGGAGGCCCTTCACCAATACAACTGATTCTGGCTTGTGATCCATTCGCACAACACTGTGGTCCTTCCGACTATTTTAAAATCAAGGACAATCCATTGCGTTACCGATGAAGCACATTAAAAAAACTTTAATTGGGCCATACTAATAGGAATCTACTATTCAACCAATTAGAAAAAGTTTTTTTTATTAAAGTATTTCTAAGCAGTATATGTCTTTCAAATAATTTATAGTATTTCTACATTTGAAAGGGTAGTACATTTTGCTCATTAAAGGGCAATCATCCATTACAATAGCAAGCAAATGGTTTGTTAAATTGTGCAGGTATCGGAAAATTAATGCTTCATTCATAATACTCATATCCACAGATCTAGTTATTTTCAAATAATGCAATTGTCCCCCTCCCCTTAGGGTCGGTTTACATGGAACAGGAATGTGTCATTATTATAGCTGAGCCTAACTGTTTGTACATATTCGTACGGGGTCAATGTTCAGTGATTACGAGTGGAAACTCAAAATTTTTTCCTTCCTAGGTGAAGATTACCAAGATAATTTGCCAGCTGTCACGGAAGGGGAGGCAATGTCAGAAGAATGCAAATTGAATCTGCCCTTTTTACTGTACAACTCTGCGTTATTATTAACAGCATTTTACCAAGGGGCAGGAATGTTAACTACGGGTTTCCCACATCAATAGCACTGTAGTATGTTTAATTGTCTTGTTATGATTTCTTTGAGTTAAACAATTTAGTATTCAATTATAAAATCAATCCAAACTATAAAATAAATATGGACTTAATGTGATAATGTGTTTTGTTTCATATGTGAAAGTTTGCAGCGAATGAACAACAAAATTACATTTTTAGAGCGCTTTTCATGTTGGGAAGTGCACTTCTGCACTTGAAAACCGTCTTCGAGTGCAGTAATTGTGAATGTCAACTAAACTAACATTTTATTTTCAAATAAAATAGCAGTGGCTTAACCTTACATCAAAAAGGATACAGTTTAATGGACATGGCATCAGGCTTCTTAATCTTGTCTTGCACGCCCATCTCTTCAAGCCAGGAGAACCCACCATCATCCTCTTCATCACTACTGCTGACTTGTTTCCTATGGTAAATGTCAATGAACCAATTTTAAACAAATTCATAGTTACAGCAATATATCAGCTCCATAACAAAATTTAAAAACAAACAGAAGGTTGCCAATTACATCTGTAACTGGAAAAATTAAAAGAAGAAAACGGAGCGTTGATTTGCAGCTATTAAACAGTATTAAAAACCCGTGACCCATGTGAAATGACCCATATACTTAATCAGCAAGTGTATCCACAATTTTTTTTTTCTTTTCAGCAGTCATACCAGAGAGGAGAAAAAAACCCCATACTTCTGAACATCTAACCTTTCTTCTTTGGTTCCCAAATCTGTGGGTTCACTCATCCTCTGACTCCCATTTCCACCATCTTCTACTAAGGGCAAGGAAAAGCTGATCCCTATATGAAAATAAAATATCTACTAAATTAACTTATGTACACATTTAGATAAATATCAGTTAACAAATAAATAAAATTCATACCAGCGGGAGGAATAATGAGGTGAAGAATCAATCACCTGGTTTAAGTTGCTCTAGAGCAATGGTTCCCAAACTTTTTTTGCTGCGACCCTAAATTGGCCACCAACAGGACCCTTCGCGACCGAAGCGAAGCTGAGCCAAGATGATATCTCCGTCTCTTTAGTGGACTCAGCCAAATTCGCTCGTATGGCCTTTCATACAAATTGGTCGGCGGTGTTGCTTTGGGCACTTTTCAGCATTAAAAAATGAAGAAAAAGAATTTGCTAAGGCCCCTTCGTGACTCACTGAGGAGCCCCGCAACCCTGATTTGGGTCGGGAGCAGAGGTAGGGAACCACTGTTATAGAGGAAATAGTTATATGCACAAAGCTATGATATACTTTAGATTGACTATTGTACATTAGAAAAGTTACTCATTTAAAATTTGCTTGACTCTTGTGACTAATTTATTCATTTTATGACTACATTCAGAAATAAATGAAAAAATAACTAGAGCAGGAACTTTCATTGTTTGACTCACTGTTAAAACTGAAAAGTAAAATCTGGCGAAAAATAATCTGATCCTGTTCTAAACAAATTATTAAGTACAGGTAGACCTCGGTTAACGTTACTTCAGTCAAAGTTGTTTCGTTGCTGATACATAGAGAACATATCCATTCAACGTTGCGGCGTTCGCTATTACGTCATTCGCTATTACGTCATTTGGCAGCGGGTGGAAACAAACTATAGTACTGTACTTTGGGTAGCATAGGCTACCATCCGGTATTCCTACGCTGCATCCATCCTCGAGTCTTAATGTTGCCATTTTAAGTTTGCGCAGTAATTATCAGTAATTTTTTATCACAATTTATTTGTGCAATCCTTTATAAACACAAGTCAAAAACTCCCAGGAAAGTGACAGATGTGAGTCTGGTAGTAAAAAAACCAGGAAAGCTATTACTCTCGAAATGAGATGTTTTAACCAGTTTTGATACTGGGGAACGGGCACTTGATATCGGCAGAATGCTTGGCCTCTATAAGCAAGCTCCACAACCCATCTCAGGTTAGTGTTATTTAAATTTATTTTTTTATATAAATAAAACTTCTGCTGAAAATCACACTTTTCAAGAACACAACTACGACGTTAAGCGAGGACTAATTGTATAACAAATCAACTTAATTTCCAAGTTTTTATAATAGTTTACCATTTCACTCGACAGTAAATCTTGTGAAATGCCAAGAAGTTTTCCTAATGTGAAAGGCGCTACCTCAAAGTATACAATTGTTATTTTTATACTTGAGCTAATTTTTCAGCACGATGGATAGAAATGGGAATGTCAGAATGTAAAAGTAAATACGTGGTCCCTTATATACTGAGACCTACATAATGAGTTCAACTGTTGCTTCTGACTTTTTCAATGAACTGATGCTTGGAATCATAAACCTTATTGACAATGGGAATATTGCATCAGTGTAATTGTCAAGTTAGATCTGAGTATAGTTTGAAATAAATTCAGAACCTATATCAGTATAATCTAATGGCATTACACCTACCCTCAATTGTACTGAACATTACTAGTTGTTTAAAGAAAACATAATTTTTCTTTAAACTGTTATTTCACTCTTTCATACATTTAAGTACAAATTAAACATTTCTTGCTGTTTTATATATTTCACTAAAACTGGTATTCTACACTTAATGGTACTTACCTTCATTTTTCATAGCTTCTCTAAGACCACTTGTTGTAGGGGAAATAACAGCTGTAATAATATCACTTCCTGCTATTCCAGCTGCACGGAATAGTACTGTGAACTGATGGGTGCAGAGGTAGAAATAGGGACATAGCTTGGCCCGCAGTAGATTATACAGAGAACTGAAGCTGAGTGACCTGCAAAGAGACAGTGAAAGGAACAAACTAGTTATTGCACTTGTTCTTGTAGAAATAATTCACCTTCACTTATATTTATTTCCTTTTATAATGGCTATGGTAATGCAGTCCAATACTGTACATGAAAGTTTCAACTTTTTATTTATCCACTAGAGTGATATTTGTAAACATTCAAATAAATGGCTTCCAACTGTATTCCTAGCACAATCGAGATTTAAAAATTTAAGAACTGATGTTGTGGAGTCCTGCAGCTTAGCAGTTAAGAGCGCTCAGCTGAGTTCAATTCCTGGGAAGGAGATTGGGCAAGTTTACTTCACACCCGTCTGTTGACCTAGCACTGAGTAAGAAACCACTTGGTAGTCAATTTGCAGATCGCTTCTCCAGTGTAATAATACCTTCAAAAATGATTAAATAATAATTTGGTCACTCAACACAAGACTGTTGTGGAACACTGCTGTGCCCAATTCTCAGCCATGCTTCATAATATACAGTCAATTTACTTTACGGTATATTGTGAAGTGCTTTGAGATGTTTCAAAGCTGTGATAAAGTGCTATATGAAATGCAAAGATTATTGTATGTTCTGTATACCATTCACCCATCAGCACTTGTTGAAGTCCCTCATCATGTGACCATGGATTATTTTTGCTAGTTATGTTCTTTTCTGCTCTTATTCGAGGAAAAAGTGATATCCAGGGCAAGGATGGATGAAGCCAGTAAACAAGACTTTGCTGGAATGCACAGCGCAATTCTGTACAGGATCCTGGATCCTAAAAAGCAGCAGCAACAAATTAAATCATGTTAAACGATGGCAAGTTATGGTGATAACTAAACAGGACATTAAATATTATACCATAGAATGACAGGACAAAGGTTTACAACAAAATTTCACAAAATGGTAAGGCAACAAGTTTGATGAATGCCCTCACATTGGGTAGCATCTTGGAGCGCTTAACAAATGGCAGAGCTTGACTCCACAATGGGAATAGTCGAAGAGGAAGATCTTCAGGTTTGATCTGAAGACTGGCAGATGGGCCAAGACTTAAGGGCAAGGGTTCAGTATTACCTGTTGATTTGCTGATGGTACAGAGTTCAGGAGAATCATGCAACAAGCGGGTATACTACAAGAACAAGAAAATGACATTTATATAGCGCCTTTCATGTCGGGAGGATGTCCTGTTTTTGACCCGAGCTGGGGGTCAGGACTGGGGGGGGCATGGGGGTGAAGGAGGGTGATCACTACTGGATAATGTTTAGCATCAAAATGCTGGTTGATATCCCCTTTGCTCACAGTGCAAAACCCAATTATAGCACACCTATTGCCATCCCAGGAGTCATTTATCCTATTAAATAGTACTCAAGATTCAGATAGAGAGTATATAGTACCACTATATTCTGAGCAAAATCAGTCACTGAGGCACGGCAGTGTTGCATTAGCCCCATAGATTCCTCAGATGCCTTGAGATGACCGGTCCAGTTAAATGGATGAGGAGATGTAAAAAGCAGCCTTGTTTTTAGACTCCAGTCAGCAGGAAATTCTCTGGACAGAGAATGGGCTTCTGCTAATTCAATAGGGTTTTGCTGACTCTGGTAAAACAAAACAACTCAACAATTTAGATGTTTGCATGAATAAATTGAAAGCAACTCCATTTAGAATATTCCAAATTACAGTTAGAACATCCCAAGATAGTTATACAAGACATTCAGATTAATTTACTAATTAAACCACATGGACAGCCTGAAGCATTTACTTTTTTAAAACAAAAAGCTCGTTGTTGAGAGCATGGACTTGATGTTGTAGAAACTCAAATCAAGTAACAACACACTTATGCAAAATTTAGTACAAATTGAGTTTTTTTGCAGAAGAATATGCCGGGTGAAAGTTTTCCTTTCAATTACAGACAAAAAAGCACATACATCAGAATAGGTAATAGCTTGGCAGAATAACCTTACATGAATTGGTACGGGCACAATCTGTTCTTGAGAATTCAGGTACCCTTCCAATATGTCATCGCTGCGTTTTGTGTAATTCACCTGTGCATTGGGCAAACAACAGAAAATAATACTAATTCCTTAGGACAACACTGATTGTCAGGAAAACAATTGACTAATTGTATTGTCACCAATTTTAGAGAAGCTTTCCTGCGTAACAATCTTCAATCCCATACAATTGTGGCTGATACAACGTCAATGGGAGTATTTTGTTGCTGGGTGAATTATTCATTTTGATATTGAAGATCCTATGACAATACAGTACTCCAGAAACAAATGAAGGGAATTTCTCTGCTACACTGACTAACATTCCCCCAAAGAGTGAGAAACACCCTTTTTTTGTGTGGCTGTTTGCAGGATATTGCTGTGGGTAAGTTGTCTCTACTGTTCATCCATAATAATAGCGTTTGATATATAGTATATAGAGCCTTAGGTTATTGAGACATTTCAAAGCATTCACAGGATATACTGTACAGGTAGACCCCGCTTACCGAACGCCCGGTTACCGAAACTTCATTATAATGAGGATTTGTATTTGTACCTCCTATGCGCTTAACGAAGGCTGTGTTCGCTTATAGCGAAAGTTTAAATCTCTCGCGCTTCTCGTCTCCCGGCCACCCCCACAACACACGTTCAGTCTCAGTTGATGAAGCTACATACACTTACTTCAGTATGCCACCTAAACGCCCATTAGCAACATCGCCAACCCCATCAAAGAAAAGGAAGTCCATCACGTTGGAAATGAAGATGGATAGAAGACCAGAACGAACGCCATTGCCCCCTCTCCGCTAGTATAATCCAAGGGAAGGCCCGTACAGTATGGGAGGAGCTTAAGCGGCAGGATGCTTGGCAACCACATGACACAACTTGGAAAAAGCCAGCGGAGACTTGTGCTGCTAGCAACGGGTGGCTTGATCATTTTTGAAAGCGATACAAGCTACATTCTATCAAGATGTGCGGGGAAGCTGCTAGTGCGGATGTTGCTGCTGCGGAACATTATCCAGATGAACTTAGAAAAATCATTAAGGAGGGAGGTTATATACACCGCAACAAAGTATGTCCACTGACTATACAGAGCCTATTGAATTCTCACCAGATTCTCCCGATTCTCCAGTCTCCTCCAGCAACAATTAAAACAAAGACCTTCTCCCTACTCCTCACCTCATCTTATTATGGGAATTATGGGAATTTTCGTTTCGTTACTGTATTGTGTTAAAAATTTACTAAATAAGATACCATTTAGGTAAATAAAACAAACATTTTCATCTTGTATTCTTTCATCTTTTCATCTTGTAATTAAAGTATTGCAGCCTTCAATAGCAGTTCTATCTATCTTATGCCTTTGCTGGTACACCGCAAATGTTAGCGCTAGGCATTGCTGGGAACGAAACTGATTTTTTTCACATCCAGAAACACAGTAGGGATCTCCCACCCGCTTAACAAAATTCTCGCTTTATGAGGAGTTTCGAAGTCCCTAACCCCTTCGTTAAGCGGGGTCTACCTGTACTGTAAAGTCGACTGACTGCATTTTGTTGGTGAAACACAGTGCAGACAATACAGTCATTGCACTTTAGAAACTCTGAAACTCTGCGACCGCTTCCCCCTGTGAAAGGTGTTATATCAATTTGTGATAATAAATAATGATAATACTTACTTTTGATATAATACTAATCCTGCAAAGAGCCTTATCAAGTATTTGAATTTCAAATAACAATAATGACCCTCAAATTTGAAATAGAACTTTTCATGTCTTCAAGACATCTCAAACTGCTTCACAGAATATACTGTAAAATGAATCGACTGTATATTTTGTACGTGAAACCCGGCAGCTAATTGCGCACAGTGGCGTCCCACAATAGTCGCGCACTGAAATGACCTAGATTTCACTGAAGTGAAAAAGATATTATCTTTTTAAAAAGGGATTATTACCCCCGTCAATCGACTAACAATCAGGTTCCTGTTTACTGTTATTTAAACAGAGGGGTGTGGAGTAAGCAAATTTGCTAAAAGTTTTACCCTGTCCAGGAATCAAATCCAGATCCTCTCGCTAGCGAGGCGAGCGTGCTAACCACTTCACCGCGACTATTTGTGGGACACTTCTGTGCCCAATTTGGCTGCTGCGTTTTGTCCAAAAAACATACAGCCACTACACTTTACAGTCCACCCTGTAAAGCGCTTTGAGACGTCTTGATGATGTGATGAGGCTCCGTATTCAAATGCAATGATTGTTATATTACTACTACTGCTAACTAGAGGGGTCCATTAATTATTATGAAGAATAAACAACAAATAACTGAATAATAAATAATCATAAACGATTATTATGAATAACAAAGCTCCTGTGGCTCAGTGGTTAGAGCACTTGTCTTGCAAGCTGGGGAGACCAAGCTGGGAAGACCTGTGTTCGAATCCAGGCAGGTCAGGGCGAAATCTTGGGCAAGTTTCCTTACTCCACACACACACACACACACGCCTAATAATAATCCATCCAAAAAAACACAATAATAAAATTGGTCATTTCAATCCAGACAGTTTGTGTGGGACACTGCTGTGCGCAATCGGCTGTCGCGATTCGCCCACAAATATATACAGTCAATTCACTTTACAGTATATTCTGTGAAGCGCTTTGAGACGTCGATAAGATGTGAAAAGCGCTATATCAAATGCAAGGATTATTATTATTATTATTTTAAATAATAAACCATTCTGGTAAATAATTCTTATCCATAGTAAACAATGATACCGCCAGACCAGCCTTTATTTACATCGATCACTAGTTGCAATCACGGATAGTAAACAGAAAACACACCTGAGAGTCAGATTTGCTTCTTGGTTTGAAATCAGCGGTGAGAAGCTGAGCCCCCCCCCCTCCTCCAGCAGCACAGGGCGGGCTCCCCTCCTCCTCTCCACAGACAGGGTCCACAGGCCGCGGCCCCTTGCCGGGCACGGCACGGCAGCTGTTGCCGATACTGACGAAAGGGTTTCTCCTCTTGATCCCAGACCGGGGTGTGGAAACCGCTGGAGACAGCCGGAGACGCCGGTCGGCTCTCTCCTCTTCGGCGGCGGGACAGGTCGGGAGACCCCCAGGCGCAGCGGCGGTGGTGGGGACTGGGGCGCTTGGCGCTTCGCCGCTGTTGAGGCGTCTCTTTTTCCTCAGCCTCATGACCTCCGAGGGTTTCTTAAAGTTGGGAGAGTAACCGGCTAACTCCGACATTTTATTTATATAATTCTATATCGGTGATGTGGGAGGGGGGGGGGGTTGATGTGAGAGGGAGGGGGGGAGCTTTTTTTTACTTCAAGTCTCAGCCCCTCTGGCGCCGGAACTGAGGCGTTGATCACCAGCAGCGGCTTTGGCGCCAAATGGCTCCGGCTCCAGCTCGGAAATTTCGAGCAGCCAACCGCCAACGGCTGGACGTTCCTAACTTCCCGCGCGCCAGACAATGCGCATGCGCACTGGCCACATTTACCCCCTCCCCCCCCCCCCCTTCCTCAGTGAACTAAAAAAAGATCTTGAAGTCGATCCTCTCAGGGGCAGGGAGCCAGTGAATTCTGGCAAGGACTGGGGGTAATGGGGGAGCGAAGCTTGGTGTGGGTGAGAATGCGGGCGGCAGAGTTTTGAATCAGCTGGATTTTGTGGATTGTGGTGGAGGGGAGACCGGCGAGGAGGGCGTTGCAATAGTCCAGCCGAGAGCTGACGAAGGCGTGGACCAGGGTTTCAGCGGCTTTTAGGGTGAGGTATTGCCGGAGACGGGCGATCCGTCGGGGGTGGTAGAAGGCGGTGCTAGTGACGGACCGGATGTGGGGGAGGAAGGACAGTTGGGGGTCGAACCTGACGCCAAGTGAGTTTTAGGGGCAGGCCGGGAAGGTGGAGGAGGTGAGAGCCGTGCCAATGGAGACGTTGACGAGAGCCGAAGAGTATGGCTTCCGTCTTGTCAACATTCAGCTGCAGGAAGTTCGCGCTCACCCAGCTCCTGATGTCTGACAGACAGCTGACAGTACATCAGGGGACTGGGGGAGGCAAAGTGAGGTGGAATAGTAGAGTTGGGTGTCATCAGCATACATGTGGAAGTGTGCCCCATGTCTGCGGATGACATCCCCAAGAGGGAGCGTGTAGATGAGGAAGAGGAGGGGGCCGAGGATGGATCCCTGGGGTTATGTAACAGCGAAGGTTACGATGAGACCTGATAGAGGTTTTCAATACCATGAGGGGATTTGACAGAGTAAACAAGGAAAATCTTTCCACTGGTGGGTGTATCAGCGACTCGTGGTCACAGATTTAAAATAGTTTTGAAACGGAGGAGAGGTGAGGAGAAAGTTTTTCACGCAACGAGTTGTTTCAATCTGGAATGCATTGCCTGAAAAGGTGGTGGAGGCCGATTCGATAACAACTTTTATGCAGGCTGTTTGCTGTAGCTGTAGTGGGACTGAATCCCTGGCCACCATCTTTGGTGCGTACCAAAGATTTGGTTTTCCAATCAGCCAGTAAACATCCAATCCAATTTTTTAAAGAAGAAATTGACTACACGTGCACATTTGTACAGTTTGTCTGTTGCTCTGGTGCTGCCATGGCTACATGCGCACTTACTGGGTTGTTGTGTACAATGTAGCTCAGTGGTTAGAGCATTCGCCTTACAAGCAAGAGACCTGGGTTCAATTCCAGGCAGGGCGAAGCCTTGGGCAAGTTTCCTCACTCCACATGCCTGATAATAATCCCTCAAAAAACAATAATAATTTGGTCACTTCAATCCACGACTGTTTGTGGGACATTGCTGTGTGCAATTGGCTGTTGCATTTCGCCCACAAATGTACAGTCAATTCACTTTACAGTATATTCTGTGAAGTGCTTTGAGACATCTAGAAGACATGAAAAAACGCTATATCAAATGCATGGATTATTATTATTAAAAGAGAGGTGAATGGTTATTTGGGGAAGGATGGGTTTGCAGGGTTCTAGGTGGAGAGCCGGGGAGTGGGATTGAGTTGTTCTTTTCAAAGAAGTAGCACAGACTTGATGGCCTCCTTTTGTACTGTAAAATTCTATGTTACAGTAGGGTAGGCATAAAGAAAAATTTTTCCACTTGTGGGGGGAGACCAAACCCGGGAGGTGGGGTGGGAGGGTGGCAATCGATATAACAAAGTCACCGATAGATCAAATAATTAAGTTAGAAAAAATTTATTGACACAGAATAGTAGGAATGTAGAACATAAGAAGTAATAATATAATAATGATAATCCTTGCATTTGATATAGCGCTTTTCACATTTTATTGACATCTCAAAGCGCTTCACAGAATATACTGAAAAGTGAATTGAGTGCAGCCAATTGTGCAGAGCAGTGTCCTACAAACAGGATTAAAAATGACTAATTTTTATTATTATTATTAGGCATGTGGAGTAAGGAAATTTGCCCAAGGTAGGAGCAGGAGTAGGTCATCTGGCCCCTTGAGCCTGCCCCTCCAGTTAATAAGATCATGGCTGATTTTGTATCCTAATTCCATATGGCCGCCCTATCCCCATATCTCTTAATCCCTTTAGCTTTTAAAAAACTATGGATCTCAATCTATCACAAGGAGTTGTTGAAGCAAATAGCATAGATGTATTTCAGGGGAAGCTAGATAGATATATGAAGGAGAAAGGGAATGGAAGTTTGTGCTGATGGGCTTAGTTGAGAAAGTGTAGGAGGAAGTTCATGTGAAGCATAAACTCCAGCATAGATCAGTAGGGTTGAATAGCCTGTTTGTGTATTGCATGTTCTAATGTATCATAATAATAATAATAATAATCCTTTAAACAAATAATAATAATCGTTTGTTGATAATACAGCACACAGAAGGAGGCCATTCGGCCCATTGTTGTAATTATTATTTTGTGATGGTTGTTATGCCTGTGCTGGCACATTGGAAAAGCTACCAACCAGTCCCACTACCCTTCCCCCATCATGTTTCCCTCCTATCCCCATTATAATACTAATAACCAACACCTTGGGATGCCCTCCTGACTTGAAAGGCACTATGCAAATGTAATTTTCTGTTGTAATAATAATAATACATCGCATTTGATAGAGCGTCTTATCAGGTCTTAGAGATCTTCTCAAAGTGCTTTGGAGCATATGCTGTGAAATTGACTATGTTGTGGGTGAAAGTTAACTTAAACAGGGTTTTATTTAACACATCAAATAGATTTAGCTCATGAAAAGGGTGAAATAGATGTTGCAAGTAAAATAGTGTAATAAACTAGATTTTTAAAAATATAAACCCGCAAACCTTCACGTCTCGGCTCCTCCTTTTCTGACACGGTTTGAAAAAAACTAACCTTAATTGTCCTAAATCTGCTGCCCACAGGAGGCAACACATAATATTGAGCTATTTTGGGCTGTAATCCCAAGATGACATAAGAATTGCTAGAAGACTAAAGAAAGAAGACACCCAAGAACCATCCAGTTCACTTTCCATCATCCTGGCAGTTGCCTGCACATGTCATGCCTCAAACTATATACTGTATCCCAAGATAAGAATGCAAGAATCTACAATCGTATTTTAATTTATGGCAACCCTGACTCAACACCAGACAAGGACAAAGCAAGTGAGTCTCAATGTGAGACTCAGGTTATAAATGAGATACGATGGGGGTGGGAGGAGGTAAGTCGACCAAATAGTATTTATCCTGGTGGGTCACAGTCAAGGGTTTTGTAAAAAGAATTATTGAACTCCCCACAATCCCTGATGCTGGCAATATTAGAGAAGTTTGTTGGATTAATAGTTGGAACAGTCTATCTGTTTATATAATTTTGTTGTTTTGCTCAGTTTGTTTTTGCTGAACTCAAGACAAGGCAAATTTGGCCCTAGGGACACAATATCTCATACAGGCACTATTTCTATAATTTGTTAGATTACCTCAGTTCTTTTGATTGCAATGCACATTTTTTTTGGGTAGTAAGAGCCACATGCAGGTGTCTGACACATGCAGAAACTGATCACCAGGCTCAAAAGTATCCAAGCCAGGCTGATATTTCCACACATCTCTCCGACATATGGAAATCCCAGAGATAGATTGTTGGAATGGAATGTCTCCCTGGAGGGATGCATCCAGAAAGTGTTAGTGCACAGGTTGGCAAGAGCCAATGTCCAGCTAGGATCATCCACCCGCTAAGGCTTTTTATTATATTAATAATAATCCTTGCATCTAATATAGCGCTTTTCACATCTTCTGAACGTCTCAAAGTGCTTCACAGAATATCCTGTAAACTGTGTATTTGTGGGTGAAATGTGGCAGCAATCGTGGACTGCAGTGACTAAATTATTACTGTTTATAACTACTGTACTTAAACGCAAGTAGTAGTTGTAATATGCATTACCGTATTCTGAAAAGAAACTTCGACAACAGGCAATGTTATTTGCCTTCACCTGAAATATGACTGGTGTTTTCAGTTTGCGTCAACCCAACAAATTTAATGTTTTTCATCATACCCATTTCATATGAGTATCATGTTTAATACTGAGCATATTATTCTACAGTGGAAAATAGGGCACTCTGTTTCTCTTTCAAGACACGTTCCAAGAGTGTAATCCAACACAGGTCTTTCTTTTTGGTTACAAATGGCTTAGCATGTTTCACTTTGAAAAGGAGAAAAAAATACATTTTGTAAAAATAGCAGTGTGTACAAATACAGTGTATCTGAGATTAATGACTTGCTATATTTTAGGATTTCTTATGACTGAATACAGATCATAAAAAGCAGCCCTCCTGGATTCCATTAACTGAAGTATTTTCTAACAGATCACATCCATAGACCTGGAAAATATCACTTTTTTGTTCCATCTGTCTTTTGTGAACTAAAGCGATTCTGCTGTTTTTGTCACTATGACTGCAGGACTTGTTACTGAAGCAAAGTGAGCAAAGAGAGAAGACCGATCTTAATTATATTTTCAGTTGATCATTGGAGCTTAGTAGAAAAGGGTCTCGTTTTCCTTTTTTATAAGAATTTTTTAAAATAAATATAACTCTTAAACTCTCATTTAAAAAAAAAGTCCTTAAATATATTGTCTTGGAAAATAAATTTTGTAAAGTGAAAACTTCACAGGTCCTTTCCCAACCTGCAACAAGAGGCACATTTGATTTGGTTTCAACATAGTTTCATAGTTTCTAAAAGTTTGCAAACAGAGAAGTTTTGTGGGTATAGACATGTTACAGGATTAAGGGAAACTATCCACCCGCTAAGGTTTTGCCCTGCTGGTGATCAAAGTCAGATCTCTCACGTTTAATAGAATAGTAATACAATATAATATTGCAATCAGTACAGTATATCTGAGATTAACTCTGGACTGTGAGCTCAAAATCCAACAGATGGAAAATGGGTTTAGATATTGGTCATATTGCAGATTACAGAGAATCCAGCAAATACAAGAAAGATTTGGGATTATTCTGCCTGTTGGAACTATAGCTTTGAGTGGCAAATGTGGGACCATTCTCAATAAGACTATTTTTGTTCTTTTGCTGAGTATGATTTATTCACTATGTGGAAAATTACAATACATTAATCCTTGTGTTTTCATATAGTATCACAAGTCGTTTACTAGGCAGTTTTAATATCTCACCCAAAAGAATTAAATTCTGTAAAAATATAATAGTAATAATCCTTACATTTGATATAGCGCTTTTCATGTCTTCTAGACGTCTCAAAGCACTTCACAGAATATACTGTAAAGTGAATTGACTATATACAGTAAAAGCCCGTTTATCTGGCACCCTCAGGATCTAGCCAATGCCGGTTAAAGCGCGTGCTGGATATTCGGCTGAAAACGCAAAAAAATGTTTTAAAAAACTTTGTGCATTTTTCTGGATAAATTCGGGTTAATCGAATGCTTTTTTTTTGTGATACCGGTTATACGGAAGTTACGGTTGATCGGGTGCTGGATAAATAGCCTTTAACTGTATGTGGGCAAAATACAACATTCAATTGTGCACAGCAGTGTCCCACAATCAGTCATGGATTCAAGTGACCAATTTATTATTGTTTTGTTTCTTGAGGTATTATTATCAGGTGTGTGGAGTAAGGAAACATGCCTAAGGTTTTGCACTGGTGATCAAACTCAGATCTCTCACTTGTGAGGCGAATGTTCTGAGATTAGAGTATAATAGAATAGTAATAAAATATAATATTGTAATCAGTACAGTGTATCTGAGATTAACTCTGGACTGTGAGCTCAAAATCTTAAATGGGATGTAAACTCACAACCTTCTGATACCATGTACAGTACGACCAACTGAGCCAAGCTAACGGTATAGGTTATATTTAATGGAAGAGTAGACTTTATCTTGCACTATGATAACAGTCATCCATTAAATAGTCTGCTCACTCCAACTGACAGTTAATCCAGACAAACTACCAATTTCACAACATACTTAATAATGAACATAGGCACAACATTTCTCATCATACTGTCTTAAGATCATTGGTTTTGAAATATAAGAATGTGAGGATAATGATCTTAAGTCTAAGAACATGAAACATTTGAGATCTGGATTCTTTGTCAAGACCATAGGGCACAGTTCAGTGTCTTTTTTCATTAGCGTAAATATAATAATAATCCTTGCATTTCACATCTTCTAGACGTCTCAAAGTGTTTCACAGAATATACTGTAAAGTGAATTGACTGTATTTTCTGTCATTCCTAGTGATAGAAAAAAACTGTCACTAGTGGTTTTGTGGAACAAGAAATTCTGATGTGGTTTTGGAACAAGAAATTCTGATTTCTCTTGAATATTTTTAAAATGTACCAGTTACTTATATCACGCTGCAGTGCCTTCTGATAGATTAATCTGTAATGTGAATTTTCATCTCAGTTAAAATTAAAGTTATCTTATTTTTTTCCCATTCAAATGGTACTGCTTTGGGACATACTCCCGACGTGAAAGGCGCTCTGTAAATGTAATTTTGTTGTTGTTGTTGTAGCTCATTTTTTCTCTTCCAATTTGTTCCACAACCTCTTCCTCTGCCAAAGATGTTTAACTCCATTCTATTGGCATATGGATGGCAGTTGCTCTC
Source organism: Hydrolagus colliei (assembly GCA_035084275.1). NCBI lineage: Eukaryota > Metazoa > Chordata > Chondrichthyes > Chimaeriformes > Chimaeridae > Hydrolagus > Hydrolagus colliei. The sequence goes on from CM068745.1 coordinate 72,539,233, forward strand.
CAATGCCCAAGTGAATGTTGCTGGCTGCTCAACTGTGGGGGAGAAGGTGAGCTGAATACTGTTCACTTTCCACATCCACACACTTGCACATTTCAGCACAGATCACAGGATAGTGATCAAGAATGGGAATGTGTCCGATTTCTCCCTCCCTTGCCAATGGGAGATGAGGTCAATTGTAATTAGCAAACTAGGTTCTGAGATTAATGAAACCATCGACATAGCATACAACAATGACAACAACAAAATGACACTTGTATAGCGCCTTTCACGTCAGGAGGACGCTCCAACAACAGTAAAAGCAACTAAATGGTATGTAGCTAAATTGATTGAGCTTAATTCACAGGAATTAATACAAAATTGGAACAGACCACTAGTATTTAGTAGTTTAAATCTGAGCACCATTTGGCTCAGTTTGTGGCAGGACACAATAAAGTTTCATAAATTGAACACAATTGTATGATGATGAATTGCGATGTCACTGAATAACCACTAGGAGTAGCTAGTGGACTATAGTATAGGACACATAATAGACATGAGACCATGTCCAAGAAAGTTTGTAAACATATGAACACATTTAAATTATTGTTAAAGTTTAGTCTTCTAGAAAAACATGAAGCAGGCCAGACTCGGGGTTGTGTGGACAGAGAGGTAGGAGGAGGCAAGGCCATGGAGGACCTCGAAGGTCAGGAGAAGAATTTTGAACTCGATCATCTGATGGATTGGGAGCCAGTGGAGCTGGGCGAGGGTGGATCTGATGGGGTTACAGAACCTGATGTGGGTAATTACACAAGCCACAGAGTTCTGAATGATCTGCAGCTTGTGGTTGAGGGATTGGGAAGGCTGATAATCGTTGATATAGTCATTGGTATGAGGGGATAATAGTAATCTTTGCATATGATATAGCGATTTATCATGTCTTTGAGACTTTGCAAAGTACTTCACAGAATATACTGTAAAATTAATTGACTGTATTGTGTGAGTAAAACAAGGCAGCCAAGTCTCACAAGTCTGCAAAGGAGTCTCCCAAAAGCAGACGTGGATTGAGTATCCAGATTATTTATTTTTGAAGGGATTTTTTAGCCCCAGAAAACAATCCACCAGTTGACTAACAACTGAGATTCGTTCTTACTGATAGATAAACAGAGGTGTGTGATATAAAAAAACTTGCCTAACATTTGACCCTGCCTGGGAATTGAACCCAGGACCCCTTGCTTGCCAGGTGAATGTTCTAACTAATATGTTACAAGACTCCAATATCTGTTGTTTGTACCCCAAGATTGTTAAAACCGTTCTAAATCAAATTTATATTTGGCTAAATTTCTGCTTTTATGTATTGCTGTTCAAAGTCAAAAAGAGTTAAGGACAAGGTTTGGGATATTTCAACTGAATATGTTCCCGTTGGTCAGGTTTTATTTCATTTTATTCAAATGTATTATTGAGAAACAATGCTCTGGAGATCAAAATCACAGTGCCCCTGGCTTGGAAGACGTCTTGTTGGGAAATGCATGCGATCTCCTCATACTCTTAAGTCTGCTTCCGGCAGGAATATGTTGAAGGATATGGACAATTTTTCTTTTTGAACTTGGTGCCTTTAAAATCATGAATAATTAAGAACATTCTGATTCTCATTTTGTTGTTTCCAACTTTGTCCTTTGCAGTGAAATAAGAAACCAGACTTGCCTACTCTACCGTTGCCTTCATGTTAAATGGGTGAAAGTTCGTTCATAATTTTCAGCATGTTAGCACATGCAGTGAAGGAGTGTTAAACGTTTGCTGCTTTAATGGATTGTTTCACCATAAAGCAATACACTAGGGGGGAAAATCTATCAGGTGTCACAAAACAAGTTTTGTAGCTGTCTCAAATTACCAAAAGCACTGTAGTAATTTTTATTGTATAAGAGGTGTTATGTTATGTGTTATGTTAAGAGCTCTGAGACGCCGGAATGGAGGGCTCTATATAAATCGAAGTTGTTGTTGTTATGAAACTGAACTTTGGAGAGAGTTTGTGATGGTTATTTCATTGTGAGTTGGGTTAGGTGGGCTGAACAGACAGTCCTGTCTGATCTGATGAGAAACAACTGTTTTTCCTATTCTTGTTTACTTTAAGACTGTGAATGGAATTGTTTGCTCCAAATTATCAAAGGTAAAATGTTTAATTACATCACTGATCTCCAATCACGCACCATATTCTGCCTCGATCATTGCTTTTTTTACACAAATAAATCAGATAATAGGAATATATTTTAAAAGGGAATTATGTCATATGTTATGGGATTCAGTGGAGCTTGAGAGTAGCAAGTCAGGAAGTAGGAAGACAATCTGTTTTATATATTCTATCTGTCACAATTGAGTAAAAGATGGGAAGAAAAAAAGACATTGGGATCTGGAATACATCAATGTACAGTAAAAGCCCGTTTATCTGTGACCCGATCAAGCGTAACTTCCGTATAACCGGCACTGCAAAAAAAGGTCTGCATTCGATAAACTGGAATTTATCGGAAAATGCATTTTTTGGATGTTTTGCGTCAGTATTTTGGAATGCTGCTACTAGGTGCCTGATGGTGGCGCTAGCTCGGAATACTGCCAGTACTGTACAGCAATACACTCCGGAGTGTACTCTTTGAGAGAGGCAGGATTAGTTGATTACGGTAATTTAGATTTAGTTTTGTTGCAAAACAGCAACACACACACACGCACATACACCCTGAGCAAAGCTTGCAGATCAATACATATGTAATTTTATTTTAATTAAAAAAACCCTGCAATGCCCAATCTGTTTTTTTACAGAGTGCACACACACACAAACACACACACACAGGCATCGCAAAGCTGAACAGTGACAGCAGCGGCTGCTTTCTCAATAACACATTTGCTTTCCTCTCTGCCCCCATTGAGAACTGTCATTCAGATGTGTAACTTTTGCACTAGTTTAAAGATCTCTCGGAACTGTCTGGTCGCTGTGTGTAAAAGGATTATTATTATTATTATTTATATATTATCTTATATAAATGATTATTTAGTCTATTATTAATATTCTATGTTTTTCAAAATTTGGTTAAAATTTTTTTTTTGTGTTGGGTTTTCGGCCGAATATCCGGCAGGCGCTTTAACCGGCACTGGCCAGGTCTCGAGGGACTGGCACCGGCACTGGCATCTTCGAGACCTGGCCAGTGCCGGTTAAAGCGCCTGCCGGATATTCAGCCGAAAACGCCACACAAAAAAAATCTAATTTTTTTAACAAAATTTTGAACAGTGAGAGATTTAGATCTGAGCAGGAACTTGAGATCAGGAGGGCAGGACAGGGAGAATACGGGTTGGATGGTGACCAAAGGTGTGGTTGAGAAGGACTTGAGACGTGTCTTGAAGGAGGCAAGGGAGGGAGTGAGGCAAAGGGACTGTGGGATACAGTTCCAAATGGTGGGGCATAGAGGCTGAAGGCCTGACCGCTGATGTTCGGGTGGGCTGGGTGGGAGACGTGGAACTGGCCAGAGCTTGCCGAGCGGAGGGAGTGAACAGACGGCTATGGGGTTAGCACGTCACAGAGGTAGAAAGGAGCAAGTTCGTGGAGGGCTTTGAAGACGAGGACAATGATTTCGAACTCCATCCTCTGGGGGATGGGGAGCAAGTGGAGCCGAGTGAGGGTGGGTGTGATAGGGTACAGTGGTAGTTGGGCTGCTGGTTTGGGAAGAAGGAGGAATAATACAAGATGACACAGAGACGACATTCAGTAAGCTGGAGAAAAGCAAAGAAAGATGCCTGAGTTGATCACACTCTGCTTTCTGTTTTCCTTTTCAGGAGACTACATTACCATGTTCAGTAATTCGAGACAATAAAGATATACTTCGAGCACCTGTCTTTGGATCAGCACGTTTTCGGTAATATAAGTGATAGTAGACCTACAAAAAAAACAGCAAATGTATACAAGAAAGATTCATTAAGCTATTGGATCAGCTCCTGCAAGCCTGTTGACCGATTTGTTTTGGCTGGCCACATCAATATTTGAATATGGGACTTTAAAATGGATATATAAGAGTATCTTCTTCCTTAAATAATAATAATCCTTGCATTTGTTATAGCTCCTATCACATCTTCGAAACATCTCAAAGCATTTCACAGGATATACTGTAAAGTGAATTGACTGCATATTTTGTTTGCACACAGCAGTGTACCACAAACAGTCATGGTTCGAAGTGACCAATTTATTATTATTTTGAATAGCCAATTGATTAACAACCAGACTCCTACTTACTGCTAGGTAAATGGGCGTGTGGACTAAATAAACTTGCCTACCAATTTGCTCTGTCTGGGAATGAAACCCAGATCTTTCGCTTGTGAGGCAAGTGCTCTAACCACTGAGTTACAAGACTCTAATATGATGGAAAGTTAGATAATAATAGTGGATAAGAAAATACAGGATTGTGTGGCTCTATAACTCAGGTGCTGATAGTTAAAATACTGTTGCTCACTTAAGATTTTTAAGTAAGTGAGTAAGAATGCTGCAGCTGCTTTTTGAAATTCCTACAGTATGATCTGATCTACAACAAGATTGCAGTAAAGCATAGTCAAGGGATTCTTGGAACAGTAAACCCACAGACAGAAAATGAATCAATTAGTCATCTAAATCTGGTGATCAGGCTGGAAAGTTTCCTCTCTTTAATAGGACAGTGACATCATCTGCTTGGTCAAACATTCAATGGCTTGTTGGTTTGGATTTAAATGAAAGCAGTGTCTCGATGTTTATGCAAGGATGAACTCTTCATTCCAGACAGTAAACTGTTTACACAGAAATGACATGAGTGACAGTCCGCTCCTCTCATTATCTTGCACATTTGTAATAAAAACTTTTACATTCCCACCCTCCACACATGTTTATTATATTATTTCGTGGTTTTCAATTGCCACTTGATAAACTACTGTTGGTGATTGACCTTTAAGCATACAAATGTTGTGTAGTAATGGTATGAAGTTGGAAATTCCACTGGAATTTAGCCTATAGAACCATATCAGTAAAACACTGATATTGTGGATTAGCCTCTAGATGTAATCTAAAAAATAACAACTTTGTTTTACGGCTGGAGTGCTAACAACGTTGATATAGTGAACAGTTTCAGATTAAAAATGTAATACTTCTTTGCTTGCACAAATTTCACATAGTAATAATAATAATCCTTTCATTTGATATAGCGCTTTACACATCTTCAAGATGTCTCAAAGTGCTTCACAGAATATATTGTGAAGCGAATTGACTGTATTTCTGGGAGAAACATTTGAAACCCACATGAAGAACAAAGAGCTTTTCATTTTATAAAACAAGCAGCAACATTTTAGCATCAAGTGTAAATATTTGCTTTTGCAAGTGGAAACATGCTGTTACAGACAGCCTGCTCTGGAACTGAAAAGGGACCGTCTTTTCAGAAATACTGTACTCATTTATTTACAAACATGATTACAGGATATCACAGTGTAAAACAAGTTTTTGTAAAAATAAATGGTATCCATGAAACGCAGGGTTAAACCTCTATTTAGGAAGGGGCTGCGTTCCTGAAAAACGGTACTCAGATAGAAACGTCTTAAATCGAAACGCGGTTTTTCATGCGATCCCATTATATAACCCGAGATGCGTTCTTTTCACAAAATTTTCGGTCCTTAAACACACTAAATAACAGAAAACACACAAAATAACACAGAGAGGCAAGAAGGGGTACTTTGGGTAACTACATACTGTGTTTTAATACTGGCAAACTTTAATACAGTCCTATGTTTTGATAATCTGCTTGCACCTGTAGCTGAAATACACTTTGAACTTGCCAGTATATTGTATGCGGATGACACTCAACTCTAACTATCCGCATCAACCCTCGATTCCAGGACCACTGGCATTCTGACTGCGTGTCTGTCCGACATCGAGTCCTGGACGATGGCAAATTTCCTACAACTCAACATCAACAAGACGGAAGCCCTCCTGATTGGCTCGCGTCAGCTCCTTCGCACCTCAGGTGCTGGAGGAACCTTCGCACCTCAGGAACATCAGCGTTCAAGGCTGCTCTCTCCACCTCTCGAAGCCAATCAGGAATCTGGGCATCTTGTTCGACCCCGAGCTATCCTTCTTTCCCCACATCCGCTCCATAACCAGCACAGCCTTCCATCACCTCCCCAATATTTCCAAACTTCGCCAGTACCTCACCCTCCATGCCGCCGAAACCCTTGTCCACAGCTTTATCACTTCCAGGCTCGACTACGGGAACTCTCCTCGTCGGCCTCCCCAGTTTCTCCCTTCACAGGCTGCAGATCATTCGGAACTCTGCAGCTCGTGTACTCTCCCGTACCAGGCTTCACAATCACATCACTCCCACCCTTGTCCATCTCCACAGGCACGCCATCACCCAGAGGATCGAATTCAAGATCCTTGTCCTCACTTTCAAGGCCATTCACGACCGCCTACCTCTCTGACCTATTGTCTCCCTATCAGCCTGCCCACACCCTCCGTTCAGCAGACTCAGGCCTGCTCCGCGTCCACCGTCCTAACCGCCCAACCATCGGCGACCGGGCTTTCAGCCGCTCTGCTCCCACACTGTGGAACTCCATCCCGCAGCCCCTCTGTCTCGCTTCCTTCTTCCTCCTTCACGGCCGGTCTCAAGACCTTCCTCTTCGACCTTGCCTTCGGCTGCCCCACTAACTCTTCCCCCTCTCTCACTCCTTCCCATTCCCCCTACTTCGACCCCCCCCCACTCCCCCACCCCCCCCGCTCGGGTCCCAGCCAGATTGTTCAGCGCTTTGGGACGTCCTCCCGACTTGAAAGGCGCTATATAAGTGCAATTTTATAAGTTGTTGGTAAATTGATAAATAATTAGAAAAAATAATTCAAAAATTGGATTAATTGAAGGAATATTAGCTGATTACATTTTATATTAGTTGTTCAGCAAATATATAAATAAGATAATAAATACAATTAAGAGAACACTTACTGAGGAGACGGTTGATGTGAGTGGGCGGGAGCGAAGTCGTTCAGATGAAAGGGCGGGATACCTGCCTCTTACACGGATTCCCAGAGAGGCCCCTCCTTCCCTTACACTGCGTCACCAACCAGCTGGTCGCTGGTACGTGTTTGCTCATTTGTACATTTCGACAACTTTAGAAAAAATGTACAAAGGCGCAAACGCATGCCAGCGATCCAGCTGAATAGTTTCTATGTTCCTAAGTTTATATAATGTCTTTATACTGTATTTATATTATTATAATAGTTGGGGAGGCCAATAAGCAGGGAGTTTGCTTAGTTGAGCGTGGATGTAATGAACGGGTGGATAAGGGTCTGTGGTGAGAGCGGCAGAGACAGGCAATGTCACTGAGGTGGGGGAAGGCGAAACGGATCATAGCATGGATGCTATGGATGCGGTGCTACGGGGAATGAAAGACATGATAATTCTTGCATTTGATGTAACATCTTATTTCATCGTTAGACTTCTCAAAGCGCTTCACAGAATATACTGTACAGCGAATTGACTTTGTATTTTACTTTCACTGTCATTATTAAAAGTAAACAATTCAATGCATGTTTGAAAATATAATTGATTGGAAATGTAAGTGAATGTTATAGTATATACACAAAACAAGTTGGAAATGTGTCTCTTGGATAAAACAATTGTTGGCAACCCAAAACATTTGTAACCATTCACGAGTTCCTGCCTGTGGTTTGTAAAAAGCTGCCTGTACTAGATCTTTAATCATCTTAATATATTTTCTTTCAGACAGTTTTAATGCCTTGGGAACCGCAGGTATGGAGTAACTAGTTTATTACCTGAGGGAATATCAGACTAAGAGGTATTCAATTGGGCTTTTCTATTAATCATAATATTTTAGTGTGAATGACCATTTAAATTTTTTTTTGCAAATAATTGCAATTGGATTCTGTTGTTAACTCAGAGCCCACATTATAATGGGAACATGTTAATGTCCACTCAGTGCTCCTCCATGGTTGTTCACTCGACCTCACCAAGCCAGTCAGGAACCTAGGTGTCTTGTTCGATCCTCAACTGTCTTTCCTCCCCACATCCAAGCAATGACCCGCTCTGCCTTCCCTCATCTCTGCAATATTGCTCGACTCTGCCACTATCTTACCCTCAAGGCTGCTGAAACCCTCATTCGTGCCTTCATTACATCCCGGCTCGACTGTGCAAACGCCCTGCTTGTCGGCCTTCCCAAATCCTTCCTCCACAGGTTTCAGATGATCCAGAACTCTGTGGCCTGTGTCCTCTACTGCTCCAAGCTCTGTGACCCCATCTCCCCCATTCTTGCCCGACTCCATTGGCTCCCTATCATCCAGAGGATCCAATTCAAGATACTGGTCCTCACATTTAAAAGCCCTCCACAGCTTTGCCCCACCTTACATCCATAACCTTCTAACCCCCTACCAACCTGCCCGCCCCGTCCACTCAGCGGGCTCTGGCCTGCTCCACGTCCCCCGACCCACCTGCCCCACCATTGGCAGTTGAGCCTTTAGCCACTGCCCCCAACCTCAACTCAATCCCGCAGTCCCTCTGCCTCGCCCCCTCCCTGGCCTCCTTTAAGTCGTGCCTCAAGATCCTCCTCTTCGATGGTCCCATCGGCAACTCCTAATTACTCCCCCTTCCCACCCTCTGTCCCCATCTTGGTTCTGAAACAATGACTGTCCAAGCACCTTGGAACGTCCTCCTGATATGAAAGGCGCAAAACAAGTGTACTGTAATTTTGTTGTTGTTGTGGTTGTGAAGTCGATGCCGAAACTAGTATCTCTGAGCCCTTTAATTAGAGAGAATGCTGAATGGTGGAATAAACTGCACACAGAACCAGTCAAGGCAAATATTATCAGCAGATTCAACAGGGAATTGGATATAACAACACCAGTTTGATCTTTATATAGTATATTTCACATCAGGAAGACATCTCAGAGTGCTTCACAGAGCTGAAAGGTAATCAGTGATAATAACAACAACAGCAAATTGCATTTAAATAGCACCTTTTATTTTGGGAAGATATTCCAAGGTGCTGGAAGTGAAGGGTTTATACCCGAGTGGGCTGGAATCAAGAGGGATGGAGGGCAAGAGAGTGGGATGGGAAGATGACTGAGTGTGCGATCGAAGAAGAAGGTTTTGAGATTGGCATTGAAAGAGGTAAGGGGACGAGGTAGTAGGGCTTCGCAATGGAGTTGCATATGGTGAGTGCAGAAAGGCTAAAGACCCGATAGCATATAGTGGAAAAGGATAGATTAAAATGTATAGGAGATTGAGTTGTGCATGATTTGTTTTTCCTTTGGAATTGACCTGATAGAACTCAATAGTCTTTACCAGTCCTGGACATTAACATGTTTTAGTTTTGTTGAGTATTTCCATTTCTTAATATCTTTGTTTAAGCAGCCATTGCTAATGACCTTCTCAAGACAACTGATAGTCGTTTTGAGTCTTATATTGTGGAGACACAAGTCAAAACACACAAATGAAATTGCAAGGTCTCTGAATCCTATATTATGGATCAGTTTCTAATTCATTTATCACTGACATACAGTTAGACACAAAAGAATCTTAGATGTTAAAAATATCTTCAGCTATGAAGCTTTTACACTGGAACTGTTCTGCACAGCAAATGGAAAGCTCTTTCCAACCTTGTCATGAGGCATCTGTGAGACGCTGATGCTTTATTTGGTGAATCTTATTGAATGATCAGCAATGTCCCATATCCAGAACTCACTGACAAGTTAGATTTATGCAGCGCAGCAAAAGTAAGTGTAAAAAGCTGAGTAGGATTTCAAATAGCATTTAGGGAGAATATCAGTTGGAGTTAAAGAGATAACGCATATACTGACCGGAGATTTTAAATGGATATAGCACTGCATCCCCTACCTTTCACAAATATATTAGGGATGAAACTACAATTAATGCTGTGATATGAGTGAAAGACCAATTGACAAGGCTTTACTGAGAAGTGAATTAGAATGTTAGATATGCAGAGTAGATTTTTAGCAAAGCTATGTGAGTTAAAACTTAAAAGGGATTTGGATTTATATCCGGATATGAGATGGTTTGAAAGTTATAAGGAATGCTGATAAATATAGATACTCCATTGAACAGTGTAGTTTAGATCCTTCTTTGTTTGTTTGTTTGTTTCTCTCTATCATCAACAAAACACACTTTCTTCATTGCACTACCAGACCCATTCAATTGCTGAATTTCCTGCATTGTAAGTACACAAGAGGATGCAACAACACATGGATCAGTTTACCAAGACCATGAATAGACGGCACTTCCCTCTCCATTCAAAAAGTAATATCAAGTCAAACTATGTAATACCTAACTCACCTTCCAGACTAATTGACTTCCGTTAAGTGACATTTTCAAGATCCTAGGGCTCCAGTAAGCATTGGGTTCCATACATAATTCACTCATCTCTATGTGTACGTATTTGTGTAACCCTTATATTTATTCCTGACTTCTGATGCCAGTTTAATCTTGACAGAAGTGGTGTGACATCTATTCTAGCAATAGAACATGAAGCCTGATATATATTTAAGGCTCCCAATCCAATTGCCTTGGGGCTGAGCAGAGTTCCAAGCATCTGCAACACAGAACTCCTTTAAAAAGAAGCAGTATTTTAATTGTTATTGTTATTAAAGAGTTGGGTGCACAATTGGCTTTTCAATAACATTAAAAATGGTCCTTTAATGTTGTTGGGTAGTAAGAGTTTATAAGAGAGCATATTTGGGCAGAGATAATATTCAACCTACTTCCCAAGTCATTATCTGCTGCTTCTGCTCAACTTAGCCCTCGTGCCCTCCATACCATTGAGGGACCCAAACTCTTGAACAGGCTTACTCTATCCTTCCGCCAGGCACTATGTAATTTTGTTGTTGTTGTTACTCCATCCTATCCATCTTCAGATCGCATCCTAATGACCTTCTTTTTCGACCGTTCCTACACTCATTCCTTGCACCCTGCCTTCTAGCTCGGCATTGTGTTCCAGCATGGTCAAACACTCTGGGATGCTATCATGTGTGTGGGGCACTATATAAATGCAAGTTGTTGTTGATTTTGAAATGTAACAAAATAATGATTCCGTTACATTGGAGAACAGGTGCAGGTGAGCAGCATACGTGTGACTGTCAAAAGGAAACCCAATATAGCAAAGGCATGGGTTATGCAAAGTACTGGTATCTTGATAATGTGATTAAGAATTTAGGCTGGTCATTAACTCAAATTGTAGCCATCAGGCAGCACAGATGTTAGGTTTAAAACCAGCTAAGCACGTTTGAAAGGTTAAATTCCAAGCTGATACTCCAATGCAGAACTGGAGGTCAGTTGCAATGTCAAAGATGCCGTCCTTCAGAAAAGACATTAAACCAAGGGATTGTTGGCTTGTTCAGGTGAATGTTAAAAATCCAATAGCACTATCCAAAAAGTGCAGGGAATTTCACTCCCCAATCTCTGGCCGACAATCTCCCAAATAAAATTAGGCACTCACTCCATGGCTGTTTGTGAGACATTGCAAAATTTTAGTTTTTTTTATGTACCCTCCAACTCATTGATTGTGGAATCCTGTCGCTCAGTGGTTAGAGCACTCGCCTTGCGGGTGAGAGACCTGGGTTTGATTCCAGACAGGATGAAATCTTGGGCACGTTTTCTTACTTCACACACCTGCTAATAATCCCTCCAAAACAAACAAACAATAAAGTGGTCATTTCAATCCATGGCTGTTTATGGACACTGCTGTGTGTAATTGGCTGCTGTATTTTAGAGCGACTATTGTGGAATTGCTGTAAAAGAATAAGGATGAAATGGTGGGTGGGTACAATATATACTGTCCACTATACTGTATATAGTGTACCTAGTATTATATTAATGTTCTTGTTTGATTAATTATACTTTACTTGTTCTAGTTTTGCTGTTCTGCAGGATACAGCAAGAAACAGCTTCCTGGTGTGTGTCAATTTTTATCTTTATTGTCAAACCAAGTGCTGGAGAGATTTGCCATCTGTAAATTACCCAGCTACATTACAAACTTTCCTTCCTTTTGTCCTGACCAGGCAGTTTGTCTCTAATGAAATACAGCTCACATTTCTCTGCTGTGGCAAAAGCACAAAGGAGAAAGTCATAACAATTCTGAAGCACCATTGTCTTTGACTCCAGAATCTTAACATCCACTGTCTCATATGTTTTATGTTACTGACAAAAATTGTGTACTGCCGCTATCACCATATTTGAGTGCAGAAACTCCCATCAGACTAAGCATTTCTTTTGTCATCTCTCAATCCTAAATCTGTTTTATTTCAGTCTGAGCATCACTCAAAACCAAATGTTATTTGTAATTTGCTGGAAAAGGCAATTTTCAAAATCAACTGGGTGAAAACATTTATTTTTCCCCGCCAGTTGCCTCTATGGCTGTGAAATGATTAACTTGATTTTTGTTTCCTATTTCGCAATAGATTGGACAGATTGCACGCCTAAATAAAGTTGCTAAAGCTGGTTAATGAGTTTGTATGATTTATGAGCAGTGCAATAAATAATACGGTATTTATAGAATCATAGAATTTTACAGCACATTGGCTCATCGTGTTTGTTCGCTTCTTTGAAAAGAACTGTTCAAATCAGTTACACTCCCCGGGCTTTCCCCATAGCCCTGCTAACTTGTTCTCCCCAAATAATTGTCTACTCCCTTCTTAAAATTTGTTAGCAAATTAGCTTCCACCACTCTTTCAGAGAATGCATTCTAGATTCGAACAACTCTCGCTGTATTTAATAACAATAGTCCTTGCATTTGATATAGCAGCAATGTTTCACATCTTCGAGACTTCTCAAAGCGCTTCACAGAATGCACTGTAAAATGAATTGACTGTATATTTTGTGGGTGAAACATGATAGCCAATTGTGCACAGTAGTGTTCCACAAACAGTCATGACTTTTCAAATTGAAATGTTGGAAAACTCTTTTCATGGGTAATTGCGATCTAGTGTAGAGACTGTATTTTGGAGACAAATGCAACAGCCAGATTGTGTTACAGTAGTAAGTTCTTACAAACAGTGTTGAAGTCATTGACTAATTCATCTGGGGGATTATTGGTCAGGATACAATGAGAAATTCTGATTCTGTGTGAATAGTATGGGATCTTTAATCTATATTAATACAGACATTTATTAATGTTGTGTGTGTAGTGTGTCTGCCAAGAACACAATAACTAATGTGATGTAGAGACACGTCAGGAAGACGTCCCAAGGTGCTGGACAGTCACTGTGTCAGTCCCGAACTGAGGACTGGGTGGGGAGGGAAGGGGTGGATTAGGTGATACCAATGGGACCATCGAAGAGGAGAGTTTTGAGGCGGGACTTGTAGGAGGCCAGGGAGGGGGTGAGGCGGAGAGACTGCAGGATAGAGTTCCAGAGGTTGGGGGCAGAGTGGCTAAAGGCTCGCCCGCCAATGGTGGGGTGGATTGGTCAGGTGTCCTGGAGCAGGCCAGATCCTGCTGAACGGAGGGGGCGAGCAGATTGTTAAGAGGTTAGAAGGTCATGGATGTAGAGTGGGGCGAGATGGTGGTGGGCTTTGAATGTGAGGACCAGGATCTTGAATTGGATCCTCTGGGTGATGGGGAGTCGGGCGAGGATGGAGAAGATAAGGTCATGGAGTTTGGAACGGTAGAGGACACAGGCCGCAGAGTTCGGGATCATCTGCAGCCTGTGGAGGGAGGAATTGGCAAGGCCAACAAGCGGGGCATTTGCATAGTCGAGCCAGGATATAATGAAGGCGTGGATGACAGTTTACAGCGGCTTTGGGGGTGAGGTAGTGGTGGAGTTGGGCAATGTTGTGGAGATGGGAAAAGAACGAATGATTGCTTGGATGAGGGGGAGGAAAGACAATTGAGGGTCGAACAAGACACTGAGGTTCCTGACTAGCTTGGAGAGGTCGAGTGAGCAACTGTGGAGGTTGATGCTGCCAGCGCCTGATGCGTGAAGGCGCTGGCACGAGCCAGTCAGACCTCTGTCCTATTGACGTTCAACTGTAGAAAGTTAGCTATCATCCAGGACTTGATGTCTGATAGACAGTCTATCAGGACTGTAGTAGTCCTGGAGTTGAGGGTAGAGGCAGAATGATAGAGTTGGGTGTCATCTGCATCCATGTGGAAGTTAACCCCATGTCTGCGGATGATGTCACCAAGTGGGACATTATAGGAGTATTATTTTTGGCGCTCCTATCATTGATGAGCTATATTTAAAAAAAGAAAAGCTTTAATTAAGTCCCAAAAAAGGGATATACAGTGTTCTGTAACAACAACAAAATTACAATTATACAGCGCTTTTCACTTTGGGAGGACGTAACAAAGTAGTGACAGAGGTCACACATCCTTCTATAGAGATACATCTATACTAACAAAGACAAAATGTCTGTCTGCGTCTCTGCCCAACCGATTGACCTAGAGACACCAACAGGAATCCTCCTAACATGATTCCTCTCAACCCGAGTCCTCTCACTGAATCCTCCCAACAGGAATCCTCCTATTGAATCTTCCCACTGAGTCCTACCAACAGGAGACACCCCTCATAGTAGTCCTACCGAAAGGATATAATAACAACAACAAAATTACACTTGTATAGAGCCTTTCACGTACCAAGGCCCTGATAATAATAATTATTATATCATATTATTATATGATAGTAATAATACTTGCATTTCATATAGCACATTTCACTTCTTCAAGACTCTCAAAAGTGTTTAACAGAATTTTTGGTAAAGTGAATTGACTGTATATTTGTGGGAAAAATGCTGCTGCCAATTGTGCATGGTAATATGTGTACAAATATGTGAACAAGGGAAGCTAATGAGTTCAATAGCACATTTTTTAAAATCTTAAGTAATAAAGATAACTTTCAAGGCCAAATAAAAGTGTCAGTCGAAAGAGAGAAGACTGATTAAATGAAAGTGGTTGCAAAAATAGCTGCAACGGGTACAGCTAGCGTTCATTTAAAAGAAAAATGGGACTTCAGTTAAACTTCTCATCTGATAGGATGGCATCTCCAACAATAGATGGTTTCCTCAGTAGTCAGTACTGTAATAAAGTGCCAACCTGGAGTATAAGCTAAAAGGATTTAATCCATTTGAAGTGAGATTTCCAGTATCTGAGCAAGGAGTAATGACATTGCTAGAAGAAATGGATACTATCTTGAAAGTAGGAGATAATCCAGGCCTGTAGTTTCTTCAGGATTTGAGAGATGACTAGTGAATATCTCAAATTTCCCTTTACATATATGAATCACAGCTTGCATCCAATAGATGAGATGTAGAATGTTATCAGATATTTTTTCTGAATATTCCATAATGTCTTGTAGAAAAATATGTGATTACAATTTTAAAGAGAGTTTCTTCTCTATATACTGAAGCTTTGCAGCTTTTAAAAAAAAAATACAATGACTCCAATCATTGGCAACAGAAGGCTTCATTCAAAACTGAGTCATGTCAGTGCAAAAACAAGTTTGCCTTGGTTAGCATTGCTGACAAAAATGAACCATGGGATATTGGTAGTCTTAAAAATTGATTATTAAATTGGGACATTTTTAAGGATCTGTATATAAAGGTATTCGTTAATGTTCACTGAGTCACACAGATCAGGAGGATACCAGATTTGATCCCTACCTAATGGATCTAGACTAGTTGTTAGTAATCTGAATGCATGTGGATATAATAATAATCCTTGCATTGATATAGAGCCTTATTACATTCTTTGTGAAGTCTCAAAGCACTTCACAGAATATAACGAAACAAAATACTACAGATGCTGGAAATCTGAAACAAAAACAGAAGTTACTGGGAAAACTCAGCAACTCAGCAGGTCAGGCAGCATCCATGGAGAAAGGGAAGTGTGTCAACGTTTCGGGTCCACGACCCTTCGTCAGAACTGGGGCATGTTTAACCCATCAATTAACACATTTTCTTCTTTGTCTTCTTTTTCTATCTTCTTTGTCTTCCTTGTCGTGCCTCGCCCTCTCCAACTTGTCCTTATAAACCTCTCCCTTCCAACATGCCCGAATTCTGACGAAGGGTCGTGGACCCAAAATGTTGACTCACTTTCCGTTCTCCATGGATGCTGCCTGACCTGCTGAGTTTTCTCAGCAACTTCTGTTTTTGCTTCACACAATATGTTGTAAAGTGAATTGCCTGTGTTTTTTCTGTGAAACATGGCAGCAAATTGCCCACAGAAGTGCCCCACAAACAGTTGTAGGTTGAGTGACCAAATTATTATTACTTAAAGTAAGTGTTTGAGGAATATTACCTCCAGAAAAGTGATTAATCAATTGACTAACAATCAGCGTCCTACTCACTGCTAGGTAAACGGAGGCATGTGGAGTCAGGGAACTTGCCTAACATTTTGCCCACACTTCGAATATCATGTGATTATAGCATTGGTTCAGCTTTGCTGCTTTTAAATGAGCACTGACTCTCATTGCCCAGGTTCACCTATCAAAAATGGTCAATTGGTTTAAGTGTTGGCATCCAAGGAACTGTACATTTTACTCGTCAGGTAATGAAGGGTGACGGGAGAAAAACAGGCTGTTGTGCAGGTGCCATTACTATTTTCAACCCTGCTACTATTAAATTGTGCTACCATAAATGAAACATTATCAGCAAATAATAACAGAAATCCATTAATTATTACTCTATAATTCAATAAGAACGATAGTTGTCAAATTTCTCTCTTTGGAAAATACATAACCACCACAGAGTGGCGCAACAGGCACACCAGAAACCATTAGAATTACTACATTGAATAATGATAGAATAGTGAGCAATAAATCTTCTTTGGTTCTGTTTGGGGGCCGTGCCTTCAGCCACTATGTCCTGAGGCTCTGGAACTGCCTTCCTTACTCCCTTCACCTCGCCCCCTACTTTCCTATTTTCAGGTCGCGCCTAAAGACTTTTCTTTTCGACCGCAGTTTTGGTCACCTTTTCCCCCTCTCTCCTGGCTCGGCCCCGGGTTCTGTTATTGTGAAGCACTCTGAGACACTGTCTGGCGTCGAGGGGGTTATATAAATCCAAGTTGTTGTTATTGATGTTGCTGTATATCCTGGGTTTGATTCCTGCGCTGTATGAAATTTTAGATACATCTCTGTTTATCTAGCAGTAAATAGGTATCTGGTTGTTAGACAAATATTGCATCACTTTTCCGGGGATCATAATCCCTTTAAAAAATATTAATTTAGTCATTCAGTCCATGACTTTATGTGGGATATTGCTGTGCACAATTCGCTGCCATGTTTCACGTTCTTTACAGTATATTCTGTGAAGCACTTTGAGATTTCTCAAGAACCACAACAACAAATTAAACTTGTATAGCACCTGTCATGTCAGAAAGATGTCCCAGGGTGCTGGATAATCAGGGGTTTGGAACCGAGCTGGGAGTTGGGGTCAGTAGGGGAGGAGGGCAGAGGGCGGTAGAGATGAGAGGGTGGCTGAAGGTACGATTAAAGAGGAAGGTCTTCAGACGTGACTTGAAGGAGGCAAGAGAGAGGGGTAAGGTGGAGGGATTGACCACCAATGGTGGGAAGGGAAGTGCAGTGGACCTGAAGCAGGCCAGTGTTTGCCGAGAGGAGAGAGCCGACAGTCTAAGATGGAGATAAGAGGTTGGATAGGTAGGTGGAGCAAGACTGTGGAGGGCCTTGAAGGTAAGAACGATGGTTTTGTACTCGATTCTCTCAGTAATGGGGAGCCAGTGATGTCGGGCAAGGACAGGGATGATAGGTTCCTGGAGCCTGGTGCAGGAGAGGAACGAGTTGCAGAGTTCTCAATAATCTGCAGCTTGTGGAAGGAAGAGTTGGGAAGTCCAGTGAGCTGGCAGTTCGCGTAGTCAAGCCAGGAGGTAATGAAAACGTGGATCAGGATCTCGGCAGCCAGCGGTCAGAGGCAGTGGCGGAGGAGGGCAATGTTGTGGAGCAGTGGAAGGGCCAAACCGGTCATGGCACAAAATGTGGGGTTTGAAGAATAGCTGAGGGTCTAGAAGGATACTGTGGTTTTGGATTGACTCGGTGAGGTGAAGAGTATAGTCATGAATGGTGATAGTGTCATCTGCTTCGTCGAGGTGCTGCCAGTAGCCAAGCAGGAGGGCCTCTGTCTTGCCAACATTGAGCTGAAGGAGCAAAAACAGAAGTCGCTGGAAACACTCAGCAGGTCAGGCAGCATCTATGGAGAAACAACAACAAAATTATACTTGTATAGCACTTTTCACGTCAAGAGGATGTCCCAAGGCGCTGTGAAAAGTGAGTAAATGTTTCAGGTTCATGACCCTTCAACTGATTTTTTCTATAGATGCTGACTGACCCGCTGAGTGTTCCCAGCGACTTCTGTTTTTGTTTCAGATTTCCAGCAGCTGCAGTGTTTTGGTTTTTGAGCTGATGGAAATTGTCTCTTGTCCAGGACTTGATGTCAGACAGAAAATTAGCCAAGACATCAATGGTGTCCTGAGGGTGGAGGTAGTGAGATAGAGTTGGGTGTCATCCCCAAACATGTGGAAATTGACCCCATGCCTGTGGATGATGTCACCAAGAGGGAGGCTATAGATATTGAAAAGGAGGGGACTAAGGACAAAGCCCTGAGGGACGCCATATGGCAGTGCAGTGGCTAGAGGAGAAGCCGTTGGTGTCAATGAAATGCAGAAAGGTAGGATTGGAACCAGGCAAGAGCAGAACCATTGAGGTGGAAGTGTGAGGAGAGACGGTGGTTAAGAGTAGAGTAGTCAACAATATCAAAAGCGGCTGAGAGTTTGAGAAGGACAAGGAGACAAAGAGAGAGCCCTGGTCGCAGGTAGACAGAATGTCATTTGTCACTTTGACCAGGGCTGGCTGTGGGTAGCATTGTAGGGGTTCATGGAGGGAATGCTGGAAGAAGAAAGAGCGAAATTGGAAAGCGCCGACTCATTCCAGGATCTTTGATTGAAAAAAAAGTTTGAAATGGAGAGCAGAGATGGGTGATGGGAAGGTTTTTTGAGGGTAGGGATTTTAGACAGCTGTCTTTAGGGGCATAGGTACAGTACCAGTGGACAGGGAGAGGCTAACAAGGGTGTTAGTCGTAGGACAAGGAGGTAGAACTGGGAGGTGAGAGGAGTAGGGTGGAGTCAAGGGAGCAGGAGGTAGATATCATATGAGACATAATGGAGTTGAGCAAAGAGGAGGAGGCAGAGTCAAAAGTGTAGAGGAGGGGAAGTGGGGGAGGTGCAGATGGAGAGTGGGAGGTGGGATGGGGTGCCAGTAGAGTGGCTAGAAGGGATGGCTGGTGTACTAGAGGGATGTGCAAGTAGGAGGTGATGCTGGAGATGATGGCCGATGGGGAGTTGTTTAGGAGGGTGACTTAGGAGGGTACGTGATTGCAGGTGGAGGGCCAGAGGGGTAAGAGTTCAGATGCTCCAGGGCAGCGGAGAGGGCATAGAGGTGGATTTTTCTCCAGGGGCGATAGAAGATGCACTTCATGCCACCCATAGAAGATGGTTGGCAGGAAGGGGGATGGAGAAGTTACAGGAGATGAAAGTGATCTGAAAGATCTTTATCAGTGATGGTGACATCAGAGATGGTAAGGCCTCTGGTGATATAAGGCTCTATATCAAACGCAAGGATTAAAAATGAAACAACACAATATCCAGTAAAACTAAACATGATCATTTTGGATTTGAATTTGGAGAAATATAAAATAGAAAGAAAATGACAAATCGAAAGTCTAGTCAAAGTTCTTGAGCAATGCGCCTGAAGACCTTTCAGGAGAATGAGTTACTATATTTTTTAACTTATCTGTTTATCTGTTCACAAAGGCATTTGTGCGAAGTCTCATTGTGAGGTAATGAGGTCCACAGCCTAAAAACCCTGTGAAAGAACGGGTTAAGAGTAGGTGATGGTGCACAGAGTTTTGATTTCAACACAGCGATTCAAGGAGATTGAAGCTTTTCACATTTTGATTACACTGGGCTTATGAGGAAGTACACCGGTGTTATAACTTTGTATCACGGGATATAAACTATATACAACTATATACTCCTCAGTTAACGTTGGGGATGTGTTCTTGAAAAATGCAATTTTAACTGAAATGACTGATAACCAAACCCAAGTTGCCATAGTCATAATGATATAAACAGGGGTTCGGTTCCTGCCGTACATTTCTTGTCTAAATATCCTTAGAATAATATTAAGTAAAGAGCAGAAACAGCACTGCTGCCGTTGAGAATTGAAGTCAATGTGTAATAAGCACCAATATTATCAATTAGATAATAATACAACGAGGAGAGCACTTATTGGAGATGGCTGATGGCTTTCATCTCCCAGTTTCAGGTCACAGTTGAAGACCTTTCTCTTCGACTGAGCTTTTGGTCACCTTACCTGCCCCTGCCCCTGGCTCGGTCCCAGGATCCGCTACTGTGAAGCGCTCTGAGACGCCGTCCGGCGTGGAGGGCGCTATATAAATCAAAGTTGTTGTTGTTGTTGTTGTTGTTGATGATGGGGTAGTGATTGGCGGGGGCGGGTCATTCCGATGAAGGGGCGGGTGGCCCTTTAACAAATCAGTCCAATGCTTGTTGAGCTGTTCTCCTTGCATTGCACTGCGTTATGTTCTTGCTTGTAGCAGTTGTACAGACCGGAGCAGCCAACAGGACAATCACGAGTGGCTTGGACCGCCGTCACAGTGCGGCTTGTGGCAGTTGTAGCCGCTCGTTATTACCCCGTTGGCCGCTGAGCTGCGTTCCCCGCGTCGCGTCCCCACGCAGCTGATCGCTACCACGTGGTTGCGCACGTGATTCACGCACATTTTTTTTTCTAAACTTCATGACGCTCGTCGTAAAATTACCGCATTTTGTGATTGTTTTATAAACGACGTACTATCAAACAACGTGTCGACGGATAACGAGGAGTTCCTGTATTTAAAGATCAAAGGTATTTATTTGTTAAATTGTTTCAGAAAGATGGTGCAACAAGGAATTAAGAATTGACAGCCGACCCCTCGGTGTTTCTACATTAGTTAGTTATAACATTTGTCGAGGAAAAGGGATTTCCTGACTCAGTGAGTTACAGGCAGACCTCGCTTGTCGACGCTGTTTTATGATTACGCTGTGGATACACAGGGGAACGTACGTTCATTTAACGTTGCGACGTTCGCTATTGCACTGTGCGCGTGGGTGGAGCAGAACCACGTCGGGTGGCGCAGGCAAACAGAGACGCTGGACGCTCGGCACTCCTCTTGTGCGGGTTCGCTTCACGTCGTTTCGCTTCAACCTGTACGCGAATATAACTGCGACGTTAAGCCGGGACTAAATATTGTTACGTTTCATTTAGTTCAGGGTTCACTGTTCTTGTGAACAGTACCTATTTGTAGTCTTCCAATCAGCTCCCATTTGCCTGAGAAAGTACACGTGCATCTTATCATATTAAGATGGGTTCTCTGGTTTGAGACGAGATGCTAATGAGTCTAATTGTTGTTGCTTATTGTCTGAAAATAATTACCATCCAGCCACAGCGATCACCACATACAACATGGGTCAGTTAACAATTAACACTGAAGGTGTTTAGTTTATCTGCATTTCAACCCACCCCCATGTAAAAAGAACTGCAGAAGGTGTACAAACATCCAATATAATAGTATTGACGTCTTGGTGCCAGTTATTGTTGAAATAAACCTTTGGTAACATAGGTCATTTGTGTAGGATAAACTGCACCAGTTTTGATGTATTAATTAAATGTCAGCATCTTGAAGTATGATGTGCATTCAAGCAGTAAATACCACGTCCAACTTCCAGATTTTAGTTCCATGATATCTGTGATTTTTTTTATCCTGTGAAATCTACCAGCTCTGTAAATTAAATTAAGTTTTCAAGCAGAATTCTGCAGAATCGAAGCTGCTGCTAACCTTCCAATGAGATCTACCCTTGGTGCACATGAAAATAGTTCATTGGGTTTTGATACATTAATAATAATCCTTGCATTTGATATAATGCCTTATCACGTTGTTGCAATGTCCTGAAGCCCTTCACACAATATACTGTAAAGTATAGTTATTGTTTAATGAACATAATACAATTCCTACTTGGTTTCATTTATTTTATATCTGCTATTTCATTAGAAGAGTTCTGTTTTATTTTTACTATTGACCTTAATTGACCTTACAAGGCTATGGGGAAAGGGTGGGGCAGTGGGACTGATTAGGTGTCTCTTCCAAAGAGCTGGCACAGACACCATGGGATGAATGGCCTCCTTCCATGCTGTAATATTCTATGATTCTGGGAATTCATTTTTGTAATTTGTAATCAATTGCAAAATGTTCTTTTTTTGAAAGAAGGAAAAGCCCACAAGAGGTAAAAAGTTAGCCAAAACAAGGTCTCCCAGTCTGATATTTGCCAATTTTCTGGCAGCTTCAACTGTGGTGGGTTTAATCTCTCTTGAGTTACACATAGAGTTACAGCCAGGTGGCCTCTGAATAAGAAACCTGACCTAGCCCATTTATTTGACACTGTGTCCCGAGTGTGTCATCCTAAAAGCACTTCTCATGTTCAGGTAATATACAGTTACAGGAATTACATAGCATCTGACTTCTTTTTAAACATTCCTCTGAGATTTTGTTCACATTTCTCTCCCTCAGCAATTTTCCTGAATGTTCTATTACATTAAAATGAATGACAGGCTGCAGTACAACATTTTATGCTAACTATATCTACTACTGTGTGCCCTTTGGGTAAATATTGACAAATGGGGTGTTGAGAACTTCATCGTGGGAGATAATTATTGGCAAAAGCTGGGGTAATATATTTATACTGCATGTCCCAACTGGCTAAAATAACACATTTGAGACCGGTCTGCCAAAGCCAGAACTTCAGAGCAGCATCATATCATTTTACAAGATCGCTGTTGATATCCAACCCAGACATTGCTTAAAGTCTGTGATTATGGCAACACCTCAATAACTCTGCAATAGCTTCACAAATATAAAGTCATAATCCCATCATTATACTTATTTTGTGCAATAAAAATGGATTAGGACTATGTTATATTCCTTGATAAGGTTTGGGAATAATTTGGATTCAGTTTGTAACTGAAAAGAAAACATTATAAATTTGGGAAGGTTACAACATTCTTCCAGGAATATTAAGCAATCGGGACCAAAGGTTGGTTACCACTCTTGGTCACCAAATAACTGATACCATGGATTAATATCTGTCTAGATAACTAGGGAAAAATGGTGCATTGCAAAATTCCTACTTTTCTGCAGGAATAACATGGAATGTATATACCAAAAAAAATTACCAAAGAAATTGATGCTATATGTTAACATTTTGTAAGGGCTTTCAGAAAATATTCTTAAATAAAAGCATGCAATACAATTCATAAACCAAGATAATAATAATCCTTGCATTTGATACGTGCTTTGTCATATATTTAAAACTTCTCAAAACACTTGACAAAATATAGTATAAAGTGAATTCACTGGAAAAACAAAGTGAACATAAATGTAAATTTGGGGGGAGAAATGCCCCAAATTATTTGTATGTAATTTTTTTAAAAAAGGATTATTATTATTTATAATAATATTTTATATCCAATTGAACTTCACCCATTTTTGAATAGCACAAGGTAACAGCAGAATTCTTGGTATTTAAGATTTGCTACAGTTTTCTGGTCATAATTTGGAAAGCAAAAGAATAATGCTCCTCACAAGGCTTATGTAGAATTATTTCAAATCTATTTACAGTAGTAGGATAAGTAGGATATAGTAAAAGGGTCTTTGGATGCAAATAGCCTAAAATGTGGCAATGGAAAAAAGTTTCTGAAACAATGATGCACGACTGGATATAATGACTTCACAAACACTAGTTAGCCAATAAAAGATCTTGAAATTTATAGTAGTCCTTTTTTAAATCTCAGGCCCTGATAAACACTTCAAAGCAAGTACCATCATTGATGAGGTCTTTAACTAACAATGCTTGATGCTCTCTAAAGACCTGAAGTGTTTATGCAATATTCAATATCACAACAAGTTGTTGGAATCTGGAATGCATTGCCTGAAAGGTTGATGGAGGTCTCTTTTAAAAGAGAGGTGGATGCTTATTTGGGGAGGACAGGTTTGCAGGGTTATGGAGAGAGAGCTGGGGAGTGGGATTGTCTTTGAATAGCTCCTTTCAAAGAGCCGACAAAGATACGATGGACCGATTGGCCTCCTTTTGTGCTGTAAAATTCTATGATTCTATGATTCTACGAATATGCAAGAATACAGATGACTTGATGCCCGGTAGATCAGGTTAATTAAAACACTCTGTGCTTTTTGAACAGTATTACAGAATGAGTTGGGCCTTTGTGTTATGACCTTCTGTGCACTTTTATTTTGTGTTTTATCTATATATACTTACAACGACACCAACAACACAATTATAGTCGATACGTTAGATATACAGGTAGTCCCCGCTTACCGAATGGCCTGTTAACAAAACTTCACTATAACGAGGGTTTTTATTTGTACCCCTCTATGTGCTTAGTGAAGGCTGCGCTCGCTATAACGTAAGTTTAAATCTCGCGCGCTTCTCGTCTCCCGGCAGCCTCCGCGACACAAGCTACATACACACACACACACTTACTTCAGCGCCACCTAATCCAAGAGAAAGCGCTGCAGTATGGGGGATCTTAAGCGGTAGGATGCTCTGTCTGTCTGTCTGTCTCTCCTTCTCTCTGTCTCTCTTTCTCAGTCTCTCTCTGACTCCCTCTGTCTCTTTCTCTCTCTCTCTCCGTGTCTCTTTCCCTCTCTGTCTCTCTCTCTCTCTCTCTCTCTCTCTCCGTGTCTCTTTCCCTCTCTCTGTCTGTCTGGGTCGTGCTTTCTCTTTCTTTCTCTCTCTCTGTATCTCTCTCTCTCTGTGTCTCTTTCTCTCTCTGTTTGAGTCTCTGGCTGCCACAATCTCACTCACAGTCTCTCTGTCTCAGTCTCTTTCTCTTTAACTCTCTCTCCCTGCTTTCAATAGAAGTGCTACCTATGTTATGCTGTCACTGATACACTGTAAATGTTAGTGCTAGGCTAGACGCAAGGCATTACAGGGAACACATTTTTTCATATATGGAAACACAGTAGGGACCTCCCCCCCGCCTGCTTAATGCAATTTTCGCTTAACGAGGGCTTTCATTAAGTGGGGGATACCTGTATATAATAAAACAATGAGCATCAGGAGAAGACTAAACAGAATATAACTCACATTTAATACATAACACAACCTCAGAAAAGGGAGATCTTAACAAAAAGGAAAAGGAAACCAAGCGCCAGTATCAAATACCTCAATCCTCATCATATATTAATAATAATTATATGTTATTGAAAATGTGAAACTTTTTGTGATGTCAACCACACAGAGGTTTGGAGGTGGGGGCAGATGGAACGCTGATGGAGCAATCAGAAGTTGTTGCAGTGAAATCTATTTATCTTTTCTGATTGGAATCCAAACCACAGTGGTTTGCGCACCGGAGGTCAAAGGGTCTTAAGGAAAAAGTTGAAAGTTGCATCACAACTGACCACAGAAACCTCAACAATTACATGAACCATAAAACACACTGAATTAAGAATGAATTTTCTATTTTTAGAATCAAATGTAGTGTGAGCAATGTCCTCATAGAACATTACTTACTTTAACGAAGGCATCTTAACAGACAGTTCCCAAATACAATGGGTTGTGAGGCCAGACAATCCAGACAGGCAGGCACAATATTAACACAGAGCTGTATTATAATTAACTATAATAATGGACCCCAGGTGTGCTGAGCTGATAGGTCTAGTGACTGAAGTACAATATTGAAAGGGATTGTAACAGAATCTCAAGTTTCTATTCCATTAGTCTGCTCTTGAAAATTACACGCAGGCATAAACTGTCTCAGATTTGACAAGGCAGGGCACTTTAGGATCAAGAGTGTCAAATCTATCAGAAATCAAATACAAAAGCTTTCTCCTTTACTTATCACAGCCTTATCGCAACGCTCAAAGTTCTGCAGAGTCAAATAGACTGAAAACTGCTTGCAGAAAACAACTTGTCATGTTTGCTTATAACCTAGTACAAATTGCTTAGATTGAAACTTTACACAGTAGAACCTTTAAAATGATGAAGAATGTTGAAAGTTATGCTGAAGGATAACGTTTTGGATTATCTGAGAGATGAATACTGAACCGTGTTATTGTGCTCACATGTTTGGGGTGGATACAGAAGATTCAATAAGTTTCTTCTGTGTCAATGGCTTAAAATTTGCTTTCAGTTGGTAAGAATATTTCATTAAATCTTCCCGAAACAAATTGCAGCTGAGATCTTATCGTATGGATCAAGTGATAATGATTATTTTGTATTCAGAAATCTTGCCAATTCTTGATACTCTGAGTGTGTTGGTGTGGTGATGTGTGAACAGTGCTATATAAATGCAAGTTGTTGTTGTTGTACTCAGCTATCATAAAATGTTATTTGTTCTGTTTTAGTGTTGAACACATTCCTACATTTTCAGTACTGTGGTGTGAGATTGGGTAGAGAAGAACAATCTCAATGGTAACTGGGAAGGTGTTTTTCATGAAATATAGATGTCTTAAGTGTATAGACTCCCATTTCTGAAAAAAGTTGAGTTCTGCATCTGGTCTTACAAAGAAATATATGTCTGGTCTTTTGGAGCTCTGCTTTGTTTCTTTGAACAAAATAATCCTCAGCACTTCAAGTAACTCTCCATTACATTTGTGGGAATACACTATATTTATGACCACAGCAAATTCCATTTACAGGACTTATGCAGACACAAAGGAATACAGTATGTTTCTTCTTACAAAGGAGTTTCTGGTTTTGCCAAGAAAATATACAGTCAATTAGCTTAACAGTATATTCTGTGAAGTGCTTGAAGATGTCTGGAAGACATGAAAAATGCTATATCAAATGTAAGGATTATTATTGTTGTTGTTAAAGGCATCTTTAATTCTCTATGCACACATGGATTATAAGAAGTGACAATTATCAGATAAAATGTTGCCATCGATCAGCATCAGAAAAAGATTACAAGAGAGAAACAGATTAAGAAGACCCACGTCTCACCAGCTTTGGTCAGGTTCCACTGGTTCCCCATCACCGAATGGAGCAACTTCAAGATTTTCACACTCATGTTAAAATCCACCAACTGCGTGGCAGCTCCCTACCTCTCTGACCTCCTCACTCCCCAATCCACTACCCGTTGCCTCTCTCGACTGGCACCGGCCTCCTGAGTTTCCATATTTAAGATGCGGAGTCCTGCAGCGACATGGTTAGCGCGCTTGCCTCGCAAGCAAGCGAGCAAACCCAGATTCGATTCCGGGGTGGGACAAGGATATATCCTCGCCAAGTTTCTTTACCCCATTCACACATATACCGTATATCGTGGCGATATATTGTTCTAAAAGGGAATTTTAGGACAAACACCAAGAAATAATTTATACATACAAGTCCGCCTGGCTCAGTTGATAATGGTCTTGCATTCGAGTCAGAATGTTTGTTGTCAGGTTAACCAATGTCTCATCGTCGTGTTCGACGGATATTAAAGATCCCATGGCATTATTCAACAATAGAAGGAACTTTTCTCCTGGTATCCTGTTCACAATCCTCCTGAAAAAATTGACAATGTGCTTCATGGCTGTTTATGGGACATTGCTGTCCACAAATTGACTGCTGAGTTCACCTTCAAAAATACACAGTAAGAGACTGTGTAGCACTTTAATATTTTGATAGGTAATAAAGTGTTATGTCAAATGCAAGGATTATTATTAAGTTATTCTTAATGAATGAGCCTCTAACTGAACACTTTGAAACTTTTCTGCAATATTTTTACTGGTAGAAGTTACCAGTGATATTCAATCAATCAAAATTTCATTTATATAGCGCCTTTCACGAAGGGAGGATGTCCCAAGGCGCTGAACAGTCAGGTGGGGACCGGTGGAGGAGTAGGGGGAAGGAGTGTAGAAAAATTGACTACATTTGTGGGCGAAACACGGCAGCCAAATTGCGCACAACAGTGTCCCACAAACAGTCATGGAAGTGGAATTAGGGGAGAAAGGGGGGAAAGAGGATAAGGGGAGGGGTCGGGAAAGGGGGAAGAAGAGCAAGAAAACTGACTGCATATTTGTATATTGCAGCTATCTAGGATGCCATCCATCTATATGGGTAGTTGTTAATTTAATTTTACTCCAAGTGAAAGCTGTTTAGTTTGGTTTGTTGAATTTGCCGTAACTGAATGTCTTTGGATTCTGTGCAGTAGAGTCAGAAGGGTTGCAGTTCTTTCAAGTGCGAGTTAGGGGTAATTTTCTCCAAATTGGCTGAGAAGATTGTATGTGTGTGCGAGATTTATTGGGGATTGGGTTGATGAATATTCAGTATAAAGGACGCACATTTACATTGTGGTTACTGTTTTCTGAAACTGAAGCTGGTCAGATGCTTGTCAATGGGGATATTTTGAGGATCTTTATGATTTAATGTGAAGTCAGAGACGACTGATGCTGCCGAGCCATCTCTTATTGAATGTTTGAATTCTATCATGTTTTGGGAACTTTGAACTGCTTTATTTGTATTGTGTCTTTTTATTTATAGTAAAAACTCATAAGTGATGTAGAACCCACCGCATCAATTTATTGAATTATTAAACAGATTGAAGATTTGGATACACAAATTTTCTATGTGGAACAGTAAATCCAGGCTGAAACTCTGAAATTTTCTCCCTGTCAACTGCAGTCTGAAGATTCATCTCTTTGACTATGATTTTAGCCATCTTTCCCATATCTCTCTCCCAGTTTGGGATCTCAGAACGTCTTTGTAAAACACTTTGAGATATTCTCCCGATTTGAAAGATGCGATATAAGTACGGATTGTGGTTGTTGTAATACTATAAGAATAATTTTTGCATTTGACATAGAACCTTATCACATCTTCGAGGCTGTTGACTGGGCTCCCAAGTTGGAGGAGGGAAGCTGAAGAGATTGGGGAGGGGAAAGCATGCTGAAGATTTCTGTATTTCAAATATTTAATAATAATAATAGTCCTTGCATTTGATATAGAGTCTTGTCATGTCTTCGAGATGTCTCAAAGCGCTTCACATAATAATCTGTAAATTGAATTGACTTTTGCGGGCAATTAATTTGCGGGCGAAATGCAGCAATTGCACACAGCAGTGTCCCACAAACTGTTGTAGATTGAGTGACTAAATTATTATTTGATTGCATAGATTAGGAGTTTAGAGACTTATTAAACTGGATATTGTAGAGCGCACAAATGTAACCTATTTGCCTTTGGTGGTTGAGACCATCGATGCTTGCAGAATTACAGTTACCAGTAGCTATGGGTGTGAGTGCTCAATATTCCTTTATTCACAGTTTCCTCTGTTCTGTTTACCCAGCTGGATTCCACTGTAGAGATATGTTCCAAATTTTAAAACACTTGTCAGTTCATTTCCAAGAGTCACAGCAGGAAATAAAGTTAAGCAGGTACACAGTCAAAGTAAACAGTGATTCAGCCAGTATCAAAGACTGAAACTATCAGCAATGAATTTTATGTGGGACACATTCATCTGAAGGACTTTGACTCATTATTTAAATGGAAGCATAATGCAAATATTAACATTGATGAATGCGTTGCAATCGCTCCACCATTTATTATGTAAATCATCAATTGCTTAATCTGAACACTCCCTACTTGCAGTTTCTGGGAACGGCTAATTATGTTTTCTCATAGTTTCCACCCCATTTTGTTGATTGATCAAAGCATAGGTTAATCAAATGAAAGGCAGATTATTATTTTCTTAACTTGAACTTTGTGATGCTGTAAATTAGATATCGAAATGTGTTCTGTTATTCAGATATTAACTCATAAGCCACTGAATTGTTTGTACTTTGGACTCTTTCACAAATTCTGCCCAGTTGGATCTATTGTTGGGTTCAATCATTTCCCCACTGAGCCTGCTATATGTTAGGAACATAACAGTTTGCAAGGCAAAAGAAGACAAATGTCCATCTAGTTCACCTTCCTGGCAGTCACAAGACATGTCATGTCTCAAACTATATATTGTATCCTGAGATATTATTTCCTAACAGAAATCTATCAAATTTATTCTTTAATGAATTGACACTTTCTGCTTCCACCATCTCCCGAGGAAGCCTACACCATAGTGTAGTTTGCTACTCGCTCACTGAAATAGTCCTTCCGGAGATGAATCACACAGAGGTTACAGTTCAAGATCCTCGTCCTAACCTTCAAAGTGCTCCATGATCTTGCTTCCTCCCTACCTCTGTGACCTCCTAACACCCTGCCCGCTCCCTCCTCTCAGTGAGCTCAGCCTCACACCTGCTTCATGTCTCCTTACGTCAATCTATTGGTGGGCAAGCCTTCAGCTACTCTGCCCCCACCCTTTGGACTTCCATCCCAAAGTCCTTCCACTTCGAGAACCTGTTCTTTGACCATGCTTTGGATCACCCTCCTTCCTTCCCAACTCTCCACTATCCTCAATTCCGCCCCCCCAGCTTGGGTCCAAAACACTGACTGTCCAATACATTGGGATGCTCCCCCAATGTGAAATGTGCTATACAAATGTAATTTTGTTTTTTTGGTTGAATTTACCCCCCTCGCCTCAATCGCATTTGTGGAGTCCTGTAGTGGTTAGAGCACTCGTCTCACAAGCAAGAGGACCTGGGTTTGATAATAATAATAATCATAATACTTGCATTTAATATAGCACTTTTCACATTTTCTAGACGCCTCAAAGCGCTTCACAGATATACTATAAAGTGAATTGACTGTATATTTGTGGACGAAACATGGCAGCAGCAGTGACCCACAAACAGTCTTGGATTGAAATGACCAATTTATTATTGTTTTCTTTTTTGAGGGATTATTATTAGGTGTGTGTTGTTAGGAAACTTTCACAAGGTTTCGCCTTGCCGGGAATTGAACCCAGGTTTCCCGCTTGTAAAGCGAATGCTCTAATCACTGAGCTACAGGTCTACACAATGATTCTAGGGCAGTGCAAATCATTGGGCAATTTTCCTTATTCCACCCGCCCTTTATAACATCCTGGTACAAAATACCTCACCTTCTTGTCTCTGTGCAAGTCCAGCACCTTGGGATGTCCTCCCAACCTGAAAAGCATTAGACAAATGTAATTTTGTTGTAATTGTTGTTGATAATCATTAATTGCGATAATAGCAAATACTGCATTTTTCTCCCCAATGACTGGAATTCCAATCTCATATTGTAAAATCAATCTGCTATTACAAGATGATGGCTTAATTTTGGATTTAGCTCCCTTGCCCCCAATCCATTCTGCTCTCCTGAAAGTTCAACCAAAGCAATGGGATAAAAAAGTGGTCAGTATTTATCACTGGCTCTGTTAACCCTCCAAAGTCAATGATATCTATGATATCTATATCTATCTGGATTTTGGTTGATGTGATCATTATTACCTATTTAATATTATGTCACATTTCTCCTTAAAATGGTCTAGTTTCAGTTGATTTATGGTGGTCCAACTGGAAGCCAAAGGACCCAATGTCGCCCCTCTCTTCCTCCATTTCACCTGTCTCAACCTCTCCCTCCATAACCTGGAATTATTATGTTATGTTTCTGGAAGGGAAACACAAAAATATTGCTTGTGTAGCTTGCGGATGTTTCTCAAGTAGGACATTCGCCCCCAGCAGCCCAAAGCTTGGCCACCCTGATTTATGCCCTAATTCCAATGAGTTCCAACAACAACAACAACAACAACAACAAAATTACATTTATATAGCGCCTTTCACATCGGGAAAGGCCCAAGGCTCTGAACAATCAGGTTGGGACCAGCGCAGGTGGGGAGGGCTCAGGGTAGGGGGAAGGAGAGTAGGAGAATTGACTGTATATTTGTGGACGAAACGCAGCAGTCAATTGCGCACAGCAGTGTCCCACAAACAATCGTGGAAGTGGGGTTAAGGGAGAAAGGGGGAAAACAACAACAAAATTGCACTTATATAGCTCCTTTCACGTTAGGAGGACGTCCCAAAGCGCTGAACAGTTTGGTCAGGACCCGAGTGGGGTGGGGGGAGTCGAAGTAGGGGGAAGGGGAAAGAGAGTGGGAGAGGGGGAAGAGTTAGTGGGGCAGCCGAAGGCGCGGTCGAAGAGGAAGGTCCTGAGACCGGCCTTGAAGGAAGAAAGGGAGGAAGCAAGGCAGAGGGGCTGCGGGATGGAGTTCTACAGTATGGGAGCAGAGAGGCTGAAAGCCCGGTCTCCGATGGTTGGGCGGTTAGGGCGGTGGACGCGGAGCAGGCATGAGTCTGATGAATGGAGGGTGCGGGCAGGCTGAAAGGTAGACAGTAGGTCAGAGAGATAGGCGGGGGCAAGGCCGTGAATATCCCTGAAAGTGAGGACAAGGATCTTGAATTCGAAAAGAAGGTAAGGTGGGAGAGGGAGAGAAAGTTGGGGTCGGGTAACATCAGGGAGGAAAAGTGGGAGGGGAGAAAGCGGGGTAAGGGGGGAGAGGGAGGGAAAGGTGAGGGTAGTGGGTTAAAATTGGTTAAAGTGCCAAGGGCATAAAAAAATGATTTATCACGAACAATTTATTTGAATGGAGGGTAGATCCTCCCTTCAAATGCTTGTGCTTTTGATCAGCAAGTGTATTGAGCCGAAGAGCCTATTTTAATAATGGAGACACCACAAGAGTGTTCAATATAAACAATTTAGTAAAGATTAATAAAAATATTAGTATAGACCATATATTTGTGCTAAACCTGTCACTGGTGATATGAACTGAGAACATTTTAGAATAAACTCTTCAATTCTAATATAAGTCAGAGATATCACAGGCTGGAATGAAAAGCATTCAAGTCTGCAATCTAACCCAGTTTAGAAAAGTGATAGAGATCCTTCACACTAGTACAGATTTCTGAAATATTCTTCATAAACATTTAACTTTTACAGATACTAAATAGTTGTTCCATTTAATAGAGCATCTGTAACAACAAAATATTTTAAATAAGCATTGTAGTAAGTGTGTATTTGTAGGCAAATACAGCAGCTAATTTCCAAGTAGCAATATTTATCTCAAAAACCGCCCAGGGAGTGAACGACCGATTAATCTGAAAGAGTGTTGGAAGAAACACTCTTCTTCCAGATGCCTCAGAACCCTTAATAGTTCCAGAACCCTAAAATGCCTCAACAGCCTAAAAAGATTCCAAACCTTAAAAATCCTCAGAATCCTAAAAGCCCCAGAACCCCAAACAACCCCAGAACCCTAAAAAGTCTCAAAATCCCATAAAGCTTCAAAACCCTAAAAAGCCTCAAAACCCCCAAATACTTAAAAACCCTAAGATGCCTCAAAACCCTAAAACACCTCAGAATCCTAAAAAGGCTCAGATCCCCATAAAGCCTCAGATCCCTTAACAGCTCCAGAACACTAAAAAGCCTCAAAATCCTAAAAAGCTCCCAAATCCTAAAAAGCCTCAAAACCCTAAGATATCTTGAAACCCTAAAATGCCTAGAACCCTAAAAAGGCTCAGATCCCTAAAAAGCCCCAGAACGCTTAACAGCTCCAGAACTCTAAAATGCCTCAAAACTCCACAAAGCTTCAAAACCCTAAAAAGCCTCAAAATCCTTAAAATATTGAAAACCCTAAGATGCCTCAAAACCCTAAAACAATTCAGAACCCTAAAAAGGTTCAGAACCGTAAAAAGGCTCAGATCCATATAAAGCCTCAGATCCCATAACAGCTCCAGAGATCTAAAATGCGACAGAACCCTAAAAAGCTTAAAATCCCAGAAAGCCTAAAAACTCAAAAATGCCTCAAAACCCTAAAAAGCCTCAAAATCCTAAAAAAATCTCAGATCCTTAAAAAGCCCCGGAACCTAAAAAGCCTCAGAACTATTAAAAGGCTCAGAGCCTTAAAAAGCCTCAGAACTCTTAACAGCCACATACCCCTAAAATACTTCAAAACCCTAAAAAGGCACTGAAACCTAAAATGCCTTAAAACCCTGAAACCCTCAGAACCCTAAAATGCTTACGAACCCTTAAAAGCTTCGGAACGCTAAACTGCTCCAGAACCTTAAAAAGTCTCAAAACCCTATAAAGCTTCAAAATCCTAAAAAGCCTCAACCTCAAACACCTCAGAACCCTTAAAAGTATCAGATCCCTTAACAGCTCCAGAAACGTAAAATGCCTCAAAAACCCTAAAAAGACTCAGATCCCTAGAAAGGCTCAGAACATTAAACAGCCCCAGAACCCTAAAACGTCTCAAAACCCTATAAAGCTTCAAAACCCTAAAATACCTAAAAACTTAAAAATGCCTGAAAATCCTAAAATGCCGCAAAACCATAAAATGCCTCAAAACCCTAAAAAAGCTTAGGTCCCTAATAAGCCACAGAACGCTTAACAGCTCCAGAACCTTAAAATGCCTCAATACCCTAAAAAGCCACAGAACCCTAAAATGCTTCAAAACCCTAAAAAGCTTCAAATCCCTGAAATCTTCAAAACCCTAGAAAGAATCAAAACCTCTAAAAATCCTCAGAATCCTAAAATACTTCAGGTTTGCTGCCTTTTTTTTTTCCTGTAGCTCAGTGGAAGAGCACTTGCCTCGCAAACAAAAGGATCCTGGTTCGAATCCCAGGTAAGGCGCAACATTAGGCATGTTTCCTTACTCCACATGCCTCTGTTTATCTAGTAGTAAGTAGGAACCTGGTTGTTAGTCGATTGCTGGGTCACTTTTCCAGGGTTAATAATCCCTTCAAAAAATAAGAAAAATAATTTGATCACTCAATGCACGACTGTTTGTGGGTCACTGCTGTGCTCAATTGGCTGCCACGTACCACCCTCGAAACATACAGTCAATTCACTTCACAGTATATTTTGTGAAGCGCCTTGAGACGTCTCAAAAATCTGACAAGTTGCTTTGTGAAAGATTATTACGCGCTTAATAATAATCTCTCCAAAACAACCACAATAATAAATTAGTCGTTTCAATCCACGACTGTTTGTGGGATACTGCCTTGCGCAATTGGCTGCTGCGTTTCGCCCACAAATATACAGTCAATTCACTCTACAGTATATTCTGTGAAGTGCTTTGAGACGTCCAGAAGACGTGAAAAGCGCTATGTCAAATGCAAGTATGATGATGATGATTATTATTAATGTGTAGAATGTCTATATTGCTGCATAGGTTAATAAATTTTCTTTTGCCTTGGTGTTTTGCTGTGGATGTTGCATTTTCCATGAAAACTGCCGGCAATTTTCCAGTAACTGTTAACCACTGCTATTCTTCCCATCGAGTTTTACTACCACTAGTCACATTCCATGCAACTGAATATGGGTTTATGAGATTCTGATACTTTTACTAGAAAATAAAAATGTGTGGTTTTCTCATTTATTTTACTGAGAATAAGCTAGTGTCTGTAACAAGGTTATAATAATCCTCTCTGTGGAATTAGATGAATGCTAAATTCCCAGGAGTGATTTTAAGGCACCAAATGGATTATAGGTCCCCAAATTAAATTATTAACCCAGAAATTAAATTACAACCTAGAAATAGCTCCCATGTGGCTGTTTTCATAACACGTCTTGAAAGTTCCTGGGAGACCATTTGTGTTTTGGGTTCGTCATTCCGTGAGCTCTGGATACAACAATGAATGTGAATAGCCAGCTTGTTCTGTTACCTCATTATAATATCTATACTGAACGATTAACACTTCTAGCACTACAATTTCAAATTTATTGAGCGATAACCCAGAATGGATTATTATCATATACATGCGTTAACAACCACTGAGTCATGTAGCTCAGTAGTGTAGTTAGAACACTCGCCTCGCAAGTGAGAGCCCTTGGGCAGAGCGAAATGTTGGGCAAGTTTCCTTTCCCCAGCAGTCTCTGTTTACCTAGCTGTAAGTAGGAACCCAGTTGTTGTTGAATGTTAGTCAAAGAAAAATGGCTGTATTGGTTTTAAATTTGCTGATTGGTTAACATTTGCAAGAATTGTAGTTTGGGTTAAACGTGTGCAAGCACATACTGTACTTTCAAGGCCGGTTTGAAGACTTTCCTCTTCGACCGTGCCTTTTGTTCCACTCCGAATTTTTCGACCTCCCCTTCGTGTTTCACCCCTTCCCAAACACTCCCCTCCCAGCTCGGGTCACATGCCTCCTGTGCAGCGCCTTGGGACGTCCTCCCGACGTGAAAGGCGCGCTATAAGTGTAATTTGTTGTTGTTGTTGTTGTTGTACTGGCATCCTTATTTGCCATATACTGTATAACCAACAATCATCGCGAAGGATAAGAGAATCTTTTTAATAATAATAACCTTCTTCACTGGTTATTTAATTAACTAAAGTGCCTGTACTTCTCTCTGTACATGTGTTTACACTTAGTTGACTCCATTATACTGACTGAATTACGCAACTATACCTCTCCATGAGGTGTTTTGATTTAAATTTTTTATGAAGTAAGTGCAGCTGTGATTTGGTGTTGTAGTTTCCTTACTCCACATGGCCCTGTTTACCTAGCAGTAAGTAGTAACACGGTTGCTAGCAGATCGCTTTTCTGGAGGTAATAATTTCTTTCAAAAAAATTGGTCACTCAATCCACCGCTGTTTGTGGGACACTTCTATGCATAATTGTTTGCCCCGGTTTGCTCATAAAATATACAGTCATTTCACTTTACAATACATTCTGTGAAGTGCTTTGAGATGTCTCGAAGACATGATAAGGCACTATATCAAATGCTAGGTTTATTATTGTTCAACTGAAAATACGTTGTAAGATTCCTTGTTATGGATCAGGATCGGAGTGGATCATAACAGCAAAGTAGCCAAGTCATGAAGCCGTCTCAATACCTTAAACGTATACCACAAAAGTGTGCATCAGTTTTAAGAAAAAACTGGTGGAATGTTCAATATTCAACTGTATACTGTAAACAATTAATGAGCGATTAATCTACCAAATTGTTGACAAGGACATCAGAAGAAATTCTCTTCTCTTTCGAATAATCAAATAGAGCAGCACTGCAATTGAGTTGAAAGTCCTGATGTGGGGCTTGAACCTCCAACAACAACTTGTATTTATATAGTGCCCCTCATGCAAGGTAGGTTTATTATTATAAAGCCCCAGAG
The DNA here is from genome assembly GCA_035084275.1 of Hydrolagus colliei. Classification (NCBI taxonomy): domain Eukaryota; kingdom Metazoa; phylum Chordata; class Chondrichthyes; order Chimaeriformes; family Chimaeridae; genus Hydrolagus; species Hydrolagus colliei. The sequence continues at coordinate 72,576,332 of CM068745.1, forward strand.
TGCTGAGTCACACAACCTTCTGACTCAGAGATGGAGTGTGCTTTTACCAACTGAGCCAGACTGATATTGTGAATTAATATGGCAGGGACACAAACTCACTTGTGAAGTAAGTCTGGCAGAGTAGTAGTAGTGGGAGTAGTAGCCGGGAACATTACCTACTTAAAGAAGAATATGTAACCAATCCAATGGGGCAGGTTTTATTCTGGCAGAAGTTGTGAGCTGAGTAGCTCTTATAAAGCAAATCTATTAGGGCTGGGTATGTACAAGTGTGGATTTAGGTTGTGATTCCCCACCCACCCACCCCCGGCCAAGATTGCACAGATAAACCCATTACTGCGTTCAAAATTTAGAATTTGTAAAAGGACATTCTGTGACAGTTTAATAGTGTGATAATATCCAGTTATAAAGAATTTTGGCAATATAACGGGAGATCAGTAACTCTGCAATCTGTGTGTTGAGAGAGGTTCATCATTGTCAATGTGCAAGGAACAGAGGAAGATTCGAGTTTATAAAGAAAGGAAGTGGATTGTCTGTAACAGTTATTCACTTTTCACATTTTTGACAAGCGGCACCAAAAGGTCATATCTTGCAGAAGGCTGGATCTGCAGATGCCAAAAATTCATCAGTGGTTTTGCAAGGGCCTGCTAATAATTCATAGAATCAGAATTATTCTGCAAAGAAGGAGGCCATTCAGCCCATCGTGTCTTCGCCAGATCTTTGAAAAGAGCTGGCCAATTCAATCCCATTGCCTGCTCTCTCCCCATAGCCCTGCAAACCTGTCGTCACCAATAATTTTCTACTTCTCTCTTAAAAGTTGTTATCGAATCAGCTTCCACCACACTTTCAGGCTTTGACATAAAACAGAAAAACTGATTATTTTCTAGAAGGCGAGAGACTAGATGGTGTTAGTTTTCAGAGGGATTTGGGTGTCCTTGTACACCAGTCACAAAAAATTAGTTTGCATGTACAGCAAGTAACTAGGAAGGCTAATGGCATGTTGGCGTTCATTATGAAAGGATTAGAATATAAGAGTAGAGAAGTCTTGCTGCAAATGTATAGGGCCTTGGTGAGACTGCACCTAGAAAATTGTGTGCAGTTTGGTCTCCTTATTTAAGAAAGGACATACTTGCCTTAGAGGGGGTGCAGAGCAGATTCACTGGGTTGGTTCATGGGATGAGGGGGTTGAGCTATGAGGAGAGTTTGAGTAAACTAGGCCTATATTCTCTAAAATATAGAAGAATTAGAGGTGATCTTATAGAAACTGATAAGATTCTTAAGGGGCATGACAGAGTAGATAGTGGGAGACTATTTCCATTAGTAGGAGAATTTATATCCAGGGGTCACAGTTTTAAGATTAAAGGTCAGCCTTTTTGAACAGAGTTGAGGAAACACTTCTTCACTCAGAGAGTAGTGAATTTATGGAATTCTCTACCCCAAATGCTCTAAATGCTCAGCCCTTGAGCATATTTGAGACTGAGATTGATAGATTTCTTATGGATAGAGGGATTAAGGGATATGGGGATAAGGTGGGCAGATGGAGTTAGATAAGAAGATCAGCCATGATCTTATTGAATGGCAGGGCAGGCTCGAGGGGCCGAATGGCCTACTCATCCTCCTTATTCCAGGGTTCCTATGAGATTTTATTATTTATTATTTATTTGCTAATATTAATAATTGCTGCTAATAATTCTTTAAAATTTTGGAGTTGAGATACAGATAATTCATGATCTAATAAAATGGTGGTACTGGCTCAAAGGGCTGAATGGCCTACTCCTGCCTCTATGTTCCTATATACAGTAAAAGCCCATTTATCTGGCACCCTCGGGACTTGGCCAATGCCGGTTAAAGCTTGTGCTGGATATTCGGCCGAAAACACAAATTTAAAAAAAAAATTCCGGATAAATTCCGGTTAATCAAATGTGGACCTTTTTTTTAGGTGCCAGTTATACGGAAGTTACGGTTGATCGGGTCACGGATAAACGGGCTTTTACTGTACTGTATATTGGTCACCCTGATCCTGCCTGCATCTAAGAGAAGAGATAGGCAGCTGTTGGTATCAGCATTTACATGAATCTGATGCTAGTTCATGAGTGGATGAGGAGGTGGAGACAGAGTGAGGGGGGAAATACAACAGCTGAATACCACACAAGTTGTGCAGTTTACAAGACTGGGTTCAACTCAGGTTAAAGCCCATATTAAATCAGCTGTTTTTATCCAGTTACAATTTTAGACACCAATAAAACCCACATCTCTTCTGCATAAAATAAATCCTTCTTGACCAGATTCTGTTGTTTAGAACAACTAGTTCCCAATTACAAAGCCCGTCCCTATCTAAAATTACTTTTACAGTTATTTCTCATTACAAGTGAGTACATTCTGACCTGGTATCACACGGTGCTGCTGGTTAGAAGGGCAATGTAGAAACAACAAGGGATAGTACAATTTGCTTAAACAATAAATGCCCTGAAAAACATTAATATAACAACATAGAATCATAGAATCTTACGGCACAAAAGGAGGCCATTCGATCCAACTAATCTGTGCCAGCTCTTTGAAAAGAGCAATTCAATTCCACTGCCCAGCTCTCTCCCCATAACCAGGAAGACCTGTTCTTCCTAAATAAAGATCTAATTCTCTTTTAAAAGCTGTCATCGAATCGGCCTCCACCACCTTTTCAGGCAATGCATTCCAGATTCGAACAACTCACTGAGTGAAAAAAATTCTCCTCAGCTCCCCTCTGCTTCGTTTTGAAACTATTTTAGTTGCAATATGCAATAATATAACACCTTTCACATCAGAATAAATGTCAATAACTACAACAAAAAAATTACTACAAATAATAAAATTGATTGGAAATGAAAGTATTATATAATAATAATCTTTGCATTTTAAAAAATAGATAAATGGGATAAATTTTTTAAAATAGATATTACTGCATCAGTAATATCCTATAAAAGTTGACTATTTCGAAAACAGTGTCACAGATCTTTAACATTCAACTGAAGAAAGAAACAGTACCTCTGTTAACATGTAGCACTCGCCTCGTTCATTTGCATACAGATACAGCAGTGACTACACTTCACAGTAAATCCAATAAAACTGTGAGATGCTTCGACGACATGATAAGGTGATCCATCAAATGCAAGGATTATTATTACCACTGCACCGGTGACAGCCTGGGCTGGACACTCAAAGTCCCCAATAAGAGTCTGGGTCTTACCCAGAGGTCTTACCCCGAGTCTTATCTTCTGACCCCAAATTAGTGAGGGGAGCGGGTGCATCTGCGAAGGAAAATTTTCTACCGTCCATCCTGCAAGTGAACTGCAGTGTCTTTCAGGAGCATGGGAGTAAAGTTTTAAATAAATGGCAGTCAAAAGCAGATTTGACTCGCTGAGAATCCAGGGTCTCAGAATTGCAAGAAGCAGGTTGCCTATGCCTTGTATGTTAAAATCCATTTTGCATTCCTTCCCCCAAGACACACAACTAAGGAATAATTTAAGTTATAAGCCAGACATTGGTATTCACTGAAAAAATATTATGAGGGAAAGAGTAGGAAGTTTCTCTGATAAATATTTGACATGTAGCAATATTAGACAACTATGTACAGTATTTGTTTACATTAATATGGTCCTGGAACAACTAGGTAGCAAAATGCAATATCCTCAGATTGGTACAGGCAGCTATTACAGTAAATATTATATGCCCAAACATGAATCCAGGAGCAATACATTGTGTATGTTCCTAAAAACACTCTGTCTATGTTGACAGACAAAACCGAGCAACATTTAAATGCAGTTTTGTATCTGTATAACAGATACTTTCCAGCACTTGTTAGAGTGTTTCCTTTTCACCTGACAGCTTTTTATAGGACTAGTACTTCACAACTCGCACAATACCATAAAATATAATAATCCTTGCCACATTGTATCGGGTATTCCAGCGCCTTGGGATATCCTCCCGACGTGACAGATGCTATACAAATCTAATTTTGATAATCTTGTTCTAGGTATTTCAAAGCACCGAACAGCGTCTCAGAGCGCTTCCCAATAATGGTTCCTGGGGCCGAGCCAGTGGGTGGGGGAAGAAGGTGACCGAAAGTGCGATCGAAAAGAAAGGTTTTTAGCCGAGACCTGAAACTAGGTGGCGTTTCAGTCTCAAAAATCTCTTGTTAAAGCAGAGCATCAAAGTTGTTATTAATAATAATTCTTTCATTTGATATAGTGCCTTATCATGTCGTTGAGATGTCTCAAAGCGCTTCGCAAAATATATTGCAAAGTGGATTGACTGCTTATTTTGTAGGCGTAACACGGCAGGCAATCGTGCACAGCAAACAGTCATGGATTGAGTGACCAATCCGATTTTTGGGGAGGTGGAGAGAGATTATTACCCCCAGAAAGCGATCAACCAATTCACTAACAACCAGGTTCCCAGTTACAGCTAGGTATACAGGCGTGTGGAATAAGGAAACTTGCCGAAGGTATCATCTTGCCCGATAATCAAAACCAGATACTCGTGCTTGCGAGACTCCACAAAGTGATTAACAATCCTTTGCACTTATGTGTTTCCCACTCCTCTCATTCCCACTGCACTGCCCAGGAGTCATCTAAACTCCTAACCACTCTGGCCCTCTTCTGATAATGAAGTATCCTCTTTGATCTCTCTTCTCCACAATCCCCTCTCCTCCATCCTTGACTCTCTTGCCCCCCTCACCTCCTGAACCACCTCCTATGCCCATAAATCTCCATGGTACACCAGCCACCTCCGATCAATCAAGGCACAAGTGCATGCTGCCAAACGCACCTGGATCAAATCTAATGGTCCATCCGCAGATCTGGGTAGAGCATACCAAAGCCTACTGCTTCGCCCTCATCTCCACTGAATCATCCTTCTCCTCCAAGATAATCGTGGAGGCCAAGGACAACCCCAGGCTGCTCTTCTCCATCACTAACTGCCTCCTCTATCCAACATCCCATGCCTAGCCCATCCTCTCCTCCAATTCCAACCGCGAGATGTCAGACTTTCTTCAGTCCAATATTGAGGGGATTTGCTCGTCTACATGTCCTCCATCTACCGCAATTCCTCACCACCTCTCACCACACCCCTCCCCTACACACATGACCTTACACACCTTCAACCTGTCTCCTCCTCTTCCTTCAGCTCCATCATTTCAAATATGAAGCCCACCACCTGCTCCCTCGACCCTATCCCCACCCCACTGTTCACCTCCCAGTTGCGCCGCTTGGCCCCTCTTTTAACCAATATCATGAACCTCTTCTGACCCCACTGACCCCACCACTCTAAAACCAGCTGTCATCAACCCCATCCTCAAAAAAACCTTCCCTGGACCCATCCCTTCTCTCCAGCTATTGCTCTATCTCTAATCTCCTATTCCTCTCCAAGGCCCTGGAATGAGTTGTCGTATCCGAGGTGACTTCTGTTTCAGTTCTATCTCTAACTACAAGTGCCAACTCATGCGCATACTTCACTAATTAGAGCAAAACGTCAACAAGTCTTCTGAATTGGCTACTTCTCTTACAATTGAGATGACATCGTTATGGCCTTGCTATCAGGCCTAGAATTCCAGTGACTACCAGCTTATGTATAAATCCCTAGCCCCCTCCGTAGAATACAGACTCAAAAACACTTTGGGGGAGAGACTATGGATGTTTATTAACTCTAAAGACCTTAAGTCTACTTACTCTTCTTACTTCACAAGAAAAAACAAAACACAACAATGGAAACAGACACTAACACTATGGTTAAAAAAAATGAAGAGACCATTCTCGACCCTGTGGTAGTCCCACAAAGACCCTGACTCCACTGGCTTCCCATCACTCAGAGGATACAGTTCAAGATCCTGGTCCTCATCTTCAAAGCCTCCATAACCTTGCTCCTCCCCTACCTCTGTGACCTCCTAACCGACTACCAACCTCCGCCCATCTGCTTCATGTCCCACACCATTGGTGGACAGGCCTTCAGCCTCTCTGCCCCCATGCACTTCACTACCCATCTCAAAACCCTCCTGTTTGACCGTGCAGTCGGCCACCTGCCTACCCTTACCTTCCCCACTCTCTACTCCTCCTGATCCCAACCACCAACTTAGGTGTGGATTACTGACTGCCCAGCGCCTTGGGACATCCTCCTGATGTGAAAGCCACTATAAAAATGCAGTTTGTTGTTGTTGTCTTGGTTTCAAAATAATTTGAAGATCTTGAGCAGCTGTTCGAAAACAGTGGGGAATTTAGAGCAGGGGGGAACTTTAAGGGTGTGTCCACCAAAGTGATAGTCAAACGATGCACCTTTAAGAGGATTTGAAGGCAGAGGGAGAGGCCATGAGAGATTTTGGAGAGTTCCAGAGAGTGACAGCATAGTGGCTGAAAGCTTGGCAACAAACGTTGGAACTGAGGGACAATCAGTGGCACTGGTCACAGCCTATGTGTGCCTATGTGCTTATATGGAACATATTAAAGTGGTTCTGAATTGATCTAACTGAATATACTGGTAAAATAGTAAATAGAATTGAATCAATCAGCCCACTAAGATCAAATCAGTCAGAAACCACTTACTTAACATTGATCTTTTCTCCCATGACAGTTTTGATAGTAAATCTGATCACCCCACAATACACTATTGGGGAAAATTTCTACCAGAGTCTGGATTCACTCTATTTTCTTAGCATTTCCAAGATTCAAAAATATCTTAAGTTTGAAGTCATTTATTGTAGTTTTTGAAAGAAGTTACAGAAAACCTATAGGCTATATATTTTAAAATTTGTCAAATAGAAGTTATCCCCTCCCAACCGCGGGGGATACGTTCCTCTAAACCTCCGTGGTTGGTAAAATAGTGGTTGGAAAATGCAGGGCCCTATGGGAAACAAAAGTTTGCGTTTAGTAAAACTAAACCCCCCAAAAACACATACAGTTATAACATACATGGGGATAGGGGAAGTAAGTTTGGGCACATCTGCAGCAATCCGCGAGGCTGTCTGACTCACTGACTGGCCTACACAGAGAGAGAGAGAGAAATCATGGTGAGTGGCACAGAGGGTGCGGAGGGAGGGGTGGTTGACACAGTGAGTGGGGGGTGGGTGGGTGACATGGTGGGATTGGGGGGGGGGTGACACAGAGGGTGGACGGGGTGGGTGACACGGAGGGTGGGGGTGGGTGACACGGAAGGTGGGGGGGTGGGTGACACGGAGGGTGGGGGAGAGAAATCAACGGAGATTTACCTTAATCCTAAGAGAGAAGTGACATCTCGTTGGTTGATTGCGACATAGCAACTGGGTCCTAGTGCTATACGCTATGCTAAACTTGAAAATTGAAACCCACGGATTTAAAGTGCAGATGCGCAAAACGCGGTTTGCGACGGTTGTCACATTTAGCAAACCGTGGATACATGAGTTTCGTGGTTGGCGAGGCCACGGTTGGGGCGGGATACCTGTATTTGATGCTCTGGGATGCTATCATCTATTTTTGACTGTATATCCATGGGTGAAATGTGGCAGCCAATTGCGCACAGCAGTGTCCCACAAATAGTCATGGATTCGAATGACCAATTTATTATTATTATTATTGTGTTTTTTGAGGGATTATTATTAGGTGTGTGGAGCAAGGAAACGCACCCAAAGCTTTGCCCCGACTTGCCTGGACCTCACACTTGTAAGGCGAGTGCTCTAACCAGTAAGCTACAGGACTTTGCTCCTCAACAGATACTGTCAATTTAAACCATGGACATCATGCACTGAACACATGTACAGCTGACCCACTTGCTAATCGCCTTTTCAAATAAAAGTGGCCATATTTCAGCTGCTTTTTCTGACTTCCTGTTTGATGACGGATCTGAAGGGAAGCTTGACCCAGACACTGACAACTATATGCTCCCTCTGCCCGATGTCATTTGCAGACACAGGGTAAACTTTCACAAATCTACTTTGCCACCTGCAGTACAAACTCTAGGTCTGCCGATGTTCCATCAGCTTGTCTGGCAGACATCAGGGCCTGGAAGAGTGCAAACTTCCTGCAACTGAATGTGGACAAAATGGAAGCCATACTCCTTGGCTACTGTCAACGTTTTCACTCTGAACTCTTCAACCTCCCTGGGCTCTCCCTCACACACACCATAGCAGTGTGCATCTAGGTGTCTGGTTCGACTCCCAGGTATCGTTCCTTCCCCACTTTCTTCCACCACCACCACATTGTCCACTTCTGGCCATACCTTATCCCAATTACAGTTAAAACCCTTGTGTATGCATTTTATCAGTTCTCGCCTGGATTACTTAAACGCACTCCTCGCCAGTCTTTCCAAGTCCACTACTGAAAAGTTCTAGCGCATTCAGAACTCCGTCACCTGCATACTAATCTGGATCAAATTCCATATCCACATCTCACCAGTTCTGGCCAGAACCACTAGCTGAATGGATGGATGGAACCCGTCACTAAATGGATGGATTTCAAGATCCTCATACTCGATCATGTTCAAATCCTTTCACTCTCTGACATCATCCTACCTCTGTGATCTCCGCACTCCCAAATCTACAAATGCCTCCGCTCAACTAGCACTGGCCTCTTGCTCATCCTTCACAACCTCCATCCCACTATCGGAGGTTGAGCTTTCAACCACTATGCCCCAAAACTCCAGAACACTCTCTCTTAATCTTTCCGTCTTGCCCTCCCAACCCCTCTTCCCTTTTTCAAGTCCCTCCTGAAAACCATCCTCTTGAAACACACTTATGGTCACCTCCCTCCGGCCTTCCTCAGAGTCAGGCTACGCCACTCTTCCGAGTGTTACTCTGCGTGGAGGGCACTAGTGCAGGTTTTTGTTGTAACAACCATGTTCCTACTTACTGCTAGGTAAACAAATGGTGTGGAGTAAGGAAACTTGCCTAACATTTTGCCCTGCCCGGGAATCGCTCTATAATAGACTGTTCTATGCAAATGTAGTTTTAATGTTGTTGTTGGCACTTGCACTTGAGGTTATTACACTATCCGAACCCCTTAAGTACTGTACTTTGAACATGTTTCAGCCATCGGTTATTTGGTAGAACATCCAATAACTGCGGCCATTTTACAATGTTCCTCCTGCTCATACCTTGTGCATTGTGCCTAATTGATCAGGTTCTGCTTCACACCAGCGTGAAGGAGAGAGTAAATAAATATCTGTTGAAAGTAGCAGTTTATTTGACAAAGAACGAATAGAATACGACAGTTTGACAAAGAACAAGCATGTAAGGAAGCGTTTGCAGGCATTTAAGCTTTCAAGATCGGGCCCCGTAACCTTGTGATATAACACTGATGCCAAAGCATTCACATTATCATACATGAGCTGCCAAGACAGAAAGATGTGTGGGTTTCTGAGATAAGTAAACCTGTCCTTGAATGTTCCATGGAGTGCAATGTAAATAGATTCCATCTTCCAACAAAATTGAAATCTTTCGTTAATGTCCTGAGCACACAGCTGTTATCTATCCAAGAAAAGTCTCCTTTGCCAAAAAGTTCTTATACTTCTGGGAATTCATTTTTAATAAGTGATAAATGGAGGGTGGGGGAAGCATTTAAAAGGGCAAAATCAAATTGCTCATTGTCCCCAAACTAAACTTAATGCAATTAAATCATATTGTCTTCGGACAGTGATTTTACAAAGTGACCGCACTACATACAGCTGTTATTTTGTAAGATAGAAACTTTGATAACAACGTTTAATTATGGAGTATTGTTAGAAAGAGATTTTCTTAAGTCAGTAATGCTATTTTTCCATGAATTAATCTTCAGAGAACCCAAAATTGGAATAATCTAAATTCCCATCGGTGTTGACTGATTATGAATGCATAACAACACTAACAATAAATTACATTTGTATGGCGCCCTTCATATCAGAAGAACGTCCCAATGTGCTGGTCAGTCAGTGATTTGCATCCAAGCTGGTGGTTGAGATCATAAGGGGTAGATGGTTGGGAGGATAGGAGGGCAGCCGAATGCAGTCAAAGTGGAAGGTCTTAAGACAAGTCTTGAAGAAGGCAAGGGAGAGGGCAAGAGTTTTCCAGAGTGTGGGGCAGAGAGGCTGAAGGCTTGACCACCAACGGTGGGGCGGGCAAGGTAGGGGATGTAAAGCGGGCCTGTGAAATGTAGGTTGGTAGGGTGTTAGGAGGTCACAGAGGTAGGGAAGAGTAAGGCCATGAAAGGCTTGGACCAGGATCTTCAACTGTATCCTCTGAGTAATGGAAAGCCAGTTGAGCTGGATGAGGATGGGGGTGATAGAGTTGCAGAGCCTGGTGTGGGAGAGGACATGGGCGGCAGAGATCTGGATGAATCATGGAGTTCTGTAGCTCAGTAGTTCGAGCACTCGCCTCACAAGCGAGAGACCTGGATTTGATTCCTGCCAGGGAAAAAGCTTGGGCAAGTTTCCTTACTTTATACCCCTGATAATAATCCCTCAAGAAAACAAAAACAAAAATTTGGTCACTCAACTCACGACTGTTTGTGGGATACTGCCGTGCACAATTGGCTCCCACATTTTGCCCACAAAATATAATAATAATAATCCTTAAGTTTATATTGCGCTTTACACGTCTTATCGACGTCTCAAAACACTTCACAGAATACAACAACGTCCCAAGGTTGGGACCAGAGCAAAGGGGGAGGGGTCGTGGTTGGTGGAAGGAAAGAAGGAAAATTGACTGTATATTTGTGGGTGAAATGCGGCAGCCAAATTGCGCACAGCAGTGTACCACAAACAGTCATGGAAATGGGGCCAGGGGAGAAAGGGGTAAAAGAGAATAAGGGGGAAGAGGAAGGCGAAGGTGGAGAACAATCACATAGGAAAAGGGGGGAGAAAAGGGGGCAAGGGAGAGAGGGAGGGAAAGGTGGGTGGGGGGCAAAATCAGGGAGAAAGGGGGGCAAGAGGGAAGAGGGAGAGAAAGGGAAAAGGGGGGAGAGAAAGTGGGGAAAGGATGTAAGGGAAGAAGAAGAGGTGGGGGAAAGCAAGGGGGTGGGGGGGAAATCAAACAACAACAATAAACAACAAAATCAACAACAATAAACAACAAAAGCAATAATATTAACAACAAAAACAACAACAATCAACAATCCAAAATAGTCCAGTAACCGCTCCTTGTCCTCACCCCCCGCTTGGACCATCTTCAAAATGGCAGGAAAACAGGGCCCAGTGTGACTACAGACCCGAAAACCGATCGGCTCCTCAGCTGGTGTATCCGACGACGTGGTGACAGCCCTGGTACCTTGGACACGGCGTGTTTGGCCAGTTTGCACAGCAGCAGCAGCCCAATCGCCGTCTGGATCTCCCGCGACGAGATGAAAGGCCTCGCAGGGGAACCGCCCGAAGATGTTGCTGTCGAGCGAATTCACCTCGCCCATGGCCGACGACAACGACGAGATGCCCGTTTCCAGTCGGACCTTCCCCAGCTCCATGCAGACGCACGGTGTGGTGTGTAGCTCTGCATCCTGCATCCTGTACAGGTGGCCCAAACCTCGGTATCGGTTTCCGTGGCTGTTGCGGTAGCGTTTGCGGCGGCACCTAACCCTCCTCCGCTGCCGCCATTTCAATCCACGACTGTCAATTCACTGTACAGTATATACTGTGAAGCGCTCTGAGACGTCTAGAAGACATGATCAGGCACTATATCAAATGCATTATTAATATTATTACAATGGCTCATGGGGAGTTGCGCCAGGTGGCTGGTGAGGAAAGAGAAAGGGAACCCCCCAGTTTTAAGGATGATTTCTTAAAACTAAGATTATTACGGTTGCCAAATATTTTCAAGGATTTTGTTAAATTCACCACTTCCTGATACCAGTAAAGTCAACAATCCTTTTGAAAGGATAGTTTAGGCCAGCGTGGCGCAACAGGTGGTCCTTGGGCCACATCCGGCCTGGCTGGAATCACTGCCGGCATTACAACTTCCGCTCCCTCCCTCCTGGTGAACGTTCCCCCAGGGCAATGTCTCTGACTAAGATGAAGAATAGCATCAATTGTACCAATGACAGGCTTCAAACAGCTCTGAGGAGGTAACATTCTGTGGGCGAAACGCAGCAGCTTGGTGCGTACAGCAGTGTCCCACACATGGTTGTGGATTGAGTGACCATTTTGTTTGAAGGAATTATTACCCCCTGAAAGCGATTTGTCAATCGACTAAAAACTGGGTTCCTACTTATTGCTCGGTAAACAGAGGCATGTAGAGTAGTGAAACGTACTCAACATTTCGCCCTGATGGGAATCGAATCCGGGTCACTTGCTTGCAAGGCGAGTGCTCTGACCACTGAGCTACAGGACTTCCCATCGTAAAGATGCAAACATATCAAATCAAAACTAAGCCAAACAAAAGCATAGCTTAATCTTAAAGAAAGACAAAATCTAAACTGATATCATGTATTTTCCTCTTTAAACCAACTTGCACACAGAAGCTGTGTTTATGTCAAACTGGCAAGATAGAGCACGATTTAAGTAGCAGTCTGTGAATGAGATTAGCTGAAACTACTTTGGTTTTGGTACAGTAGCCAAGAATGGAGCTGTACCCTGTGCACAAATCCTTGCCACAACAAAAATCTAATAGCGAAGAAAAAGGGATTGAGCCCAAAACAAATGGGAACCCGTTCAGTAATAAAAGCCTGAAATGTTTCCATTTACTGTCTCAAAATAACAGCACAAGAAATATGCCCTTTGGCACTGGGAGAGTCATGTGAATCTCTGTGTACATGCTGACAGGCATGACGGTCTGGTTTCCCTTAAGATGGATTGCTGACAAATAGAACAATATTGCTTGCGTTTAAGTAGATTCTCCTCATACCAGACATCATGGGCAATAAAGATTCTCCATAAAAAGACTTCTAAAAAAGGAATAATTGTTGCAACCAGCAGTTTTATTGACACAGCTATGAATGACACCAATGATTTGCTACTGTTTTGTTCTGGTTGGAGCCAGGGAGTCTGATGAGTAAATGCAAAATAATGATATTCTGATTATGCAAGTTTCTCTCACATTTATTTTATAGTAGAAGCCTACAACTAGAGCAGAGATGTTTTGAGTTTCTTCTTTGGGTATGTAAGCCCTTCTCTGTCATACTGTTAGCATTGGCTCAGAAACCTGGAAATATTAGCATTGGCTCAGGAACCTGGGATGCAATTATTAACCCAATAAAACGAATGGGAGAACAGAAAATGTTTGTGTTGAACATGGTTGTGGATATTTTGATGAAAGCTTGTATTAGGAAGGAATTTTACAGCGTTAATTAACACAAGGCTCAGAGAGAGGGAGAAATGAGAATTGATTGTAGAGTATGTTGTCTCATCCCTTTGAGTGAGTTATGTTAATGGAATTATTCACAGGAGCTCATCAAATATACAGCCACTGCACTTCCTACAGGGTCTCCTTGTAGCGTATTGGTTAGAGCAGTTGCCTCTCAAGCGAGGGATCCAGGTTCGATTCCCATGTGGGGTGAAACTTCACGTCTCCTTCCTCCACACACATCTGTACGTAAGAACCTGGCTGTGAGTCGATTGGCACATCACTTTTCTGGGGGTAATAATCCCTTTAAAAAAAATGTGGTCACTAAATCCACAATTGTTTATGGGACGCTGTTGTATGGAATTGGCTAGTGCATTTTACCCCACAAAATGTACAGTCAATTCACTTTACAGTGTATTCTGTGAAGCGCTTTGAGATGTCTTGATGACTTGACAATGCGCCATATCAAATGCAAGGATTATATATTTTCAAGCGCATTGTGACCCTACTCCGAATGAAGTGTATTATTTAAATGCAATTTGTTGCTATGTATACTTTTAAAAGAATTGAAATTAGTGACAGATGTAAAAGTGGCAAACCAAAAGCAGCAAAGATCCTTAAAAGTTTTCTCACATCTCCGTATCTGAATGAAAGATCTTACACAGAACCTTTGAATGTCAGGTGACTTCGAGAGTTACAAGCCACAGCAAGGCATCTGTCGGCAAACAATTTATATCAGTGTGAACTTGCCAAAAAAAACCTTGGGATGTTACCACATGTGAAACTATCTGTGCCCTTGTTGAGTCCAATGTGTGCTTATGCCCTTGTTTTATTTTGTGCCTGCAGTCAATGGAAATCTATTCTTACTGAGGTACTGTAGTTGCATAATGTTAGATTTGTTTTTCTGTCACTTTTTTGTCTGCACTTGTACTTTTGTGTCAGGAACCAGTTCTGTTTTGTATTCATTACAGAGGGTGGAGTGGTACTTACAAGGCAAACCCACACTATGTCCTCACCCAGTTTAGAGTGCCAGTTGTTTTCCCATGCTGCCTCAATCAAAGCCAGGGAGGATCCATCAGTGTTAATTTGACGCAAATCATATAAAAATAAGAATATCTATGTGCTTCAATATTTCTTCTGGATGTCTGAGGGTACCTATGAGATAAAAAATGCATCCTTTGTTAATGATAATCCTTGGATTGAATATCACACTTATGATGTTGAAACAATGAAGCACTTTGCAGATAATTCCTATCAAAATTGGTATTAGTAGACAAATGGGACAGCCAATTTCCAAGCAGAAAGGCAGTCATGAAGTGAATGTATCTGGAGGATTTTGTGGACTGCTGTAGCTCAGTGGTTGGAGCACTCGCCACTTAAGTGAGAGAACTGCGTTCGATTCCTGGCAGGGCCAAATGTTGAACAAGTTTCCTTACTCTACCCACCTCTGTTTACCTAGCAGTAAGTAGGAACCCAGTTGTTAGTCGATCGATGAATTGCTTTTCCAGGGTAATAATTCCTTAAAAAAAGAATCGGTCACTCAATTCACAACTGTTTGTAGGACACTGCTGTGGCTGCCGAGTTGCGCCCACAAAGTATACAGTCAATTTATTTTATAGTATATACTGTAAAGCACGTTAAGACGTCTAGAACACATGATAAGGCACTGCATGAAATGCAAGGATTGTTATTATTTTTGCACTGGATACCAGGAGAAACTCCCTTGTCTCTCGGTATTGTATCACAAGATTTTTAACATTGACCTGAGCAGGTTTAACATGTCATCGAAGGACAGTAGCTCGAACAATCCAGCATTCTCTCAGCAATGCATCTGAGTTTCAGTCCACACTTCAGCAAAGTCCTGACTTGGATGCACAGCCTTCTAACCCAACAGTGAGTGGCCAACTGTGCCAAGCAAACACAGTTGTGATCCACAAGTTCTGTTTGACGTTGCACAGGCACGTCTATGGAACATTTTACTCAGAATTCACTAATCATCTTTATGATAATTTGGAAAGCGTGCTTCGTGCTGATACAGTAGATTTGCAGATATGTTTTGTCAGCATCACTAAACACAACAGTATTTTGTTTCAGATCCCTGCTAATGTCATTGCTGCAGTAGTTCTGTGTCAAAATAAAACCCTGCATTGGCTTTTCCAAGAATTCCAAGTTTCAGGCTGGCTCAGTTGATAGCACTCTCACCTCTGAATCAAAAGGTTGTTTGTCCAAGCACCACATTGGGACTTTGAGCTCACAGTCTCTGGTGACATTCCAGTGCAGTGCTAGGGGGAGCTCTGCATTGTTGGAGGTGCGGTCCTTTGGACGAGATGTTAAAACAACGTCCTGTCTGCTTGTTCCAGTAGATGTTTAAGATCCCGTGGGTCGACACTGTGCGTAAATTGTCTGCCAGACTCGCCTACAAAATACACAGGGTATCCCCATGGGATGCTACCCTGTGTGACAGGTGCAATCAAATGCAAGTTGTTGTGAAGCGTTTTGATACGTGCTCCTGACCTAAAAGATGCTGTATGAAATTCAAGGGTCTAAAGGGTTGTCAATTATGCCAATGTAGCCTTCAGAGAACAGCAAAAGATTTCATGTACCTGAAGGTATCTTGTTCACATAATTACCATCATAAGTTGCTCTGTTCCCCTTTTCAATCTTAAGCACGTATCAAAAGATTCACTTCACTTTATGAATTTGCAGAAAATCCTTAGAGTATTGCTAATACCCAAGTACAGTACTTATATTTTCACCGTTGTCTTTTTATATGAAATTTAAGAACAATTAGGGCAGTTATTTTAAAAATTATATGGACGGTTTGATCATTAAAATGTCTTATACCATATTATTTATGAGTTAATAATAAGGCAAAAAAAGAATTGAAGGAAAGGTTGGAAACAATCTTTACAGCGATGGTAGCTGGACTGTGTAATGCAATAAAACAAAGCTGAGTCCATAAATTAGTTTAAAAGAGAATTAGACAGATGTTTGAAGAACATCTAGTGTCCATCCTGCTTGGAGGAGAGGTAAGCAGGGTTTGTTTGGAGCTGAACTGTTTCCAAGGTGACAGGTTTAGCAAAGGAGTGTCAGCCGTCCTGACAGTGCCAATAGTTCCTGAGCCAGGCAGGTCCACAGTGTTCCAGGGCACTACTGTTTGCAGCCCTGCTAGCTTGGCTCATCAACAGAACTTGAAAGAGCAGACCAGTTACTGGGGGATTCTTAATAATAATAACACTTCCATTTGATATAGCACGTTATTACGTCTTTGAGATGCCTCAAAGCGCTTCACAGGATATACTGTCAAGTGAATTGGTTATATTTTGTGGGTGAAATGCGGCAGCCAATTGCACACGGCAGTGTCCCACAAAACAGTTGTGGATTGTGTGACCATATTTTGTTTTCAAGTGATTATTATCCCCAGAAAACCGATCCACCAATTGACTAAGTAAAGGTAAAGATAAATAGAAGCCTGTGTGTGCACGTGAATCGAACCAATAAATTGGTCACTCAATCCACAACTGTTCGTGGGACTCTGCTGTGCACAGTTAGCTGCCGCTTTTTCGGTCACCTTCTTCCCCCTGCCCATGGCTTGGGCCCGGGATCCGTTATTGTGAAGCGCTCTGAGACGCCGTCTGGCGCGGAGGGCGCTATATAAATCGAAGTTGTTGATGTTGTTGTGTTTCGCCCACAAAATATACAGTCAGTTCACTTTATAGTATATTCTGTGAAGAGCTTTGAGATGTCTCGAATATGTGATAAGGTGCTATATCAAATGCAAGGATTATGTATGTATTATTATTGTAAGGCAATGTTCAAAAAATGACGTTTATAACTTAGTTAAAGAGATGTACAAGGAGGTGTGTGTGGTTGTGGATTCCATTTCCAAGCATTTGTTCATTTACACCAGTTGTGTTTACTGAAGTCATGTCAGGTCAGCTATCCAATTTAAATATTTTATCTATAACTCCTAGGATTCTTCAAGATACATTGGCATAATCACATAATTTGAGAAATATTGAAGAAACCTCTTCCTTCACTGTCTGGGAATTAAGCCCGGTTGTAAATACAGAGAAGGGGATATTGCCAAATTAATCATTCTTGCTTTGAATTACAGCATTTTATCACATCCTCAAATATATCAAATGTGCTTCACATGGTTTTTAATATAAAGACTCTGCATTTGTAGGGCAAATATGGCAGCCAATTTGTGCATCCCACAATGTCTCCACCTTCTCTTTCACAATCATTGCCTCCCCAAAACACTCTCGCACTTTTTCAATCTCTCTCTGCTCTCTCCCTCTCTCAGTCTCTCTCTCTCACTCCCTCTTTCTTAACTTTCTCTCACACACGTACTCTTTCCCTGCTCACTCTCCTTTTCCTCCCCTTTCTTCCTCCCTCCTTCCCCTCTCTTTCTCTCCCCTCTCCCTCCCAATTAGCCATACAGCAATCACTACAGAGCAGGTTTCTGTAGATGAGCACCTAGGGAATAGTGATCACAATATCATTAGGTTCAGTGTAATTATGGAAAGGGATAGGGAACACTCAAAGGTGAAGACACGCAACTGGAAGAAGGCTAATTTCATTGAGCTAAAGCGGGACCTAGCCAAGGTGGACCGGAAAGAAAGATTGGCAGGTAAAACGGCTAACAAGCAGTGGGCAGTCTTCAAGGAAGAGATAATTCGGGCACAGGTTAGAAACATTCCAACAAAGGTAAAATGTAGGGCATCCAAACCTCCCTAGATGACTAGGGCAATTGGGATGAAAATAAAGCAAAAAAAGGAGGCTTATGATAAGTGTCAGGCCCAGAATACAGAATTCAACCAATTGGAATATAGCAAGTGTAGGAGAGAACTAAAAAAGGAAGTTAGAGGGGCAAAAAGACTGCACAAGGAACAATTAGCAGGTAACATTAAAGGAAATCCTAAGGCATTTTACAAACATATTAAGGGTAAAAGATTGGTCAAGGATAGGGTGGGGCCAATAAGGGACCAAGGAGGAAATCTTATTGTGGAGGCAGAGGGCATGGTTGATGTACTTAATGAGTACTTTGCCTCTGTCTTCACAAGAGAAGAAGATGCAGCCAATGTCACAGTATTGGAGGAGAGTGTAGTAGAAATGGATAAGATAAGCATAACCAGAGAGGAAGTACTAAAAAGGTTGATGACGCTCAACGTAGATAACTTGCCCGGTTCAGATGGGATGCATCCTAGGTTACTAAGTGAAGTACGGGAGCAAATAGCAGAGACTCTGGCCACAATCTTTCAATCTTCCTTGGACACAGGGGTGGTACCAGAGGACTGGAGGGTTGCTAATGTTACTCCCCTGTACAAAAAGGGGCAGAAGGACAAACCTGGGAACTACAGGCCAGTCAGTCTAACGTCAGTAGTGGGCAACATCTAGAGTCTATAATCAGGGACAAGATAGATCTTCACTTAGAAAAATATAGGCTGATAAAGGACAGTCAGCATGGATTTGTTAAAGGCAAATCTTGCCTTACAAATCTGATAGAATTTTTCAACGATGTAACAAAATGGGTGGATGAGGGCAGCGCAGTTGATGTAATTTACATCAACTTTCAAAAGGCATTTGACAGAACGCCGCATGAGAGGCTTATTAGGAAAATAGAGCCCACGGCGTTAAAGCGACAGTGGTAGCGTGGATCCACAACTGGCTACGAGACAGAAAGCAGAGAGTTGTGGTGAGTGGCTGCTTTTCAGACTGGAGGGAAGTGTGCAGTGGCGTCCCCCAGGGATCAGTTTTGGGACCACTGCTCTTTTTAAAATACATTAATGATTTGGATTTGGGTTTAGGGAGTACGGTTTCCAAATTTGCAGATGATACTAAGTTAGGGAGAATCGTAAATAGTGAGAAGGATAGTAGCCATCTGCAAGAAGATATAGATAAAATGGTAAAGTGGGCAGACACATGGCAGATGAAGTTTAATACAGAGAAGTGTGAGGTGATACACTTTGGGAGAAGAAATGAGGGGAGGCAATATAGGCTAGATAGTACAATTTTAAAGGGTGTGAAGGAACAGAGAGACCTGGGGATTTGTGTTAGTGACTCGTTGAAAGTGGCAGGACAGGTAGACAAAGCCGTTAAGAAGGCATATGGGATACTAGGCTTTATAAATACAAAAGTCAGGAAGTGCTGATTAACCTCTATAAGACTTTGGTTAGGCCTCACCTGGAGTACTGTGTACAATTCTGGTCATCACACTTTAGGAAGGATATTAAGGCATTGGAAAGGGTGCAGAGGAGATTTACTCGGATGATACCAGGAATGAGGGACTTCAGCTACGAGGAAAGGCTAGATAGGCTAGGCTTATTCTCTCTAGAACAAAGAAGATTGAGAGGAGACCTGATAGAGGTTTATAAGATTATGAGAGGTTTTGACAGGGTGAACAGAGAAAGACTGTTTCCACTGGTGGGTGAATCAGTGACTCGTGGTCACAGATTTAAAATAGTTTCAAAACAATGCAGAGGGGAGTTGAGGAGAAATTATTTCACTCAGCTGGTTGTTCGAATCTGGAATGCATTGCCTGAAAAGGTGGTGGAGGCAGATTCCATAACAGCTTTTAAAAGGGAACTAGATCTTTATTTAGGAAGAGCAGGTCTGTTAGGTTATGGGGAGAAAGCTGGGCAGTGGGATTGAGTTGCTCTGTTCAAAGAGCCGACACAAACTAGATGGGCCGAATGGCCTCCTTTTGTGCTGTTTAATTCTATGATTCTACCTACAGTGATAGGAGCTGGCGGCTAGTTGCCAAGGACTTGGTTGGTAAGAGGTAAGGACGTGGTAAGGAAGCTTGCCCTCCTGACAGACTGCAGTAAAGGCTCTGGGTGCTGTGTCCTCCCAACCACCAGTGCCTGCTGCTGAATTGACTGTATATTTGTGGGGGAAAAATGGCAGCCAGTGTCCCACAAACAGTCGTGGATTGAAATGACCAATTTTATTATTGTGTTTTTTTTAGATGGATTATTATTAGGCGTGTGGAGTAAGGAAACTTGCCCAAGGTTTCGCCCTGACCTGCCTAGATTTGAACACAGGTCTCACGCTTGTAAGGTGAGTGCTCTAACCACTTCTAAATTTACAGGAGCTACAGGAGCTCCACAAAGTTGTAATGTTGGAACTGATTTGGGATGGATAAAATCACCAGCCGGGCTGAATGTGGCCTGCGGGACACCTGTTGGATCACGCTGGCCTAGAATATATTTTCAAAACGATTGTTTCATTCACTGTCATCAGGAAGTGGTGAAATGAACAGAATCCTTGAAAACATTTGGCAACCATAATAATTCTACAGTTTTAAGAAATGATCCTTAAAGCTGGGGGTTTCCTTTCTCTACAATGCTGATACAATTCCCTGATCATTCCTTTTCAATTTTTGATAATCTTTAATCCTGTGGTATGTTTACAAGTTCTGAATATCGAAACCACTTCTAAATTTTTCAGAATTATTTACAAGTCGAGTAAACATTGTCCTGTTTTGTATGCCTCTTGGCATTGGCATTGTCTGTCTTAATGTCTGCTGTTATTGTCTGTATCATTTAGTACTGTCCTGTAGCTCAGTGGTTGGAGCACTCGCCTCGTAAGCAAGAGTTCTGAGTTCGATTCCTGAATGGCGAAACATTGGGCAAGTTTCCTTACTCCACACTCTGATTATCTAGCAGTAAGTAACAACCCACTTGTTAGCTGATTGGCGGATTGCTTTACCAGGGATGATAATTCCTTAAAAAAACACTAATTTGGACATTTAATCCACAAATGTTTGTGGGACACTGCTATGCACAATTGGCTACTGTGTTTTGCCCATAAAACATAGTCAGTTCGCTTTACAGTATATTATGTGAAGCCTTTTGAGATGTCTCGAAGATGTGATATCAAATGCAAGGATCATTATTCTATATAATCGCCTAAATTGTACACGTACTGTACTGAGCTCCATTCAGTTTCCTACCAAAAAACACTTAGATTTATTTGTGCTAGTTGTTTTTATAAAGCAAATCATCTCCTAACTCAGCACACTGCTAGAGGATTTACCGGCTGCATTGAAGTTCACGTGAACAGTGTAGATTATTGATTAATCAGATTTTATATGCTTTACGCAAATTCGAATGTAACTCATACTTTTTGTAAATCATAGTAAATATCATGAGCCCGAGTGATACGACATATGCGTTTTCCTGTATTGCTTTCAACCGTATGATGCTGACTGAGTGCCACCTGCCACATCTGCTGTATTAACATATCCTGACCGGGCCTTTGGTCACCTTTTTCACCCTGCCCTTGCTCGGCCCCAGGATCCGTTATTTTGAAGCGCTCTGAGACGCCACCTGGTATGGAGAGCGCTATATAAATCAAAGTTGTTATTGTTGTTGTTTGTATTAACCTAGCTGTGGAGTCCTGTTCTTGTTGCCTGTACAATCATGTTGTCCTCTTCCAGGGGCTCTTCCAGGCGCATATGTCTGCTGATTTATTCCCACTTAAATTATTATTTCCCAATTTTTTTAATGACTTTGGGCAATTATTTTGCCAAGACATTATGCAGCAAGTCCATTAATGGGAGACCAAAACTATTCCCTTCTATTTTATAGATTTTTTTTTAATGTTTGTTTCATTCCATGATTGTTTGTGGGACATTGCTGTGCACAATTATTTTTTCCCACACAATATTTTGCCTTGAAGATGTGATAATAATACTGCTAGACGTCTTAAAGCTTCACAGAATATACTATAAAGTGAATTAATTGTATATTTGTGGGTGAAACGCGGCAGCCAATTACACACACAGTTTCCCACAAACAGCCGTGGATGGAGTGGCAAAATTATTAGTCTTTTTTGAGGGATTATTATTAGGTGTATGAAGTGAGTGAGGAAACTTACCCATGGTTTTGCCCCGTCTGGAATCGAATCCAAGTCTCTCGCTTGCAAGTACTCTAACCATTGAGCTACAGAACTCCACAAGGTGGACTGTCAGGACTGTCTACAGGACTGTCCAAAGTGCTGGACAGCTAGGGATCCACATGTAGGCAGCATACCTGGGATCCAGGATCTCGTTGGCTGAATTTCCCCTTCTCCCAATCACCTGGAGTGTTGAAGTCAACAATAGCTTCCTCAACTGCTAACCTGGCTGAACATTTCAGTTCTGATGGTTGATTCTCTTCAATCAATAAACTAGTCTGCACAATGACATGAAGCATGCAATATATTTTTGTCGAGAATGAGAATGTGTGATCGAATGAAACAAGTAAAAGTATGATTGTGTGTATATGAGTGTGAGAAAGTATTGTCTTGAATCAGACACCAGGGTATGGAATACGTAAGTGTTGTTTTGCAGGAGGAAGTGGAAGAGCAAGTGTGAGAGATAATCCTCTATTAGACTCATACAACCAGCATTAAAAATATCTGGTTAAATAAAGGCACTGTATCAAATTCAAGGATTATTATTGTTCTCGTTTTGTGAATTTGGCCCTGTGTGCTTATAAAAAACTGTAATCCAGTTTTATACAATTAAATGATAAACCAGATATTAAATCAAAAGAACATTAGAGTTATTTACAAGAAAACAAGAATTTAGGTTCAAAATTTACCAGAGATCAGAAATAGAGTTTTAGTTCAAAGTAATGAGTTCATTCGGTGGAGAACCCAGAGCAGTATGTCTATGGTAAAGCAGTGACTGCAGAAACAGTGTCCTATTTCCACATTGGGCAGCCATGTTTCACCCAAAAATACACGGACTTTACAGCATATTGTGTGAACTGCTTTGAGATAGCTAGAAGATATGAAAAGGGGCTATATATACTGCAAATATTATTAATATTACTCTTTCTCTAGAACTGAGTTTCACTGCACTGAGTATGATGCCTTTTGACATAATAATCCTTGCATTCGATACACCGCATTATCACATCTTAGAGATGCGTCAAAGAACTTCACAGAACATACTACAAAATAAATTGACTCCTCCTGACGTGAAAGGCACGACACAGGACAA
This sequence comes from Hydrolagus colliei, assembly GCA_035084275.1. Taxonomy (NCBI): domain Eukaryota; kingdom Metazoa; phylum Chordata; class Chondrichthyes; order Chimaeriformes; family Chimaeridae; genus Hydrolagus; species Hydrolagus colliei. The sequence goes on from CM068745.1 coordinate 72,599,566, forward strand.
GTGTAATTTTATTGTTGTATATTTTGTGGGTGAAACATGGCAACCAAATGCACACAGCGGAGTCCCACAAACTGTTGTTGATTCAGTGACAAAATTAATATTATTGTTATGGAATTATTATCCCCAGATCAGATCAGAGCAGGTCTTTTAATCCCATTTATGTACATTTTCCAAATTCTTTAATTGCCCAATTTCACAAATGTTTATCATCTTCCTTTTACATATATGCAGCCTGCCGTGTACATTCCACAGTTTCATAGCCTTTTGTGCAGAGAAACGTATTCTGATTTTACTCCTAGTTCCCATAAAGAATAATGTTTTTTCCGTAAGCCAGAAATTGCCCATCACATTGAAATCTTCTACTCGTTTCTGATGCTTTCTCCACATCGTGAATAAGTGCAAAAGACAAGATTTTGACTGGCCATCCTAGCATCAAGCTGGCATTTGTGGGTCCTGTGGCGTAGTGGTTGGAATGCTCGCCTTTCAAGCAAGAGGAAGTGCCTTAACAAACTTTATCACATAGTGGAGCTGTACTGGCTTCCTATCGCTGAACAGATCGATTTCAAGAACCTCACAGTCATTTTCAAACCCCTTCATGCCTTGGCACTTCCCTACCTTTCCGACCTACTTAACCCCAAAACCCACTCCCACTGCCTCTGCTCAATTGGCTTTGGACTTCTACATGTCCGTCATGTCCTCCGTTACACCATTGGTGACTGCGCTTTCAGCTACTACACCTCAAAATTCTGGAACACTCTTCTTCCTTTCCCATTCCTTCCCCATTTTCAGGTCACACTTGAAGTCCTTCCTTCCTATTCGACCATGCCTATGGTCACATCCCCCTCCTGGCTTGGTGTTGTGCTCCGCCATTATCAAGCTACCCTGGTTGTGAAACAAAATTATATAAAATTTTGTTGTTGTTGATTCCCAGGCAAGTGGGAAACTTTAGGCAAGTTTCCTTACATATGCTCTGTTTACCTAGCAGTAAGTACAGGTAAGCCTTGATTATGACGCTTCTATTTAGGACATTTCGATTGAAGGACCATCATTTTTTAACACCTTTTGATCGATATATGACACTTGGATTCATTTTAAGGACCCCAAAAATTTTTGCGCATGCGCAGTACATATTTTGAATATCGCAGTCGCATTTCGCGCGTCCTTTTTGTCCATACTCACAGTCCATAGTGTATTCGCGGGTAAATCCAAGCATTTGAACTGGCCAATAGCATGTCACCACGTCACTGTGTAAAAGCAGCTGATTTTGAAGCGACACCACGCCACGCCAGTACTACAGTAATTTCCGAACATTCCCGAGTGATTTACAGCCTCTTCTACCAAGTCGGGGGAGAGACTGCAGTAAATGAAAAAAGCAGCGGTAAAACAGCTAGCGGCCAGAAACCCCACAAAGTCATCACTTTAAATATGAAATTGAAGGTGATAAAGCGCATCGATTCTGGTGAAAAAGGTATGGACGTCGGGAGGGCTTTAGGGCTAGCTAGATCAACGGTGGCTACTGTAAAACAGAATGAGGACAATATATTGGCAAGTTCAAGGTGTGTTACAGCTACAGGTGTAAGCAGATTAGCAAAACATACGAGTGATGTGATGGAAAACATGGAAAGAATGCTGAGTGTCTGGATTGAGGATCAGAACCTGCGTAATATACCATACAGTTACCCCAAGTACCCCTTCTTGCCTTTGTGTGTTAATTTGTGTGTTATGTTGTGTGGTTTTGTGTGTTATTTAGTGGGTTTAAAGTCCGAAAATTTTGTGAAAAGAACGCATCTCTGGTTATATAATGGGAAATCGTGTTTCGATTTAGGACATTTTGATACACATACAGTTTTTCAGGACTGCACCCCTGTCATAAATAGAGGTTTACCTGTACCCGTTTGTTAGCACGGTCCAATGGGAAGGACTTCAGCTGTGACCTGAAGATGGGGAGGGAAGGGGAAAGGAGGAAGAGTGTTCCAGAGTTTCAGGGTGTAGTAGCTGAAAGCGCTTTCTAAGGGTAATAATCCCTCAATAATCCATGGCTGTTTGTGGGACACAGCTGTGTGTAATTGACTGCCATGTCTCAGACACAAAATATACAGCCAATTCACTTCACAATTTATGCTGTGAAGCACTTTGAGATGTCTCCATGACATGAGTGCCTGACATGCACTGTATCAAATGCAAAGATATTTTAAAAAAGTATTATATTAAAAAATAATCCACGACTATTTGTCGGACATTGCCATGCTTAGTTGGTTGCTGAATTGTTGCCCACAAAATACAAAGTCTATTAGCTTTATAGCATATCTTGTGAAGTATTTTGAGAAGTTTCAATCACGTGATAAGGCACTGTGTTAAATGCAAGGATGATTATTATTATTATTTATGAGATCACTGGGATTTTACTGCAGTTGACTTGTCAGTTCCGGATCTGAAACTGCCTGGTATCATAAATAAATGCAGCACTTATTACAATGGCTATCAACAAAGAAAAATGACCATGGATACCAAGTTCTATTTATATATTTACTCAGCAGATAGCAGCACATGCTGTTCAAATCAAACAAAATCATCTGACGCTGGACTGCCTCATGCTAATCCTCATTCCCGAACTGTTCACTGGTTAGAATAGAAAGTGACCAAATGAAAGCCTGGTTCATAGAATCATAGAATCTTAAGGCACAAAAGGAGGCCATTTAGCCCATCGAATCTGTTCCAGCTTTTTAAAAAGAGCAATTTAATCCCACTCCCCAGCTCTCTCCCCATAATCTCGCAAATCCGTCCTCCCCAAATAAATGTCTACCTCTCTTTTAAAAGTTGTTATCGAATCGGCCTCCACCACCTATTCAGGCAATGCATTCCAGATTCAAACAACTCGCTGAGTGAAAACATTTCTCTATATCTTCTTGCAGATGGCTACTACCCTCCTCACTCTTTTCTATTTTTCCTAACTTTGTGTCATCTGCAAACTTGGAAAAGGTACTTTCTATACCCAAGTCCAGTTCATCAATATAAATTAAAAAAGAGCAGTGGTCCCAATACCGAACCCTGGGGGATGCCACTGTACACTTCCCTCCAGTCAGAAAAGCAGTGGTTGAACTCTAAATATGCTTCCAATAAAATGTATCAACTTGCTATTTTGAAAAAAACAAGTGTGTGACCTGAGTCTGGCTATTGTCCTGACAAATTGAACCTAGGTTCAATTTAGTGCAGTGTTGTGCTTTCTCCTCATGTCTGCCTCTATCACTCTCACTTGTACTTTGGATTTGAATAAAAAATATTCTTGAATTCCAGTCAGACCTTAAGGGTCTTCTCTCTACCCAGCCTGGGTTAGAGTTTTCCCTGTGTTCAACCTCCATTTCACCTCCTCTTGCTCCACCTCCTCGGACTTCTCTCTCTTCTCTCTCAATCTCTCCCTTCACATGCATTCCGCCACCCACATTCACGGCCACCTGCTTGAACTGATGATCACCCGGAACCTCGGAGTCTCGGATATTATCATCACTGACAACGCCATCTCCAACCACCATTTCATCTCCTTCAATTCCTCTATCCCTCTCCCCATTGCTTGCATACCTACCACCATCTTCTACCGCCCATGAAAGAAGATCTCCCCACAAACCGTCTCCGCTGCCTTGGAGTCCTCTGTACTCCTCCTCCTCTGGCCCACTTCCTGAACTGACCCATCCTCTGCACTTACAACACCCTCTCCACAACACCCTCTCCACTGCACTGGATGCCCTTGACCCCTCACGTCCCGAATCGCCTCCTACTGTCGAACCTCACCCTCATTCACCAGTCCACCTACATTTCTGGCTGGACTGCATCAAAACTTATCGCTTTGCTCTGACTCCGCCAAATCGTTCTTCTACTCCGGGATGATCCTGGAGGCGAAGGGCAACCCTAGACTGCTGTCCTCCACCACAAACCAGCTCCTCCATCTTCCCCGCCACACCTCACAGATTCTTTCCTCCAACTCCCACTGCGAAGAGATGCTGGATTTCCTTGAGTCCACAGTCGAGGGAATCCACTCATCCTTTCAACTTCCATTCCCTCCCACCTCCCTCCCACACTCCGACTGCCATCCATCCATCCTTCCATACCTTTGAACCTGTCTCCTCCTCCTCTGTCATCATACCTGCTATGAAACCCACCACCTGCTTCCCCGACCCCATCTCCACCACTCTCCTTACTTCTCAGCTCCATCTCCTTGCCCACTACTTGCTGACACTATCAACCTCTCCCTCTCATCTGGCATCATTCCCACACTGCTCAAAAACAGCCACTATCACCGCCATTATGAAGAAACCTTCCCTTGACGCATCATCATCATCCTTGCATTTGATATAGCGTTTTTCAGACGTCTTCGATATGTCTCAAAACACTTCACAGAATACACTGTAAAGTGAATTGACTGTATATTTGTGGGCGATCACAGCTTTCAACCTACCGGCACATCTCCAACTTCCCTTTTCTGTTGAAAGTCCTTGAAAGAGTCGTTCCCTCCCAGCTTTGCTCTTTCCTCGCATCTCACTCCCTCATTTCACACAGGAACTGCTCTGGTCAAGGTCACGAATGATATCCTGTCCATTTGTGACTAGGGATCCCTCTGCTTCCTAGTCCTCCTCGACCTATCCACTGGTTTTGATACCATGGACCAACCATCTGATCCTCCTCCACTGCCTTTCCTCCCACTTCAACCTTCAAGGTTCTGTCCTTGACTGGTTCAGGTCTTATCTTTCACACCATCTCCACTTTGTGTCCCCCAATGGCTTTTTCTTCAGCCTCCGCACCGACTTGTGTGGTGTTCCTCAGGGTTCTGTCCTTGGTCCCTCCTCTTCACCCTCTATATGCCTCAGGGTTCTGTCCTTGGTCCCTTCTCTTCACCCTCTATATGCTCCCTCTCGGTGAAATCATCCGCAGGCATGGGGTACATTTCAACATATACGCGGATGACACCCAACTCTATCTCTCCGCTTCCACCCTCAACTCCAGGACTACTGGCAGCATGATGCCTCTCTGATGTTGAGTCCTGGACAAGGGACAACTTTCTTCAGCTGAACGTCAGCAAGACTGAGGTCATCCTGATCGGCTCATGTCAGCCCTTCTGCAACTCAGACGCTGACAACATCAGCATACATAGCTGCATCTCACGAAGCCATCAGGAACCTGTGTGTCTTGTTTGACCCTGAACTTCCTCCCCCACATCTGCACCATGACCAGCACTGCCTTCCACCAACTCCGTAACATTGCTGGACACTGTCACACCCCTCAGGCTGCCGAAACCCTCGTCCATGCATTTGTCACATCAATACTCAACTATGGGAACTCCCTCCTTGTTGGCCTTCCCGGCTCTTCCCTTCACAAGCTGAAAATCATCCAGAATTCTGCAGCTCGTGTCCTCTCCTGCACTAATCTCCGCGACCGCATCCTCCCACCCTCACCCGGTTCCATTTGCTCACCATCCTCCAGAGGATCGAATTCAAGATCCTCATCCTCACTTTCAAGGCCATTCATGGCCTTGCCCCTTCCTACCTCTGATCTGCTGATGGCTTATAAACTTGCTCACCCCCTCCATTCAGTGGGCTCCGGTCTGCTCCATGTCCTCTGCCCAACCAGGCTTTCAGGTGGGTGGAATGGATATCGCAGCTTGGTTTGCATATTCTTAAGCATGGTGATGGTTAAGAATATGCCTAACCATATTCAAACACCCGGCTTACAAAAAAACCCAATGGGTTCTTTAACATTCACCTGAAGAACAAATTCTGGCCCCACACTCTGAAACTCCATCCCACAATCCCTTCGCCTCGCTTCCTCCCTTGCCTCCTTCAAGGCCGGTCTCAAGACCTTCGTTTTCAATGGTGCCTTCTGCCACCCTTCCACCTCTCTATCACCTCCCCCCCACCCGGCCCCTTCCCTGAGCCTCACTTCCGACCCCTACCTTGGGATGTCTCCCAATGTGAAAGGCGCTCTATAAATGTCATTTTTTTGTTGCTGTTATTAAAAAAAATACAGAATACAAAATCCATCTTTCAAAAAGTACAGCTGGCTTTATCTCTCTTGGCTCCAACTTTGTGAAATTCATACAGCGAGGAGGGGTATGATGTATTATTGGAGGCACCACCTTGTTTCAGAACAAGTATTAAACCAATATGTCATTTGTTCTTCAGGTGAATGTTAAACCCATTAGTTTTTTTTTGTCAGCTGGGTGTCTGACACATGCGGAAAACCATCACCATGCTTAAGAATATCCAAACCAAGCTGCGATATCCATTTCACCCACGTACAAATGAAAATCTCAGCAATAGATTGTTGGAATGGAATGCAGTCTCTCCCTGATGGGACATATCCTGCTTACCTAATGCCGGAAATTATTAGGCATAAGTTGGCATGAGCCAAAGTTCAGGAGCTCAGAGTATATGTTGGGGTAACTGCTGGGGTTTAACCAGCTAAAACCACATAGCTTGCCATTGCAAGCTTTCTCGTTCTTTGTCCAGCTAGGATCACCCAACCCATTGGGTCTTTCGGTTGCAGTGTTAAAAGGTGCTGCCTCCAACGTCCCATTGGACAATTTGAAAAGAGGAAGGAGTTTTTCACGGTGTCTTGGCTAATATCCCTGCGAATCAATAACCTAATTTCTATTTGCGGGATATTACTGAGCTCAAAATGCTGTGTTTGTTAGAAAAATAGCTACTTTCCTGGAAGCAATTATCTTGAAGCACTTTGAGACATTTCAGAATATAAAAATGTAACTTCTTTGAACATTCTTCTTTCCGTGACTAACAAATCAGATTTGTTTGAGTTGAAAAAAAGTCCCCTTACTTCTTCCTCATCTATAAGCTCCATTTTGGCGATGTCATCCGCAGACATCTGGTAAACATGTATGTGGATGATACACAAATCTACTTCTCCTCCAGCTGCGACTCCAGGTCCACTGATATTCTCTCGGCTTGTCTGGCGGATATCAGAGTCTGTATGAGGGAAAATTTCCTACCAAATAAATGTTAACAAGACGGAAGCCATATTCATTGGCTCCCCTCATCGGCTTCTATCATCCAGCTCTGACCTCCTTAACCACCCCAGCCTATCCCTCAGACTTACCAAACCAGTGTGAAACCTGGGCCTCAAGTTCGACCAATAGCTGTCCTTACTCCTCCACATCTGGTCCCTGACCAGGACCTCTTTCCTCCACCTTCGCCATATTGCCCCCCCGACTGTACCTTACACCAGACGCAGGCAAAACACTCATCCTTGTGATTGTCACATTCCGGCTCGACTTCTCAAATGCCCTTTTTGCCGGTCTCTCCAGCTCCACCATACACAGGATCCAGTTGATCCAAAATTCTGCCACCCACATACTCACCCACACTAAGCTCCGTACCTCCATCAGACCAGTACCTAGCCAGGATCCACTGGCTCTCTATTGCCAAATGGATGAATTTCAAGATCCTTACACTTTCAAATCCCTTCTGAACAGCAAATAACCTAAACTCAATTTGAAGAAATACCGGATATAATTTTTAGTTTACAGAACAAGTACTGTATGTGGAAAACAATAATTGTACATTATATTCTGAATGGAGGCGGGAGGGAATTAAAATCTTAAAGAACTAATCTGAATCAAGATTCGGTAGCTTGAATTTAGTATGTATTATTTATCTCCATATTGATAATAAGAAGAATAATCCTTGTATTTGATATAGTGTTTTTCACATCTTATCAATGTCTGAAAGCGCTTCACAGAATATACTGTAAAGTGAATTGACTGTATATTTATGGGCGAAACGTGGCAGGCAATTGCGCACAGCAGTGTCCCACAAACAGTCGTGGATAGAAATGACCAATTTTATTATTGTGTTTTTTTTTGACGGATTATTGATAGGCATTTTGATGGATTATTAATAGGAGTAAGAAAATTGCCCAAGGTTTCATCCTGACCTGCCTGGATTCGAACAGAGGTCTCATGCAGGTACAATTCAGTCTAATCTAGTCAAACCAGAATAAACGTTAAATGTTATTGCTATAAATTTCCAGTAGATGTCACCAGTGACCTATGTAACAGTGTAACTATATTGTATGCTGGTAAAATACTGCTGTTGCACCTGAGCTCGGTCCTGCACAGTTATCTGTTTCCAGCCGCATACTGACACATACTCCAGTGCAGTACAAGGGCAGCACTGCATTGTTCAAGTTACTGGCTTTCAAATTAGATATTAAATTGACAAGGTCCCATCTGCCTGCTCAGGTGGTTGTTAAAGATCCCGTGGAGTTACTTGAAAATCAATCATTCACTTTATGTCAGTTTGTGGGACATTGCGTGCAGTTTGGTTGCTGGGATTGTGAACAATGAGACAGTCACTGCATTTCACTTTACATTGAAATCCTATGAAGCACTTCAAGATACACCAAAAACAAATATTATATTCATGCCAGAATGGATCAGTGTTGCCAGCTGGATTCATACAGCTAGAACTCTGACAATTTGAATCATTTCAATGTCGTAGGAAAAATAATGACCCTTGTACAAATCCAATTGAAAAAGGAAATAGCATAATTGAATAACCTTCAGAAAAATGTCCACGAAAATGTTAGTGGAAGTCTGGTTCCCCAAAAGCCTGTGAGTGCTGAATACATTCATATTTTCAAGACACCAGTGGATTTTTGTTAGGTCAGGGTATCAAGAGATATGGGGCAAGGGTGGGTAATTGGAATTGAGGTACAGATCATCCCTGATCTAATAGAACGGCGGAACAGGCTTGAGGGACTGAATGACCTACTTCTGTTCCCATAAATTAAATTAAAGGAAGAAAATATGCTGTCCTTTTAACAAGTTATGTATATTTTCAAACTTTAAAAGATGTGTGAAATAAAGCAGGCAGCACATGTACAATCTCAGTGGAAGCATGAGTAGGCATTACCAAAGCAACAATTTTCAAAACATGGTCCGATTGAATGTGGATTAATGAGGTGTGTAGACTCAAGTTGCAGAAACTGTTGCATTCCTTTATATACAGAAGAATATCAAAATGGCATGAATGCCTTCCACAGTTTTGAGAATGTAGGAAAAAGCATGATACTATCTTGGAACGGCAGGACAGATTATCTGGGCGTACAGGAAAAACACACACTTGAACTGCAAATGTTAAAACATAAAGTCTAAATTGTACACTGTACTTTCGATATGAAATGCTCCATACATCTGGGAAATAATAAAACCAATTTAACGATCTCCTACCTCAGGAGATCTCTGTAGTTTTAATAAATTTTTTCCTTCCGTGAGGAGATCCTCCCTCTCAGATCTCCTCTGTCAGCAGGAAGCTTCTCATTTTATGTCAGCAATGGAACTTCAGTATCAGAATAGACTCTGTCAGTCTCCATGCTGAATTGGTATTCTCTCTCTCTTGTCCATTTCGATTGAGATGAGAAGGGTCAGCATTAGTGTGTACTGAATTCTGTCAGCTGACAGGGAGGGGCAAAGATATAGCAAATAATTCCCTGAGGTACGTTATCTATTTGTCAATATTACTTGGATGTACTAGAGGACGTTGTATTAAAAATATTCACCCTCAATTTTTATGACCAAGAGCAGAGATCCTCATACCAATATTCAAATCCCTTCATGCCCTGGATCTCTCTTTCTGACCAGCTTACTGCTCAACCTGTAACCTCTGCTCAACTGGCTCCGGTACTGGCACAGTACTCTAGCTGAGGCCTAACCAAAGTTTTATAGAGTTTAGTCAGAACTTCCTGACTTTTGTACTCTATGCCCCTATTTATAAAGCCTGGTATCCTGTATGGTTTTTTGATAGCCTTGTCTACCTGACCAGCCACCTTTAATGAACACATCACACTCTTTACCCCGGTGTTCCTTAATACAGCATCAGAAGGACTCTCCAATTACAAGCCATATATTTTGTAACCTCTCAATTCATAGGTATGGCAGTTTTGAGGCAAATTTCCTATTCTAATAATAATCCTTGCATTTCATTTTGTGTCTTATCACGTCTTCAAGATGTCTCAAATGCTTCACAGAATATACTGTAAAGTGAATTGACCATATCTTGTGGGCCAAACACGGTAGCCAATTGTGCACAGCTGTGTCTCACAAACGTCATGGAGCGAGTGACCAAACTATTATTTAAAAAATATTTATGGACATTTTTATTCTGTGTCATCTTTTGGGACCTGGTTGAGCCTATGCATGTTCAAGTCACCTAGAGCATTTGAAGTTGATAGCTAACATTTGTCACTTTGAGGGGGATCAAACGTAGTATCGGAGATCAATCAATCAAAACGTACATTTATATAGCGCCTTTCACGTCGAGAGGATGTCCCAAGGCGCTGTACAGTCAGGCAGGGACAAGAGCAGGCGGGAGGGGTAGGGGCATGACGAAGAAGAGTAGCAAAATTGACAATGCGGCAGCCAAATTACGCACAGCAGAGTCCCACAAACAGTCATGGAAATTGGATTAAGGGAAATGGGGGAGGAAAGATGTCAAGGGGAGGGGGTTGGGGTAGGGGGAAGGAGAGCAGGAAAGCCGACTGTATACTTGTGGGTGAAACGCGGCAGCTAAATTGCGCACAGCGGTGTCCCACAAACAGTCGCAGAAATGGGACCAGGGGAGAAAGGGGGAAAATAGAGCAAAGGTGGAGAGGGAGGGAGGGAAAGGTGGTGTAGAGCAAGGTCGGGGAGGAAGAGTGGGGAGAAAGGGGGGGGGCAAAGGAGAGAGGGAGGGAAAGGTGGGTGGGGGGCAAGATCAGTGAGAAAGGGAGGCAAGAGGGAAGAGAAAGGGGGGAAAGGGAGTGAGGGAAGAAGAAAAAGAAGAGAGGGGGGGTGGAGGCCAGAGGGCAAGGTAGGGGGGAATCAAATAACGACAATAAACAACAAAATCAACAACAATAAACAACAAAATCAACAACAATAAACAACAAAAGCAATATTATTAACAATAAAAACAACAATCAACAACTCTGCCGCTGTCCGGACGATGTTCAAAATGGCGGGAAACAGGGCCCAGTGTGGCGACAGACCCGAAAACCGACCGGCTCCTCAGCTGGTGTTCCCAGCGACTTGGTGATGGCCCTGGTGTCTCGGACATGGCGTGTCTGGCCAGATGAACACATAGTTCAAGCACTCTGAAATGCTGGCTGGTGTAGAGGGCATTATACAAATGCAACTTGTTGCTGTTGTTGACTAGCCCACTGATTGATCACATTTTAAATTGTTACTTCTATCGTTGTATTTAAGATGTTTCTGTGACAAGTGCTGGACCTATAATTGTAGCAATACTGCTAATAATAATGATGATTGCATTTGATACAGTGGCTGATCATGTCTTCGAGACGTCTCAAAGAGTTTCCCCAAATCTACTACAGTACAGTCAATTGACTGTATATTATATGGTTTGAAATACAGTTGCCAAGTGTGCACAGCAATTTATTATACAAGTAAAAGAGGTCAAGAGCACACTTGAAGTTGCAAAATCCAAGCTATGGATATGACAAAGTGTCTTGTCCTAACTTTATATCCTCCTGACGTGAAAGGCGCTATACAAATGTAATTTTGTTGTTATTTTGTTGTTGTTGCAATGCTGGTGTATGGAGAATAGAGAGACATCTTTCAAGTATGTTGGAGATGTCAGTTTCAATTTAAGAGCTCACTATTCAAAAGTTATTCAGAAGGAACGGTTTCTTCTCTTTCCCACATCATATTTTACTACATGTTTTGCAACTTTTATAGGAGTTGGAAGATTAGAATGCAGGAGAAAATACAACAACTTGCATTTAAATAGCGGGATGGCGTCCTGGAACACTTGACATTGGTGGAGCCAGGAGGAAAGGGAGGGGTGAAGTGACCGTAAGCACAGTCAAAAAGGAAGGTCTTTAGGTGGGATTTGAAGGTAGTTAGGGAGGAGTAAGGTAGAGGGATTGAGGGAGGGAGTTTCAGAATTTTGGGGTGTAGTGGCTGAAGGCACGGCCACCGATGATGGAACGGAGGGGATGAGGGACAAACAGGAGGCCGGAACCAGCCGAGTGAGTGGTGGAGTGGGGGTAAGCAAATCACATGGGTAGGGAAGTGCCAGGACATGAATGGATTTGAAAACAATATCCCAGTCAACAATTAACAGTAAAATATTAAGGTAAATGAGGAAGAACTATTGCTATATTCTTTTTTTCATAAAGTTATAGGAACTATGAGCATTATTCTATTTCATTCACTAAATGTAGCAAAATCTTTGATCTGTCCTTTTAATGGGAGAAATCATTGCTTGGGCTTCAAAACCATCAGCTGAACACATTGTATTGATTTCACTGGAACTGCGGACACATCTGAAAAGAAAAATAAGTTTATCTACTTTTATGAGCTACAAACTAAAACATAACAATGTATACTGCTTTCTTTACCCTAGTCATGTTAGGAGATGCCTACAAGTATGTGATTCTACAGGCTTGTTGAACAAATTGCATATGACCATATGGAATATCATATGGATTTTGATTGTAATTAAGTTTTATTTTCTTATATCGTTGTTTTTTTTCCGCAGATCTAGGGCACCATTGAAATCCTGTACAAGTTAGTCACCAATGCAAGGCCTGGAATAAAAAGCAAGACATTCTAGGGGAGGACGTCCCAAGGTGCTGAACAGTCAGGTCGGGACCCGAGCAAGGGAGAGTGGTAGAGTAGTGGGGAGGGGAGGGAGAGAGTTAGGAGGGCAGCAGAAGGTCGAAGAGGAGGATCTTGAGACCCGCCTTGAAGGAGGTGAGGGAGAGAACGAAGCGAAGGGACTGTGGGATGAAGTTCCAGAGTATCGGGGCAGAGAGGCTGAAAGCCCGTCCGCTGATGGTAGGGTGGGTCGGGCGGGGGACATGGAGCAAGCTGGAGCCCGCTGAACGGAGTGGGAGGGGAGGTTCATAGGGGGACAGCAGGCCAGAGAAGTGGGGGAGGGGCAAGGTCGTGAATGACCTTGAAGGTGAGGACGAGGATCTTGAATTCAATCCTCTGGGGGATGGGGAGCCAATGGAGCCAGGCGAGGGTGGGAGTGATTTAGTCATGGAGTTTGGTGCGGGTGAGTACACAAACTGCAGAGTTCTGGATGATCTGCAGTTTGTGAAGGGAAGAACCGGGAAGGCCGACGAAGAGGGAGTTTCAATAGTCGAGCAGTGATATGATGAATGCTTGGACAAGGGTTTTGGCAGCCTGAAGGGTGAGGCAGTGGTGTCTGACGATGTTGCAAAGGTGGTGGAAGGAAGTACTGATCATAGCTCGGATGTGAGGGAGGAAGGACAGTTCAGGGTTGAATAAGATGCCCAAGAACCTTACTGGCTTAGAGAGGCGGAGAGTGCAGCCTTGGATGCTGATGCGGTCAGCGGCTGACGTGCGGTGGCGCTAACGTGAGCCAATCAGGAGGGCCTCAGTCTTGCGGACATTCAGCGAGAGAAAGTTGTTTTTTGTCCAGGACACAATATCAGTCAGGATGCTGGTAGTCCTGAAGTTGAGGGTGGAAGTGGAAAAGTAGAGTTAGGTGTGGAAATTTACCCCATGTCTGTGGATGATGTCACCGAAGGGGATCATGTAGAGTGTGAAGAGGAGGGGGCCAAGGACAGTGCGGGGGCTGGAGGAAAAGCCATTGACGGACACAAAGTGGAGGCGGTGTGAAGGGGAGGATCGGAACCAGTCGAAGACAGAATCTTGAAGGTTGAGGTGGGAGCAGAGACGGTGGAGGATTGCTGTGGGCAGCACGGAAACCTGATTGGAGGGGCTCGTGGAGGGAGTGGGAACACGGATGTTTCAATTAGACACATGGGAAGAACTATGTATATGAATTTTATAACCATGCATAACTATTATTAACAAATTCAGCAAAATTACTCATCATCATAGGCAAGTCCTGTGGTTAGAGCACTCGCCTCGCGAATAAGAGGACCTAAATTCAATTCCCAGGCAGGGCTAAAACCCAGACAAATGTCCTTGCTCCACACGCCTCTGTTTACCTAGCAGTAAGCAAGAATCCGGTTATTAGTCGAACAGCGAATGGCGTTTCCAATGGTAATAATGCTTTAAAAAGAAATTTTGTTACTCAATCCACGATGCTGTGTGCAATTGACTGTCAAGTTTCAGCCACAAAATATACAGCCAATTCACTTTACAGTATATTCTGTGAAGTGCCTTCAGATGCCTTGAAGATGTGGTAAGACACTATATGAAATGAAGTATTATTAGAATCATAGAATCTTACAACACAAAAGGAGGCCATTCGGCCCATCGAGTCTGTGCCGGCTCTTTGAAAAGAGCAATTCAATCCCACTCCCCAGCTCTCTCTGCATAATCACGCAAACCCATCCTCCCCAAATAAATGTCCACCCTCTCTTTTAAAAGTTGTTATCGAATCGGCCTCCACTACCTTTTCAAGCAATTATTACTAATTATTACTAATATTATCCAAACAGAAGAAATCATAGGTGTTAAACTATCTGCACATTCAACAACGCATCACATACAGGATTGGAACTCTTCATTATTAATGAACCAATTTAATTTGCTCTACTGTTTAGACGTTGATTAATAAGTACTTCATTATATCCACTGGGACCCAATCCAATTCCTTGCTATGTCTGTATGGAGCTCATGTGCAATATCAAAGTATTGGCACCAGCTTCCCCACTACATGGCAAGATGCAGTCGTACTGACTAGACACTTCAACTTCACTCTGTGTTTCTTAGCATTACTCACAGCCTCTAAGCTTTTGCTTGCTAAAGTTGGTCTGAACTTTACATAAGGTCAATATGTTTGGTACCCTCATAGTCAATATAGCGCATGAAAGTCTGGCAAATACCCAAAGAGATTTATGTAATAAGGCTGACCACTGGCTAAAGCAGTTAGAAATTCACAGCAGTTACTTCCTGCTTTGGGAAGTAATGGACTGGTTAAAATATTTCAATATGCTGCAGGTGTTATTCAGGTATTTTAGTGTCTGAACTGTATTACAGTGCTGGCAGTCAGAAGAGGCGACAACAGGCCCAGCAGTGCACAGGCCACAAGAAATTTAAAATAGCTACTACTTTTTTACAATTGGCTGCCGTCTTTCGCCCACAAAATATTCAATCAATTTACTTTACAGTATAATCTGTGAAACACTTTGAGATATCGTGAAGAAAAGATAAGATGCTATATCAAGTGCAAGGATTATTATTATTACTTTGCTACTGGCTGTTGTGAATATCAATAATATAATTAAACAGTTGCTGAGTGGTGTGATAATGATAATAATTCTTGCATTTGATATAGTGCTTTTTATATCTTCTAGACATCTCAAAGCGCTTCACAGAATATACTGTAAAGTGAATTTACTGAATATTTGTGGGCAAAACATGGCAGCCAATTGCACAAAGCAGTATCCCACAAACAGTCGTGCATTGAGTGACAATTTTTCTTTTTTTTTCGCCCTCACCTGCCGGGAATTGAACCCAGGTCTCTCACTTGTAAGGCGAGTGCTGTAATCACTGAGCTACAGGAATGCACATGTGATGATGCTAGAGCTGTATTTTGTGCCTCATCACTCCCAACAGTTTTTAAACCACAAATTTGGGATGGAACAGGAATTGCTACAGTGCCAGCTCAGATTAAAATGCAGACCATTGACTTCTAATTCATGCCTAAATATTCTTTGTATTATCTTTAAAATAATACACACACTTAGAAGCAATTCTATTTTCCTGGTAACAAAATGTAAGGGACACCTTAGGCGCCAACGATTTCAAAAAATGTGAGATCAGGTTTGTTAACCAATTTTACAAAGAGTGTTCAATAAGTATATTTGGTTGTGAACAAAGAATGACCAACATATAAGAATAATCCTTGCATTTCATAAAGCGCCTCATCATGTCTTTGAGGTGTCTCAAAGCGCTTCACAGAATATACACAGAATACTGTAAAGTGAATTGACTATATTTTGCTAACAAAATATAGTAGTACATTTAGTTTTGCTAACATTCATTAATCTGTTCAGCCACCTCTATCCCATCTACTGCTATCCCCCCATTACCTCGCCCTCATGACCCACCATCTCCACTATGCATCTTTGACTCTATCTCTCCCTCCGCCCTCTCTCTGCTATCATCCTGAAAATGAAATCCACCACCTGCTCCCTCGACCCCATCCCCACCTCTCTCCTCATCTCCCAGCTTCATCTCCCAGGCCCGGCTCCTAACTGATGTCATCAACCTCTCCTTATCCACGGCACTGTTCCCACCTCTTTAAAAACAGCTGTCATCACGCCATCCTGAAACACCTTTCCTGGACCCATCCCTACTCTCCAGTTACTGTTCCTTCTTTTCTCGGCATCCCCTCTTTGAATCTCTCCAATCCGGCTTCCATGCTGCCCGAAACACAGAGGTAGCCATGGTCAAAGTCTGTAATGACATTTTGAACATCTGCGATCAGGGCTCTCTCTGCCTCCTTGTCCTCCTTGACCTCTCTGTTACCTTTGGCACTGTCAATCACTCCACCCTCCTACACCGCCTCACCTCTCAGCTGAATCTTCATGGGCCTGCCCTGCTCCCCTGATTGGCTCGTACCAGTACCTTCACACATCAGGTATTGGCAGCATCAACTTCCATGGTTGCACACTCCACCTCACCAAGCCAGTCGGGAACCTAGATGTCTTGTTCGATCCTCAACTGTCTTTCCTCCCCACATCTAAACCATGACCTGCTCTGCCTTCCCTCACCTCCATAACATTGCCCACTCCATCCAACCTCACCCCTCAGGCCAGTGAAACTCTCATTCATACCTTCATCACGTCGAGGCTTGATTACCTCACTGCACTGCTTGTCAGCCTTCTCAGCTCCTCCTTCCAAAGGGTGCAGTTCATCCAGAACCCTGCAGCCCGTGTCCTCTTGTGCACCAAGCTTTGTGACCCCCATCTCTCCCATTCTTACCTGACTCCATTAGCTCCCCATTACCCAGAGAATTCAATTCAAGAACCTGGTCCTCACCTTTAAAGCCCTCCATGGACCTTTCTCCACCCCACTCTGCGACCTCCTAACCCCCTACCAATCTGCCCGGCTCCAACACACCTGCCCCATCATTGGCGGCATGCCTTCAGTCACTCCATCCCCAACCTTTGGAATTCCATCCCACAGTCCTTCCACCTTGTCCCCTCCCTAGCCTCCTTCAAGTCCCACCTCAAGACTCTCCTTTTCCATCAGTCACCTCCATCCCTTCCTTTCCCTCCACCCTCCCCGATCCCGACCCCAACTCGCGTCTGAAACACTGACTGTCCAGCGTCTTGGGACATCCTCCCAATGTCTATATATTTAGGCACTATAAAAAATGCAATTTTGTTATTGTTGAAATGTTCAAGTGCTCAGAGATGCTATTCTGAGTGTAGGGCGCTATATAAGTACAAATTGTTGCTGTTGAATGTTCTTTTTCAGACCAATCGATACCGAATGTTATCAATCTGATACCATTTGGA
This sequence comes from Hydrolagus colliei, assembly GCA_035084275.1. Classification (NCBI taxonomy): domain Eukaryota; kingdom Metazoa; phylum Chordata; class Chondrichthyes; order Chimaeriformes; family Chimaeridae; genus Hydrolagus; species Hydrolagus colliei. The sequence continues at coordinate 72,617,044 of CM068745.1, forward strand.
GCCAAACTCAGCTGTTCCTCCTGGGATACTCGTACCAGCTAATGTGGGAAGCTGATAGGTTAAGCCTAAATTTCACTGCTGGTTGTGCTGTCGTTATATTTGATTGTATTTCCAATATTGCTATATTCACACTTTGTAAATCAATCCAGCATTAAATACGTGTGCCAAAATACACCAGTGTGCCCACGTGCCTATGTGCCAAAGGCAAGCAAGGCTAAAATATAAACAGAGATAATGATAGATTGATTCACACCCATCAGTAACAGAAGAATCCAGTTGATATATTGAGAAACTATAGATTGCTTAGTCCAGTTTGCTGACTGATCACCTGCACAGACAATCTTTCTGAATTGCTACCAATTTTGTGAGTTACCCATCATGACTAAATAATCTGACTAAATCTGCCAGTCATTGAATTTTAGGAAATAAATATCAGTAAGGCTGCATGAAACAGCCAAGGAAAGAAAAAGAAGAGGAATTGCAATATTTAAGATGTACAAAACGAGTCTTTCATAAAGTGGAAACAAGAAAATTATTTGAATAAATTGAATGCTGCTCTCATGTTTTCTGGCAATTCTGCACAATGTAAGGTGAGTGAATAGTAAAACATTTTTTTACAATACTTTTCTACCCTTTGGTAGTCTCCATGTGCCATTCCAATCTCTCAAGCTTCTGCACCCGGCTGGTAGGAATTTTAATAATAATCATGGGAAGAATAATGTTTGCATTTGATATAACACTTTATCACGCCTCAAAGTGCTTCACAGAAAATACTGTAAAGTGAATTCACAGTATGTTGCGTGCGCAAAACACAGCAGCCAATTGAGCACAACAGAGCACAAACAGTTGTAGATTGAAGTAATCAATTTATTATTTAATATTAATAATTAACCTTGCATTTGATATAGTGCTTTTCATGTCTTCTAGATGTCTCAAAACGCTTCACAGAACATACTGTAAAGTGAATTGGCTATATTTGAGGGTAAATCGTGGCAGCCAATTGTGCATAGCAATGTCTCACAAACAGTCATAGATTGAGATGACCAATTTATTATTGTCCAATTTATTTATTATTGATAACACTAAACTCCACTGTTAGTACAGAATTTTAAGCTTTCCTAAAATGTCTTTATGTCCAACATTCAGTTTATATAACTATATTATTATTGTTTGTAGTAAGTATTACCCCGTGAAAACAATCAGTCAATTGACTAACAACTGTATTCCTACTTACTGCTGAGCAAATGGAGTGTGTGAAGTAAGGAAACTTGCCTAAGGTTTTTTTCCCTGCTTGGGAATCAAACCCAGGTGCTCTAACTTGTGAGGTAATCAATATAGTGCCCTTCACGTAAATGATAATCTTTCCCTTTGATTCTCGGCAGGGCGAATTCCCATTCAGAGAACGTTTCAAAGCATTTTGAGGACTTAGCCTTTGCCTACCTTCTGAATTCAGGGTTATGAGTGCTACCAACTGAGCCAGTGTAAGTTAAGGCCAAGCTAGGATGTACAAAAATATCTCACTGTGCTCCATAAAGAAAAAGAAAGCAATGACATAAAAACACAAAGGTTTCCAGAATTTTTTATTATTCAGAGGATTGCCATGGATTGGAATATCCTGTAAAAAATGGTGATTGATGCAGAATATATAATAACTATCAAAAGATTTAAAAGGTCTGCATATTGACACGGACAAACTCCGTATCCACATCTCACCAGTTCTGGCACCACTGACTCTCCATCATCAAACAGATTGACTTAAAAATCCTCACACTTGTGTTCAAATCCCTCCACTCCCTGGCACTTCAACTCTCTCTGACCTCTTCACTTCCCAATCCACCACTCAGCGCCTCCGCTCAACTGGACGGCCTCCTGCTCATCCCTCACACCCTCCGCCCCACCATCGTAGGTTGCGCTTTCAGCCACTACGTCCCCAAACTCTGGAACACTCCCTCAATCCCTCAGAGTAGGCACAGGCACGATACTGTACAATGGTTCTAAATGTTTTGGAGAATCAAAAATAAAGGGATACTCAGAAATTAGTATCTGGTTTATGATCAGTTCCACAATCATTTAAACTCTAAACCCTAGGACAAATTATGATGGAAGCAAGTTAATTAAATAGTAATTATTGTTGCTGACTGTCCCTGTCTCGGGTCCCAACCCCTGACTGTTCAGTGCCTTGAGACATCTTCCAATCTTGAAAGGCACAATATCAAATGCATGGATTATAATAATAATAATAATCCTTGCATTTGATGTAGCGGCTTATCATGTCTACGAAACGTCTCAAGTTTCACAGAATATGAAATAAATTGACTGTATATTTTGTGGGTGAAATGTGGCAGCCAATTGCGCACAGCAGTGTCTCACAAACAATCATGGATTGAAGTGACCAATTTTTCTTGAAGGAATTATGTTAGTTATTAAATTATGTTAAATTATTCAACCATGGGAGAGGGTCACAGCTAAATCTAATCATTTGCTAGCCCAATGCTACAGTCAGTGTCACTGGGAGCCAGATGTGCGTCTTTTTTTCCTTTCCCAGGAAGTTGAGGTCAGTTATATCAAAATATAACTGAAAAGGCATTTGACAAAGTGCCACATGAGACTTATTATGAAATTAAAGGCCCATGGCGTAAAAGGGACAGTGGCAGCGTGGATCCACAACTGGCTGCGAGACAGAAAGCAGAGAGTTGTAGTGAGCGGCTGTTTTTCAGATTGGAGGGAAGTGAGCAGTGGTGTGCCACAGGGATCGGTTTTGGGACCATTGCTGTATGTAATCTACATCAATGATCTGGACTTGGGTGTACGGAGTACAGTTTCCAAGTTTGCAGATGACACTAAGTTAGGGAGAATAGTAAACAGTGAGGAGGATAGTAGCCATCTGCAAGAGGATATAGACAAATTGGTAAAGTGGGCAGACACATGGCAGATGAAGTTTAATGCAGAGAAGTGTGAGGTGATGCATTTTGGGAGAAGAAATGAAGGGAGGCAATATAGGCTAGATAGTACAATTTTAAATGGTGTAAAGGAACAGAGAGACCTGGGGATTTGTGTTAGTGACTCGTTGAAGGTGGCAGGACAGGTAGACAAGGCTGTTAAGAAGGCATATGGGATACTAGGCTTTATAAATAGGGGTATAGAGTACAAAAGTCAGGAAGTGCTGACTAACCTCTATAGGACTTTGGTGAGGCCTCAGCTGGAATACTGTGTTCAATTCTGGTCACCACACTACAGAAAGGAAGTGAAGGCATTGGAAAGGATACAACGAAGATTTACTAGGATGGTGCCAGGATTGAGGGACTTCAGCTATGAGGAGAGGCTAGATAGGCTAGGGTTATTCTCTCTGGAGCAGAGAAGATTGAGGGGAGACCTAATAGAGGTTTATAAGATCATGAGGGGTTTCGACAGGGCAAATAGAGAAAAACTATTTCCACTCGTGGGTGAATCTGTGACTCGTGGTCACAGATTTAAAATAGTTTCAAGGCGCAGTAGAGGGGAGCTGAGGAGAAATTTTTTCACTCAGCGAGTTGTTCGAATCTGGAATGCATTGCCTGAAAAGGTGGTGGAGGCTGATTCGATAACAACTTTTAAAAGGGAATTAGATATTTATTTAGGGAGAACGGATCTATTAGGCTATGGGGAGCGGGCAGGGCAGTGGGATTGAATCGCTCTTTTCAAAGAGCTGGCACAAACTAGATGGGCCGAATGGCCTCCTTTTGTGCCGTAAAATTCTATGATTCTATGATTCTCTATGATATCACCTCCAATACTGTCTGAGGTCAGCTCTGATCGCAGGCTGACGATTCCACCTTTCTGGCCGTGTGGCTCAGCATTAGTGTGTTTGCCCGCTGAGCGTCTGCGGCTATTTGAAGCAAAGTGGTTTGAAAATTGAAAACAAATGGACAGAACTGGCTCAATTCTACAACATGCTGCTGGGCTAATGTGCTGTGACATGGTATAGTGGGTACGTTTTAATGGCAGTAATTACCAATGTACTTGATCTTAGTTTGGCAGCCTCAGCCAGCTGCCAACCAACTGCAAATCATTTCACTGAGTGGTTGAAGTATCACTGGCTGAAATGAGCGGATTATTTTTCAATCCTCCCAACCCCAATCTCTGAAAACAGTTGCTCACCATGGAGTCCTGTACCTCAGTGGTTAGAGTACTCACCTCGCAAGCGAGAGGACCCGGCAGGGTGACACCTTGAGCAAGTTTCCATACATCACACACCTCTCTTTATCTAGTAGTAAGTAGGAACCTGGTTGTTAGTTGATTGGGGAATCACTTTCCAGGGATAACAATCCCATAACAAAAATAATAAATTGGTCACTTCAATCCATGACAGTTTGTGGGACACTGCTGTGTGCAATTGGCTTCATCTTTCTCTGAAAAATACAGTCAATATTCTTTTCAGCATCCTGGGACATCTTCTCGACGTGAAGGGTGATCTATATGTCATTTTGTTGTTGTTTACAGTATATTTTGTGTAGCACTTTAAGACGGCTCGAAGACATTTGACAAAGTGCCGCATGAGAGGCTTATTAGGAAAGTAGAGGCCCACGGCGTTAAAGGGACAGTGGCAGCATGGATCCAAAACTGGCCACGAGACAGAAAGCAGAGTTGTGGTGAGCGGCTGTTTTTCAGACTGGAGGGAAGTGGGCAATGGCGTCCACCAGGGATCAGTTTTGGGACCACTGCTTTTTATAATATATATTAATGATCTGGACTTGGGTGTAGGGAGCACAGTTCCCAAGTTTACAGATGATACTAAATTAAGGAGAATAGTAAATAGTGAGGAAGATAGTAACTTCAGTACAATTTTAGGGGGTGTGAAGGAACAGAGAGACCTGGGGATTGTGCTGATGACTCTTTGAAGGTGGCAGGACAGGTGGACAAAGTCATTAAGAAGGCATATGGGATACTAGGCTTTATAAATAGGGGCATAGAGTACAAAAGTCAGGAAGTGCTGACTAACCTCTATAAAACTTTGGTTAGGCCTCAGCTGGAGTACTGTGTCCAATTCTGATCACCACACTATAAGAAGGATGTTAAGGCATTGAAAGGGTGCAAAGAAGGTTTACTAGAATGGTACCAGGATTGAGGGACTTCAGTTCTGGGGAAAGGCTAGATAGGCTAGGATTATTCTCTTTAGAACAGAGAAGGTTGAGAGGAGACCTAATAGAGGTTTATAAAATCATGAGGGGATTCGACAGGGTGAATTAGGAAAAACTGTTTCCATTGGTGGGCGAATCTGTGACTCGTGGTCACAGATTTAAAATAGTTTCAAAACGAAGCAGAGGGCAGCTGAGGAGAAATGTTTTCACTCAGTGGGTTGTTCGAATCTGGAATGCATTGCCTGAAAAGGTGGTGGAGGCCGATTTGATAACAGCTTTTAAAAGAGAATTAGATCTTTATTTAGGGAGAACAGGTCTGTTAGATTATGGAGAGAGAGTAGGGCAGTAGGATGGAGTTGCTATTTTCAAAGAGCCGGCACAGACTAGATGGGCCGAATGGCCTCCTTTTGTGCCATAAAATTCTATGATTCTATGATGATAAGGAGCTATATATCAAATCCAAGGATTATTATTGCTATTATTGACAGTGGGGAAAACCTCAGAACAGATCAAACTCCTTTTCTCTTTTATGTTTTTCTATAAAATTGTGCTGGGTGGTGGGAGGTGTTCATTTGAATATGTAATACAAATCCTTGTATGTCATATGGTACCTATGTTATCCATTACTGTAAGAAGTTCCAGTGATTTTGGAGATAATGACACAATGACGGAAAGCTTGGCCACTGATTGTGGTGCAGAGGGGGTCAGGGTTGTGTTAGCTGAAGGGAATGAGTCGATGGGAGGGAGGGAGGGAGGGAGGGAGGGAGGTGAGGACACTGGAGTTGATCTGTCTGGAGACTGATCCAATGGGGATCTGTGGAAGAACTAGGGTGTGTGGAGTTTAAAGAGGTGGGGAGGCTACAGATTCACCCATTTTGGATGAGTTGGACCTGGTGGAATTGGGGAGACGAGGGGAATGCACACGCCTAATAATAATAATAATAATAATCCCTCCAAAAAAAAACACAACAACAGTATTGGTCATTTCAAACCATGACCGTTTGTGGGACATTGCTGTACGAGGTTTTTAATACTTACCAGGCAGATTGAACACCTCAATGGATGATAGTATTCTCCCAGCACTGCATTGAGCTGTTAGGGTAACAATGAGCTCAAAAGCCTGCTGCAGAGCTTGAAACCACAACCTTCTGCCTCAAAGGTGACAGTTCTGCTAGGATTTAGGATTGAGGAATGAAACAGTATCATTTTCATATGTAATGTTAGGATTCAACCTTCCAAGATCAGACACAAGCCAACCGGATGAAGAGCAAAGCTACCTTTTAGTCTGGTCTCATAATAATAATACTACTACTAATAATAATATTAATAATCCTTGCATTTGACATTGTGCCTTATCACGTCATCAAGATGTCTCTAAGTGTATCACAGGATATACTGTAAAGTGGATTCACTGTGCACGTTGTGATTGAAACGCGACAGTTTCCAACAGAAAGTCATGGATTGAGAGATCCCTCAGCAATCGCTTATGATGCAAAAGCTGCTATATAAACATAATTATAATTTGCTGTGGTTGTTCATCTTCAGTCAAAAAGCGATCACACAATCTGGTTGGGATGGGAACCAATTTTGTCTTTGAAATTGTCCACACTACCTGCCTACCTTTATCAATTGCTATGGTTATGTTACTTGGATCACCTGATTTATAAATAGTCCTGTAGCTTGGTGGTTGGATCACTCGCCTCAGAAGCGAAAGGACCTGAGTTCAAACTTGGGCAGGCCGAAACAATGGGCAAGTTTCCTTACTCCACACGCCTCTGTTAAGAAACCTGGCTGTTAGTTGTTTGTTGACTCGCTTTTCCGAGGGTAATAATCTCTTTTAAAGATAATAATTTGGTCACTCAATCCACGATTGTTTGTGGGACACTGCTGTGAGCAATATGCTGCCGCGTTTCACCCACAAAAATAGTTAATTCACTTTGCAGTATATTTTATGAAGGGGTTCAAGGTCTCAAAGATATGATAACAACAACAACAACAAAATTACATTTATAGAGTGCCTTTCACGTCAGGAGGATGTCCCAAGGCGCTGAACAGTTAGATCGGGACCTGAGCAGGGGGGGGGAAAGAGTCGGGGTAAGGTCAGGGGTAAGAAAAGTAGGGAGAGTTAGGATGGCAGCAGAAAGCACGGTCGAAGAAGAAGGTCTTAAGGCCAGCGTTGAAGGAGGAATGGGAGGAAGCGAGGTGAAGGGATTGCGGGATGGAGTTCCAGAGTGTGGAAAGCCTCTGAGAGGCTGAAAGCCCGGCTACCGATGGTAGAGCGGTTTGGGCGGGGGACATGGAGCAGGTCAGAGTCCGCTGAATGGAGGGGATGGGTGGGCTGATAGGGAGACAGCAGATCAGAGAGATAGGCGGGAGCAAGGCTGTGAATGGCCTTGAAAGTGAAGACGAGGATCTTGAATTCGATCCTCTGAGGGATGGGGATCCAGTGGAGACGGGCGAGGGTGGGAGTGATGTGGTCACGGAGCCTAGTGCGGGAGAGTACATGAGCTGCAGAGTTCTGAATAATCTGCAGCTTGTGAAGGGAGGAGTTGGGAAGGCCGACGAGGAGAGAGTTCCCGTAGTTGAGCTTTGATGTGATGAATGAGTGGACAAGTGTTTCGGCAGCATGAGGGGTGAGGCAGTGGCGGAGTCTGGCAATGTTGTGGAGATGGTAGAAGGCAGTACTGGTCATGGCACGGATTTGGGGGAGGAAGGACAGTTCAGAGTTGAACAAGACACCCAGATTCCTGACTGGCTTCGAGAGATGGAGAGAACAGCCCTGGTTGCTGATAAGGCGCTATGTCGAATGCAAGGATTATTATTATTACTATTATTATCATTCTATCAATCGAAATGGAATAAATACAAACAATTCAGCCTTTCCATTTTATCAGCTGTCTTTAGGACCACTCCTAATCGGTGTATTGAAAGTTCTTTAGCCTACGAGTACAGCAGGTGATGACTGGTATTGAGCTTTTGTTGGAGTGAAAATAAGCCTGAACCACTCCTGAGATTGATGCCGATTTTAGGTGCCTTCAATATAGATCTTGTAAAGGTCCTCCCGGTGCTGTTGCTGTTCCCAATCTCAATCCAAAAAATTTGCTAATTCTCAAGATACCAATTACCTCCGCGGGATGGATTTACCAACCTTTGGTCAATGATGACAACTTACCTAAACCTATACTACAGAGCTGAATAATGCTGAGTGGTTCTCTGGAATCTTTCAGGACTTGAATGATGTGGACAGCTTTCCTTAGTACATCCTCAATGCAATGTTTCTTAACCTTTTCGATGCCGGGGACTGGCTGGCTTTCTTCCTAAACTGATGTGGACCACTTTTAAAGTCCTGGCCATTTTTGTCTATTTTTTACTGCTAAATTTGTGCATTTAACAACAACAACTTTGATTTATATAGCGCCCTCCATGTCAGACAGGGTTTTAGGGCGCTTCACAACCACGGATCCCAGGACCGAGCTAGGGGCAGAGGTAGAAAGGTGACCAAAGGCAATGGTCGAAGAGAAAGATCTTTAACAACGATCTTACTAAAGGGGCAAGGCAAAGGGAATGAGGAAGGGAGTTCCAGAGCCTCGGGGAGTAGTGGCTGAAGACATGGCTGCCGAAGGTGGAGCAGAGGATTCGGGGGACACGGAGGAAGCCAGACCGGTGGAGCGAAGGCAGTGGGTGCTGGTTTGGGGAGCGAGGAGGTCAGAGAAGTAGAGGGATGCAGAGGAGTGGAGGGATTTGAAAACAAGGGTGAGGATCTTGAAATCGATCCTTTCTGGGACAGGGAACCAGTGAAGTCTGGCAAGAACTGGGGTAATGGGGGAGCAAAGTTTGGTGTGGGTGAGAATGTGGGTGGCAGAGTTTTGAATGAGTTGGATTTTATAGATTGTGGTGGAGGGGAGATCGGCGAGGAGGGCATTGTCCCGTAAACAGTCGTGGATTTAAATTACCAATTTATTAGTGTTTTTTGAGGGATTATTATTGGGCATGTGGAATAAGGAAACTTGCTCAAGGTCTCGCCCTGCCTGGAATCCAACTCAGGTCTCTATAAAATGAATTCTCTGTATATTTTGTGGGAAAAACTCGGCCACCAATTGCGCACAGCAGTGTTGCACAAACAATTGTGGGATAAAGTGACCAATTTTTTAAAAGAATTATATCAAATAGAAGGGAATAGTGTTGGGCTCCCATCAATAGATTTGCTGCATAAGGTGTTTTAGCAGAATAGTTGCATTGGAATCGACCCCAGTTCTCTCGCTAGCGAGGCGAGTGCTCAAACCATGGAGCTATAGGATTACCATAAGAAATTGCTGCATTTGAGACCCTATAGTATCACTATACCCAGGAAATCAAGGTCTTATACATATATCTGGGCAGCCATCCAATTCCCAGTGGATATAAATCAAATACTGGACAAATTATGAATCAAATACTGGACAAACAGGACAACCAATTAGGGCTTGTTTCTAGAGGGTAAGGACAGCCATTTTAAAAGAGGAGTATATAAAAAACTGGGATTAACTAACGCTAGGGGTGGATGAGTATAGTAAAGAGTTAAAATAACAGTGGAAGGTTGGTAAGCGCTTCAAGTTGCTTAAAGTTTATTTAGAACACAATATTCAACACTGTAGCACCTAGCAATTCATATTTTGTATCTTCACATCCAACACTCATTAATCTGATGTCTTTCTCTCTTTGTGTAGCAGTTTGTAAAGATAGCAAATAATTATTCCAGTCATGTAGTGTGAGTGAGTCTATGTCCTTTTCCTTCAGAATACTTTGCATTTGGAATATCTGCAAAAGTTAACGGTACAAATTTGTTAAGGAGATGGTGAGATTTTGATAAAAACAAGCAACATTATATAATGGCATTGCTGCTCTGTAGGTTACATTGTGAAGTCAGGGCAAGGCAAGGAGCTGGCTAGATGCACTTTCCTTCTGTCTAACAGTGAAAAAATAAATTCGGCCCCTTCAGAGGAACTCACCTTTGTGAATACACCATGAAAGGCAACGCTGCATATTTGTTCAGTAAGTTTTAATATCAATGTGTTAGATTATAAAACAAGAGATTTAATAAGCATACATTTATACAAAGTTGCACCTTTGTTTAAGATGTTATTTATGAGTGCTGATTGTTTATTAGCTTGAAACTGTAGCTTCTGTTGGCAGACATTAAAGGGGTGCAGCGTGTCTTTGAAACAAAACTCCATTGTTTTCATTCTATTCTACAGTCATCTGTGTTGGGGACACTGACAAATGAATACCTCCCACAGGCAACAATGAAGTTGGTTTTGTAGTCTGACAAGAAGTTAGTGGATATATGGATCAGGTTCCAGGTTGTATGATAATTCATGTTCTTTCTGAAAATTCTTTGAAGCAGTTTGGTGCTGCCTGGAAACCCTTTCAATATGCAAAGCAAATATGTAAAGGCACACAAATCACTCTGGATGTCTACCTTTTGGCATGAACTAGGAGAGCCTGGAGGAGGACTTGTGCTATCGATTACAGATGCCTTGCGCCAAAGTGCATGAATGAATGTTGTCTGTCAGGCTTTGCATATGACAGATTTCCAAGATCAAAGCAAACCAAGCTGTTTAGTACTGGATGAGAAATAAATTAAAGTAAATGATGAAAGTGACATCAGTATTTGGTTTGATACACAGGTTCAGTCAAATTGCTAAGATGAAAACCAGGCAAGATATAAGTAATGTATGATGCAGGGTTCATGACCTTACTTGAAGGGCAAGGGTTATCTGATAAGTGGCTGAGAAAATTTGGGATGGTCTGATTTATTTCACCATTTGAAAGTTTCATTTTCTCATTGTTGAATTCTCCCTTGACGCTAACCAAGAGACAAACTGGCAATGCTCTTTTAGGTAAATCCCACCTGAAGTCCTTCCTTTTCGATAATGCTTACAATCATTTGCCCCTCCCTCTGGCTTGGAGTCAGACTCTACCACTGTCAAGAGCCACGGGACGCCACCCCATGTGACGGTCGCTATATAAATGCAAGTTGTTGTTGGTAATCGGAGTTGAGGTACACAGCAGAAGGCACAATTGAAGTGTTCCAGAGTCTGGGGGAAGAGAGGCTAAAAGCCCGGCCAACAATGGTACAGTGGGTTGGGCAAGGAACTAAATTAAATGCAAGGATTTTTATTGTATCAGAGTGCAGAAAATTCCTGCCAATGTCTGTTTATGTTTACCTACGGGTAGTCCACCCAATACCCCCCACTCTACACACACACTTTGCCAAAATGATTAAGATTTCAAAATGAAAATGATTTGTCAAAATGTATTAAGCTGGTAGTCCATAAACTAGCATTGCAATTGCACTAGAAATTCAGTGGTGCTGTCAGCTGGCAGAATGATGTCTTTCGGCCCAATCACTTTAATGAAGTTAGGCAAAGGAGAGAATTACATTGACTGAGACGTTGGCAGGAGTAGACGTTCCCACAACGTTAAAATTAGCACATCGAAAGTTGCGTCTTTAATCGTATATTTACAGAGCTGCACATTGGTAACCGGCCAGCATAAATGCTGATTTAATTTGAAAACTATATTCACAGATGGCTTTTGAGGACATATAAGGGCTTGCTTTGTTGAAGAAATTGATTTCAAATTATATTATTTCTAGTGCATTTCTCCTTTATTAATATAATAATAATCTTTGCATGTTATATTACATCTTTTATGAAGGGCAAACATATCAAAATCCTTCACATTATATTCTGTAAAGTGCAGTGACTGTGTATTCTGTAGGTGAACAAGACTGCAAGTTTGCATACAGCAGTGTCCCACATACACCCATGAAGTAAATGGCCAATTTTTTTTCTGGGGGATTGGTGGCCAGGAGCAAAGCCCTTCTCTTTTTGAATTGTGCTATGGGATCTTTAATATCCACCTGAACAGGCAGACAGGACCTCAGTTTCAGGTCTCACCTGAAGGACGGCATCACTGATAATGCAGCACCAACCCCAACCCTGCACTGGAAAGTCAACTTAGACTTTGTCACATGAAAGCATAGGATATTACTCAGTAATATTCCATAATATTCTAATCAGATATTGGTGGCTTTGGCCAGAGATTTGGCCTCTAGTAACTAACTCCCCTTCTAATAATAATAATAATAACAACAATCTTTGTATTTGATATAGCACCTTATCAAGTATTTGAGGCATCTCAAAGTACTTCACAGAATATACTGTAAAGTCAATTGATTATTTTTTTGTGGGTGAAACGCAGCAGCCAATTGCGCACAGCAGAGTTCCACAAACAGTCATAGATTAAGTAACTAAATTATAATTTTTCTTTTTCTGGAAGGAATTCTGGTTACACCCAGAAATGCTGGGTTGGTCAAGGATAGGGTGGGGCCAATTAGGGACCTAGGAGGAAATCTCATTGTGAAGGCAGAGGACATGGCTGATGTACTGAATGAGTACTTCGCCTCTATCTTCACAAAAGAAAAGGATACAGCCAATGCCATGGTATTGGAGGAGAGGGTAGGAGAAATGGATAGAATAATTATAACCAGAGAGGAAGTGCTAAAAAGGTTGACGTCGCTCAAGGTGGATAAGTCACCTGGTCCGGATGGGATGCACCCTAGATTACTAAGGGAGGCACGGGAGCAAATAGCAGAGACTCTGGCCACGATCTTTCAATCTTCCTTGGACACAGGGGTCGTGCCAGAGGACTGGAGGATAGCTGATGTTACTCCCTTCCTTGGACACAGGGGTCGTGCCAGAAAGCAGAGAGTTGTAGTGAGCGGCTGTTTTTCAGAATGGAGGGAAGTGAGCAGTGGTGTGCCACAGGGATCGGTTTTGGGACCACTGCTGTTTGTAATCTACATCAATGATCTGGACTTGGGTGTACGGAGTACAGTTTCCAAGTTTGCAGATGACACTAAGTTAGGGAGAATAGTAAATAGTGAGGAGGATAGTAGCCATCTGCAAGAGGATATAGACAAATTGGTAAAGTGGGCAGACACATGGCAGATGAAGTTTAATGCAGAGAAGTGTGATGTGATGCATTTTGGGAGAAGAAATGAAGGGAGGCAATATAGGCTAGATAGTACAATTTTAAATGGTGTGAAGGAACAGAGAGACCTGGGGATTTGTGTTAGTGACTCGTTGAAGGTGGCAGGACAGGTAGACAAGGCTGTTAAGAAGGCATATGGGATACTAGGCTTTATAAATAGGGGTATAGAGTACAAAAGTCAGGAAGTGCTGACTAACCTCTATAAGACTTTGGTGAGGCCTCAGCTGGAATACTGTGTTCAATTCTGGTCACCACACTATAGAAAGGATGTGAAGACTTTGGAAAGGGTACAAAGAAGATTTACTAGGATGGTGCCAGGATTGAGGGACTTCAGCTATGAGGAGAGGCTAGATAGGCTAGGGTTATTCTCTCTGGAGCAGAGAAGATTGAGGGGAGACCTAATAGAGGTTTATAAGATCATGAGGGGTTTCGACAGGGCAAATAGAGAAAAACTATTTCCACTCGTGGGCGAATCTGTGACTCGTGGTCACAGATTTAAAATAGTTTCAAGGCGAAGTAGAGGGGAGCCGAGGAGAAATGTTTTCACTCAGCGAGTTGTTCGAATCTGGAATGCATTGCCTGAAAAGGTGGTGGGGGCTGATTCGATAACAACTTTTAAAAGGGAATTAGATCTTTATTTAGGGAGAACAGGTCTATTAGGCTATGGGGAGCGGGCAGGGCAGTGGGATTGAATCGCTCTTTTCAAAGAGCCGGCACAGACTAGATGGGCCGAATGGCCTCCTTTTGTGCCGTAAAATTCTATGAATCTATGAATTTATGAATCTATGAAAATGCGATCTGCCAATCATCTAACAACTGGGTTCCCACTTACTGCAAGTTTGCATTCAATTCGCAAGTTTTGCAAGTTTACATTTGTTTGTAAACAAATGTGTATGGAGTAAGGAAACTTGTCCAACGTTTCGCCCTTCCGGGAAACGATCCCAGGTCCTCTTGCTTGTGGGGTGTTACTCTAACAGGAATCCAGAACTTTTATCCCATTTTGCCCCTGCATCTTAAAGGATAGGATGTGTTTCCCAAGTCCCAGCTATTTGCTTCTGGGACTCTTGGCAATACAACTTCACTTGAGGGTTACCATCCTGCCAGTATCCAGCCGGCACAAGTTCATTGACTAGATATATTTTGAAAATCTTTCCAACTCCCTCTCTGAGGCCCCAGTGTTGTATAGTATTTGCTCAATCCACAAAGTAGCAGTTTGCCTGAGCTGATCGCCTATATATTACATTAATATACAGCAGCCCTCTCCCATTCAAAATGCTTGTGCTTGTCTGCTGCACCTCCATTTGTTGATTGATGGGCTGTCTCTGATTGCAGGCCAGAACTGAGAGCTGCACTAACAGACCTCCCACAGGGCAGGGCTGGGCCAGTGAGCTGGGAATAGCCAACCTGCTGGAAAAAAGACTGGAGGAGAAAGACACAGCAGAGGAGAGGAGTAGGTGCTTACACATGACAGGAGGAAATGCTACATCCTTAAAAAAAATCCATGACTGTTTGTAGGACACAGCTGTGCGCAATTGGCTGCTGTGTTTTACCCACAAAATGTACAGTCAATTCACTTTACAGTATGTCTGTGAAGCACTGAGTTATAAAATAGTTATAACTGATATACAATCCTTTCCTTGCATTTGATAGAGTCGTGTAGTTCAATGGTTAGTGTACAGTACTTGCCTTCCAAGCAAGAGACTTGGGGTTCGATTCCACGGACAAATTACCTTAGTCCACATGGTAATAATAATCCCTCAACAAAACAATAATTTAATTGGTAATTTCAATCCACGACTGTTGTGGGACACTGCTGTGCACGATTGCTGCTGTATTTTCACCCATGAAAAAATACAGTTGGTTCACTTTACATTATATTCTATGAAGCGCTTCGTGACATCTAGAAGATGTGAAAATATCTATATCAAATGCAGGGACTATTATATAGTGCCTCATCATGTCTTTGAGACATCTCAAAGTACTCCACAATATACTGTAAAGTGAATTGACTGTATATTTTGTTGGCAAAATAAGAGTCTGAAATGAACTGTCCCAGATGGGCCATAGATAAGAAATAATTTGAAAGATTTAAGAGAGTGCTGCATAGAGGGACATTTACTTCATGGCTGTTGTAGGATATTGCTGTGCACAAATTGACAAAAAATGCGCAATCTCTATAGTAAAATATGGTGAAGCACTTTGAGACATCTCAAAGACATGGTAAGGTGCTATATGCTATATTTTGCCCTATATACAGTCAATTCACTTTGCAGTACAGGTACCCCGCCCCAACCACGGTTTTTTCTACCGCTAATTTCACTTATCCACGGTTGGCTCGCTGCGACAACCCTTGCTAACCACGGCAGTGGGTTTTGCTTATCCACGGGTTTTAACACTAACACTAGCGTTTGGCACTAGGACTCAGTTGCATCAACCAGCCACGATGTCGCTTCGCGCTAGCGTTTAGCGCTAGGACCCAGTTGCAATGTCACAATCAACCAGCGACAATGTCGCTTCTCTCTTAAGATTAAGGTAACATGAATTTATTGTTGCTTCTCTGCATCCCCCCCCACCCCCCCCCCATGTCACCCACCACACCACCTTCGCCACATCCTCCCCCACTCCGTGTCACCCACTATACCATCTTCTCTGCATCCCACCCCCACTCCGTATCACCCACTACACCACCTTCTCTGTTGATTTCTCTGTGTCTGTGTATAGATCAGTCAGTCAGTCAGACAGCCTCACGGATTGCTGCAGATCCTGGCAGCCAATGCTCCCAAACTTACTCTCCCTATCTCCATGTTTCCCATAGGGCCCTGTATCCAACCGCGGTTTTACTAACTGTGAAGGTTTTCAGGAACGTATCCCCCACGGTTGGGGAGGAATACCTGTGAAGCGCTTTGAGATGTCTATGACTCACTCTGCCTTTCTCCACCTCCGCAACATTGCCTGACTCCGCCACTATCTCACTCTCAAAACCGCTGAAACCCTCATCAATCCCTTCATTACATCCCGGTTCGACTATGCAAATGCCATGCTTGTCGGCCTTCCGAATTCCTCCCTCCACAGGCTGCACATGATCCAGAACTCCGCGGCCCATGTCCTCCACCGTTCCAAACTCCGTGACCCCATCTCCCCCAACTCCATTGCCTCCCAGAGAATCCAATTCAAGATCCTGGTCCTTATATTCAAAGCCCTCCACAACCTCGCCCCACCTTACATCTGTGACCTTCTAACCCTTAACCAACCCACCCACCACCTCCGTTCAGCAGGCTCTGGCCTGTCCCATGTCCCCTGATCCAACCGTCCAACCATTGGCGGACGAGCCTTTAGCCACTCTGCCCCCAACCTCTGGAACTCCATCTTGCAGTCCCACCGCCTCGCCGCCTCCCTGGCTTCCTTCGTCCCTCTTCAAAACTTTCCTCTTCGATGGTCCCATCGGCAACTCCTAACTCCCCCCCTCCCTCTTCACCCTGTCCCCATCTTGGGTCTGACACAGTGACTGTCCAGCTCCTTGGGACATCCTCCTGACATGAAAGGTGCTATACAAGTGTAATTTTTGTTGTTGTCTAGAAGACGTGAAAAGCGCTATATCAAATGCAAGGATTATTCTTATTATTATATCGAAAGCAAGCATTATTCTTATTATTGTTATACTATTTTAGACACTTGGGAAATAAAGATAAGTTAAACCAAGATCCTGTCTATCTGTTATAGGTCCACCCTAAAGCAATATTCGAAAAGAGAAGGGAGTTTATCCTGGTATCCATGTCTCAGATAAAATTATTTGTACACTTCATGGTAGGTGTTTATCTTGTGTGCAAATTGTCTGTTTTGTTCGCCCACAAAAGACACAGTCACATGTCTTGAGGTGTATGCTGTGAAGCACTTTGAGACATCCTGATGACATGTTAAACTTGACATCAAATACAGGGATTATTATATTAAGGGATATGAGTTAGAATTATGGAGGCTGCAGTACCATGGAGGGTGTTTGTGAAATGATCTATTACAGAGAGACTGACCTTATGTTCTGAAGTTTGTATATTATTGTATTTTATAGCATACAGAGTGCCAGCCAGCACAGTACCATAATACAGTTCTATTTTAATACATCACTCCCATGAGCCTAAACCGTAATATAAAAGACAAGCTTTGCTATATATTTTTTTACAAATGTGCATAAATCAAGTGAAGTTTAAAGTGTCAAACAAGACATTGAACTTGTGTAATATCTGGACTGAACTGTAGTCCAGTATAAAGAACAATTTATTTATACACAATTGTGTTTCTCAACACAAGCTGCACTTCCCACTTCCCGGTTGTGGTGTCTCTCTGCATCTTCCTGACTGCGTCTTGGCGTGTCTGATGTGCTTTCACACTGTTTTAGGCCAGTGGTCAAGGAAGAGTTAGAACCAGAAGAGATACTGGCAGCAGCACAGGAAGTCCTTTGTTTGCTTTTGCGTTCATGTGACTGATGTCAAGAAATATGTGTCATGAGATGAAAGCTAAAAGATTTGGGATTTAACTCGATTTTAGGCATTCACACGCACCTAAATAAGTTCAAACATCAGCGCACTGGAAAGCTCATTTATTCATAAGGGCACCAGCAATCATTCACCTTTTATCAACTAAAATGTCACGTAATTCAGAATGGAACTCACAGTGATTTGATTTTCAAGCTGAGTGCAGCTCTGGTCAAAATTAACAAGGAAGAAAGTTTCTAATCTGAATTTCCGACCGATACATTATCTCTGAGTAGCATACTTATACCCAAGAATCAAGCTTTAGCTTGATTAACTTGATTTTATTTCAATGTATGGGTATTAGGAGCAACATTGACTTCTTTGGGTCAGATTTTTGTATGGGTTCAAACCCCATATTAAAGAGAAATAACCTGCATTGTGTCAGCCAATCCAAGAGTGAATTGGTGAAGAAATCATTCGAGGAGTTTGAATCATAGAATCTTATGGCACAAAAGGAGGCCATTCGGCCCATCTAGTCTGTGTCGACTCTTTGAAAAGAGCAACTCAATCCCACTGCCCAGCTCTCTCCCCACAACCTAACAGACCTGTTCTTCCTAAATAAAGATCTAATTCTCTTTTAAAAGCTGTTATCGAATCGGCCTCCACCACCTTGTCAGGCAATGCATTCCAGATTCGAACAACCCGCTGAGTGAAAACATTTCTCCTCAGCTCCCCTCTGCTTTGTTTTGAAACTATTTTAAATATGTGACCACGAGTCACAGATTTGCCCACCAGTGGAAACAGTTTTTCCTAATTCACCCTGTCGAATCCACTCATGATTTTATAAACCTCTATTAGGTCTCCTCTCAACCTTCTCTGTTCTAAAGAGAGTAAACTTAGCCTATCTAGACTTTCCCCAGAACTGAAGTCCCTCAATCCTGGTACCATTCTAGTAAACCTTCTTTGTACCCTTTCCAATGCCTTAACATCCTTTCTACAGTTTGGTGACCAGAATTGGACACAGTACTCCAGCTGAGGTCTAACCAAGTTTTATAGAGGTTAATCAGCACTTCCTGACTTTTGTACTCTATACCCCTATTTATAATGCCCAGTATCCCATATGCCTTCTTAACGGCTTTGTCTACCTGACCTGCCATCTTCGAAGAGTCACTAACACAAATCCCCAGGTCTCTCTGTTCCTTCACACCCCTTAAAATTGTACTATCTAGCCTATATCGCTTCGCCTCATTTCTTCTCCCAAAATGTTTCACCTCACACTTCTCTGCAGGGTGAAATGTTCGGCAAGTTTATTTACTCTACACGCCCCTGTTTAACGAGCAGTAAGTAGGAACCCGGTTGTTATTTGATTGGGGGTTTGCTTTCCTTGTAGTAACATTCCTTTTTTAAAAAAAACAATAATTATTATTCAATCCACGACTGTTGGGACACTGTTGAGTGCAATTGGCTACTGCGTTTTGCCCCCACAAAAATTATATCGTCAATTCACTTCATACAATATTTTGTAAAAAGCTTTGAGACATTTTGAAGATGTGATAAGGGGCCATATGAAATGCAAAGATTTTATTATTATTCTTACATTGTCCACCACAGTGGCCTTTTTGGGTCCTGTATATTCTTATGTTCCTATAAAGAATTGATCTTGGCGATACAGTCAAAGGGTTATAAAGCACAGTATTAAAGTACTCCTGACTACCAGCAAAGAAAATTGACTCATTAGATGAGACAGGTGTCTAAAAGCATAAGCAACGGATTATATTGTCAAATATAAGAGGTAATTCTTGGGTCATAGAAAGGATGTATAAATAGAACGTATGAAAGCTTTTTGGTGGTAGGTGATAAAGATGTAGACTAAAGGGAGTGAACGCTTTGATCAGATTTATTGTTGGAAGAGAAGATGAAAAAACAACGCAGCTGCAAGATTGAACACGGGCCTCAGATTTTTGAGATGGATGCAGTCAGAAGTCTGGATCCACATGTGAAGTCTCTGCAATGAACCACCTAAAGCACATTGATATGAACACGTTGATCCTTAAACGAAGGTTTGCAGTGGCACTAAAAACAATTACTAGGAAGAGGGAAAATTAGCAACAAGGGAACAACATTTGGCCCATTAAGCCTGCTCCACCATACAAACTGCCACAATACCACCCTCTCCTCATATCCCTTGATAATTCTTTGCTCCCAAGTGTTGTGAGTTAGTTTGCGTCAGTTGGTAGTCAGAAGTTTATGGGTTCATCTCTAAGTTTGGCTTGACTGTAGGCTTTAGGCTGGCAATTCAAATCAATGTTTGGAAGCACTGCAGTGTCAATAGTGCCATCCTTCGGTCTGATGTTAAATATTCCAAAAAGAGAAAGGATTTGTACCAGTATCCTGGCCAACAGTAAAATAAACACTGGTTATTCACTTCATGGCTAAATGTGGGACATTGCCTTGCTCAAATTGGCTGTCACATTTTCTTCCAAATACACAGACATTACATTTTACAGTAAATCCTGTGAAGCACTTTAAGATAATAATAATAATAATCATAACACCCAATGTGAAAGGCGCAACTTCAAATTCAAGGCTTTTAAAAATATATATTATTTATCTGTGTCTTAAATCCCTCAATAGTTCTGTCATCCATCACTTTCTGGAATTGCATTCTAGATTCTCACTACTCTTTGCTAAGTAACTTCCAATTCAATTTGACACAGCATATTCCACCGCATTGTCACAAGGCACAATAATGTTCTTAGTTCTTGGAGATGAGTCTGGTGAATGTTGTTCCTGTGCCGGGGTGAAAAAACATCCCTAAAGGTAATAGAAATATACAGGTTTAGGACTCTATTTAGGACGGGATTGCGTTCCTCAAATACAGTACTCAGATCGAAACGTCCTAAATCGAAACATGGTTTCCCATACAGTCCCGTTATATAACCTGAGATGCGTTTTTTTCACAGAATTTTCAGACCTTAAACCTACAAAATAACACAAAAAACACACAAAATAACACACGAAACACACATAGGCAAGAAGGGGTACTTGGGGTAACTGTACATATTGTACTTTAATACTGGCAAACTTTAATACAGTCTTATGTTTTGATAATCTGCTTGCAGCTGTAACACACCTTGAACTTGCCAGTATATTGTCCTTATTCTGTTTTATAGTAGCCACCGTTGATCTAGCTAGCCCTAAAGCCCTCCCGATGTCTGTACCTTTTTTGCCAGACTTGGTGCGCTTTATCACCTCCAATTTCATATGTAAAGTGATGACTTTATGGGGTCTCTTGCCACTAGTGGTATTACCACTGCTCATTTCACTTACTGCTCTCTTTTCTTGACATGGGAGAAGTGCGGTAGAGGCTGTAAATCGCTCGAAGTTGCTCGGGAATGTTCAGAAATTACTGTAATACTGACGTGGCGTGGTGTCGCTTCAAAATCAGCTGGCGTTTAAACAATGACATAGCGAGATGCTATTGGCCAGTTCAAACACTTGGATACACTATATCAGGTGCGAGCGCGATTTACCTGCGAATGCACTATGGACTTTGTGTATGGACAAAAAGGATGCGCAAAAACGACTGCGATATTCAAAATACGTACTGCGCATCTGCAAAAAATAATTTTGGTCGTTAAAACGAAACCAAGTGTCCTATATTGATAAAAAAGTGTTAAAAAATTATGTTAGTTCAATCAAAATGTCCTAAATAGAAGCATCCTAAATCGGGGCTTACCCGTTCCTTGATCAGAAAGCCAATGTGCCTCAGGGAAGTATACTTACGGAAATTAACAATCCCTGTGGCGTCCGTAATAAGCTCAATTTCAGACACTGAGAATATTTCAACATACAAGAAAAAGATGCATTATTCCAAGAGTCAGGGAATTCAAGCCACATGTATAAATGCTTATTGCATTTGGCAGACAGGTCAGAGAGCAGTAGGGTTCTTTTATAAGTTTATAATGTTTGAGATCATCACGCTATGCAGTTTTATAGCTTTGGCACTAAATGATTCAACCAAGACAAATATTGAGAGCCAATATCATAAGCACACAAACTAATGTCTCAAATTCAGGGGTGAATGTGATGTGCGATGTGCTAATTAACATCCTGAAGTTAATTACGTATTGATTGTGGGGAGGGACAACAACAATAACAAAACTATTTCTGTGTAGCATCTTTCACATCGGGAGGATATCCCAAGGTGCTGGACAATCAGTGTTTTGTACCCAAGTTCGGGGTTGGGATCGGGGAGGGAGTTGGGATAAGAGGGTAACTGAAGGCATGATCGAAGAGGAGGGCCCTGAGATGGGTCTTGAAGCAGGAACGACTGAATGTACTTGGTCCTCAACCCACTTCTTAATAGTTTCACACAGAAACAATCCTTTGGACTATTGAATTGTGGATCATGGCGATACAGTTATTGTTATTCAGGCCATGGGTGCTCTGGCTCAATAGGCTCAATCACTTATTTCTAAATTCTGATGTTCCTTATTGCTTCTCGATATTATAATAATCCTTGCATTTGATACAGCGAGATGTTTCAAAACGTTTCATCGAATACACTGTAAAGTGAATTGACTACACAATTTGTGGGCGAAATGTGCCAGGCAATTGGGTATAGGAGTTCCCTACAAACAATCGTGGATGGAGTGACCAATTTTTCTTTGTTTTTTGGAGATTATTACCCTGGAAAAGCAATCCACCATACCACCAATCCATTTTAGCTGCCTTTGGTAGGGCTTTCCTATTGATGTGACACCTTCCCTCTGCTGAACCATTCAGCAGAGACGCAAGCAATGATACAATTTTGACATGATGCCTCCTTTTTGCATGACATTCATTGTCAAGGCAAGATGCATGATGATCCTTTCACAATTAATTTTTCAAACACTTTAGCATGACGGGGCACAGCAAGGTACATATTGAAATATGTACCTTGCTGTGCCCCGTATCTTGTATCCTTCCTTCAGTGGGAGGATTGGTGAGATTTTCTCAGGGTTGTTTGTAGAATCAAGGAAGAGGTTATGCCTTTGTCACGTCTTGGCTGGACTACTCAAATGTTCTCCTTGCTGGTCTCCCCTACACCACAATCTGTAAAATCCAGGTCATCCAGAACTCTGCCGCCCACGTTCCCACCCACACCAAACTTCGCTCCCCCATTACCCCAGTCCTTGCCAGACTTCACTGGCTCCCTGTCCCGGAGAGGATCATTTTCAGATCCTCACTCTTGTCTTCAAATCTCTCCAATCATCTGCACCCCCCCTACCTCTCTGACCTCCTCTCTCCTCAAAACAGCACCTGTTGCCGTCGCTCTACTGGGTCTGGCCTCTTCCTTGTCCCCTGAATCCTCCGCTCCACCATCGGTGGCTGTGCCTTCAGCTGCTGCTCCCCGAGGCTTTGGAACTCCCTTCCTCACTCCCTTCATTTCGCCCCTTGGTTAGGGTGTGAAATGCATTTCTACAAGCGAGTATTGTGATTGGATAACAAGAATCATTCAACAGCGATCTAGATAAACACCTGAGAAGGAAAAATATTAAGGGATCTGGGGAAATAGCTGGAAGGTGGGATTAACAAATGAGGGCGTATTAAACACAGACAAAGGAGGCAATTCTATTCAGCACAATTCTGTTTCTGTGTAAATTTCTGTGTCGGTGATTTGATAAAACCGTGCGACTAATGATTGTTTTCAACAGTCACCAGTATAACTTTTTTAATGTCAATACAGTCAATTTGCTTTACAGTGCATCCTGCAAAGCGCTTTGAGACATCTCAAATATGTGATCAAATGTAAGGATTATTATTATCTTATTTCAAATCTCAGCAGAACTTAGTTCATACATATCAAAAACATTACCTGTCTCAGCTGAATTCCTGTATACTGCCTATTGTGTAATAATACTGACCAAAATGAACGTATTGTATTTTAGTGTCGAAAGAAGCAGTGCTCAAAGCCCTTACCTGCATGTTGCAGGCAACACACCCCTTTCCCTCTCACCGATGCAGGAAGACTGTGCCACTTTACAGCTGAATTTAAACGTCCTGTCATTGCAAAGCATTGGCTAAGCCTCTTTAGTCTACTAGTAGCAGCTTGTTAGGACTGCAATTTGATGTGAAATATTGTTTCCAGGTCTATTAGAACAACTATCCTGTTTGCTGGGATCTGGAATGCATTGCCTAAATAGGTGGTGGAATCTGGTTTGCAAACAACTTTTAAGAGAGAAGTGGAGTCTTGTAGCTCATTGGTTAGAGCACTCACCTTACAAGCATGAGACCTGTGTTTCGAATCCAGGCAAGTCAGGGCGAATCCAGGCAGTTCAGGGAGAATCCTTGGGCAAGTTTCCTTACTCCACATGCCTAAAAGTAATCCCTCCAAAAGAAATACAATAATAAAATTAGTCATTTCAATCCACGACTGTTTGTGGGACACGGCTGTGTGCAATTGGCTGCCACGTTTCGCCCACAAATATACAGTCACTTCACTTTCCAGTACATTCTGTGAATCGCTTTGAGATGTGAAAAGCTCTGTATCAAAATGAAAGTTTTTTTCATATAGAAGTAGATAATGATTTGGGGAGGACAAGCTTGCAGGCTATGGGGAGAGTGGGGGAGTGTGATTGATTTGGAAAGCTCTTTTTCAAAGAGCCAGTATAGACACGATGGGCGAATGGCCTCCTTCTGTGTGGTATTATTCTACATTTCTATATTATTCTGCCTTAAAAAAAGTGTTTGAATTGTCCTTTACGAACCTGTATTTTGGTTCATCCAAA
The DNA here is from genome assembly GCA_035084275.1 of Hydrolagus colliei. Taxonomy (NCBI): domain Eukaryota; kingdom Metazoa; phylum Chordata; class Chondrichthyes; order Chimaeriformes; family Chimaeridae; genus Hydrolagus; species Hydrolagus colliei. The sequence goes on from CM068745.1 coordinate 72,641,440, forward strand.
TCTATAGTTATCCAAATAAAGGCCCTCACTTAGTGATATAAGCTCCTAAATCAAGAGATCGTAGTTTCAATTCTCATCCTGGCAATGGGGTTTTCCAACTCAAGTGGCCACACATGCTGGAGTGTCAACAGTGAAGACTTAATTGTTCAGCGCCTTGGGACGTCCTCCCGACGTGAAAGGTGCTCTATAAATGTAATTTTGTTATTGTTGTTGTGCTAGTAGATAAGCGAATGGGTGTAAACTGGAGGCTAAAGTGGTGTATCTTTTTCAGTAATCCTCCGATAGTTTGTCAATTTCAGGGTTTTTAACACTGCAAATCAATAATTTACACCAGGAAGCAATATAACGTACTACAATAAAAACTAAAGAACAATTTATAAGAAAAATGTTCAGGATGAAATAATTAAACTTATATTCATTGGAACTATAGACGTTTGATTAGCTGCAGATTATTCCGTAGTTCTTTTACGATGGTAATGAAACTTGAGTCTTGTACTACATTTCTTCAAAGGCTCAGGATCCCTTTTTCAGCTTGTTCTGATTTTTCTGATATTAACAAGTAGACAACTGGGGAAGCTGTGTTTTAGTTTGAAAACGCTTCATGTCCACTTGATGCACTTTAGCAGAGCAAAGGAATTGTCAACTACAACTAGACATTGGGCTTCCTCAAGAGTAGTCAGTGTTCTAAAGTTAAAAAAAATTCAAATACAAACATGAAAACATAACCAGCTATCAATAAGAAATGGTCAATCAGTCTATTGTGGAGTCCTGTAGCTCAGTGGTTAGAGCAGTTGACTCACAAGTGAGAGGACTTGGGTTTGGTTCCTGGGAAGGGAAAATGTTGGGCAAGTTTCCTTACTCCACACTCCTCTGTTTACCTAGCAGTAAGTAGGAACCCAGTTGTTAGTTGATTGGCGGATCGCTTTTCTGGGGGTAATAATTTCTTTAAAAAATAATAATAGATTTGCCACTTCAAACGATGACTGCTTGTGGGATACTGCAGTGAGTAATTGACTGCTACATTTCGCCCACAAAATATACATGGCTCACAAAATATACACTTTACGGTATATTCTGTGAAGCACTTTGAGACATCTCGAAGATATGATAAGGCTCTATATCAAGCAGTCGTGGATTGAAACAGTCAAACAGTCCACTTCAATGGTGCCTTCAGTCACCCTCCTACCCCTACCCTCCCAGCCCTTATCCCTTGGTTAGTATTTCTTTTATGATGAAGAATCTTCCAGCTTAGTACAGTATACTGCTGCAGCACAGGATTGTAGCATAAATCTACAAGCTAGCATTGGGTATTGTAATTCCTACCTTGTCAAGTCCTGTGGAGCATTGGTTAGAAAATTTGCTTTGCTAGTTAGGATGATATGGTGCTATATCAAATGCAAGGCTTATTATTATTATTATAAGTGAGAGGCAATTGCCCAATGCAATAGCATCTGAATGAATCACTGAAATACTTAGAGAGGAATTAAACCATAAGCAATAACCATAATAATCCTTGCATTTGATATAGCGCATTATCACATCTTCAAGACAGTGAGCATGTATCAATGCTCAATGACAGCATTGTCAGGTGCTGTGTGTCAGCAGCTCAGTTGGTAGCCTGACTGGTAAAGGCTGTGGCTTCAAGCCCACCCCCAACCCCCCCCCATTAGCATTTAGAACTTAGGCAGTCCACTCCGATAGGCCACTATCAGAGTGGCATAATTTGAAAAGATAAGCAAATTCCCCATATGACTAATATGCACTCCCCAATCCCTCTGCCTTGCCCCTCCTTTAGATTGGGCCTGAAGACATTCCTCTTCAACTGTGCTTATGGCCACCTCTCCCCTTCTGCAGTTGGACTCTATGGTTAAGCACTTTGAGATGCTACCTGGCATGAAAGCCCTATATAAATATAATTTGTTGATGTTATTAGTGCTTCTGAAGCTGTAGTGACTTGTGTAGTGTAGAATGTTTAACGGTAAGTATTAAATGGGGGACAAGAAATAGTTTAATAATTATTTAATTATAATTTAACAATCATTACTTAATAGAAACACTAAGATAATAATCATAATCATTGCGTTTGACAATTTCGCACAGCGTGGAGTGAGTGACCATTTAAATTTGAAGGGATTATTAGTCCTGGAAAAGCTATCTGCCAATTGACTATCAACCTGGTTTCTATTTACCACTGGGTAAGCAGAGGTGTATGGAATACGGAAATTTGTCCAAAATTTCACCCTGCCTAGGAATCAAACGCAGGTTCTCTCGTGTGCGAGGCGAGTGCTCTAACCATTGCGCCACAGGACTCCAAAGTCCTGGGTTAAGTATGCACTCAGACCACAATGAAGGGTGCTTCCTCCTTTGCAGCTGTCTCATTAAAACAAGTAAAGAACAGTCTGAGTGGATGATATGTCCAAAGAGGAGGACGTAAACTGACAATGAGAAGCGCTATTAGCTCATCTTATTAGGTCTAAGTCATGATAGTTATGGCTCTTGTCAGTTGACTGACCACTTTGTGGTAAGCTGAGTGGCAGGGTGGGAATCTCTTGAGATAACAAACCTGTACATTTACCTGTAATTTATGTTTCAAATCTCAATTCCTTAGCGAGTCATTGCTTGTCAATTTCAGGTCAACTTAATATATATTCAGAGAAAAGCAGCTGTGAATCACGATGCGCAGACAGAGCTTCAGGAAAAAAAATGGTATGTTAACTGCTAGATATACAGCTGAAGTGATGGGATTCATTTGAATGATGCATGCATAGAAATTCATCGCCCACTGCTTTAATATCTAACTTAGTTGGAGGACTGTCTGTGGACTAGTATAGTATAGACTGCTTGTCAGTTTCATCAACTCCTCCCTCCACAGGCTGCATATGATCTAGAACTCTGTAGCCCATGTCCTATCCTATACCAGGCTCCCCTGCAACATCATCGTCCAGCTCCACTGGCTCCCCATCACACAGAGGATACAGTTCAAGATCTTGGTCCTTGGGATGTCTTCCTGACATGAAAGGCACTATATAAATCTAATTTTGTTGTTGTTTTGTTGTTCAAAGCACTCCAACGCTATACTCCTGCCTACCTTTGTGACCTCCTATGCAATACCAACAGATCCACTCCCTCTGCTCAGCGGGCTCCAGCCTGCTTGACGTCCCCTGCCTTGTCCACTCTACCATTGCCCGGTGGGATTTCAGCAGCTCTGCCCCCACCCACTACAACTCCGTTGCACTGTCCCAATGTCTTGGCCCCTCCTTTGCCTCCTTCAAGAGCTGGCCCAAGACTGCTCTTCAACCGTGCCTCCTACCCCAACCTACCCCCTCAACCTGCCACTCTCCCCACCCATCCTGATCCCAACCACCACCTCGGGTGTGGATTGCTGACTGTTCAGCGCCTTCAGACATCCTCCTGATATGAAAGGTGCTATAATTTCTTGTTGTTACAGATATATTCAGGTGAACAAGCAATGTGGTAATAATAATCCTTGCATTTGATATAGCAGTTTTCACATCTTTTGGACGTCTCAAAGCTCTTCACAGAATATATTGAGTCAGATAAGAAACATCGCTTGTTTCACTCCAGTGACAGTAAAGTTGAGAGATGAGTAAAGTATGTTTTGATGAAGAGGATTGTTTCTTAAGCAAATTTAAACTTCACTGTTCTGGCATTTAACTGGAAGATCCAAGCACTTGTTTATCTGGTTGCAATGGCACCGTATTAATCACATGAAAATGCGCAGGCAATACTGTTGCATCAGGGCTTTTTTTTTAACCCATAGCTTGATGTAACAGCTCTGATGAACTCACATTTCAACGTCCCATCCATCGCCTCACTCCCCTCTACCTCTGCAATCCCCTAATCCTCTACCAATCTGCCCGTTCCCTTCGCTTAGCGGGCTTCAGCCTGCTTCAAGTTCCTCCCTTTGCGCACCCTCTGGAACTCCATTCCGCAATCCCTCCGCCTCGCACCATCCCTTTGCTTCCTTCAATATCCATCTCAAGACCCTCTTCGACCACGTTTTCGATCAACCTCCTTTCCCACTGCCCTCCACCCCACCAGCTCGGGTCTGAAACCCTGTCTAGCGCTTTGGGATGTCCTCCCGTTGTGAAAGGCGCTATACAAATGTAATTTTGTTGTTGTACATATGAGATCTTATTTGACGTATAAAATAGGACACTTTAAGTAAAATATTTCAGATTGTGGCTAAAAAGTGCCTTCAATTATAGAGGTATACCACATTTTAAATGGGATTGGAAAACTAAACTCTTCTGCAAGGTGAGTATGTTTATGCTGGAGGAAAGAAAGTTGAGAGATGATGTGAGTAGGGTCTTTAAGATTCTAAACGGAGTAGATAATGTAGACCATAATAAGCTGTTTTATCTTGTATTGAAACAGTAGAACTAGAGGAAATGGTCTGCGATTGAAGATGCGTGAATTCAGAACACATCTGCGGAAACACTACTTCAGTGAGTGAGTGTTAAATGGTGGAAGCAGAAAGTGTTGATTCTTTCTGGAACAAATTAGATAGATTTCTGTTAGGAAGTAATATTTTGGGATAGAGTATATAGTTTGGAACAAGATATGTACATGCAACTTCCAGGATGGTGGAAAGCAAACTGGATGGACCTTGGTTCCTACTTACTTCTAAGTAAACAGAGCCGTGTGGAGTAAGGAAACTTGCCAAACGTTTCGCCCTGGCTGGGAATCAAAGTCCTGTCTTTCAGTTGTGAGGCAAATGCGCAAGCTACATGACTCCACAGAATGATGTTGCATAGGCTGAAGGGCCTTCTTCATCTGAATGAATCATGCAATCTTGTGAAAAATTGGTGCTGCAACCCAGCTATTTGGATTTGGCAATTCCAAGAAAATCAGCCAAAGCCTGTCTCACCCCTAGATAGCTTGCTTTAAGAAGTGCTCGCCTCTACAGGTCGTGTCTTCCAGAGAAAACTGCAGCTCACAGACAGAGTGGCAGTGGGCTTTTGGACCATTATATCATTTAATTGTGGTTTGGCAGGACCACAATACTGCAGCATCGTATTTCACGTCTAAATACACTATGAGATTGAGGATTTCATTTTAGAATCATAGAATCTTATGGCACAAAAGGAAACCATTGTGCTATAAAACAGATGCACGCCTCGTTTTGTTTCCATACTTTCGCATTTGTGATCTGTTTATTTGACTTGAAGGCTAGATAGTAAAAAGAGTGTAATGCTCACAATGGAAATTATCCATTAATTCTCACCACGTAGGGCGATTCACACCCAGGAGACGTCGAAGACATGATAAGGCACTAATGCAATGATTATTATTTTTATTATTAGTATTGTCTGGGGGCACTTAACAAATGTGCCTGAAGACAATGGCACTAATTTAATGTGATCTCGGAGTTTGGACTGCTGGGTTATTGCTATTGGTAAGCTGTAGGGACCGGCGATATATCGGTTATATCCGATATAACCGATATTTTTTCATATTTTTCATAATTTTCATATCGATACGCCGATATAGGCATTTCAAAAATATCGATATATCGAAAAAGTCGAAAACATCGGAATGCGCGCGCACTGAACTACAAGACCCAGAATGCTCATCTCTATACACAATGCACAGCCCGAGGTGCAAGCCGCCATATTGTATTCATAGTCCTCGAATACAAAAAACAGGTATGCAAGGGCTGAGGAGAGAGAGACGGTGGGGGGTGGGGGGGTTGTGGGGGGGAGAGAGAGACGGTGGGGGGGGGAGAGAGAGATGGTGGGAGGGGAGAAAGAGACGGTGGGGGATGTGGGGGGGAGAGAGAGACGGCAAGGGGGGTGGGGGGGGAGAGAGATGGCAAGGGGGGTGGGGGGGGAGAGAGAGACGGCGGGGGGTGGGGGGGAGAGAGAGATGGCGGGGGGGAGAGAGAGAGACGGCTGGGGGGGTTGGGGGGAGAGAGAGACAGCAGGGGGGGGGGGGGAGAGACGGGGGTGAGAGATGGGAGGGGGTGGGTGGGTGTGTGAGAGAGGAGACACAGAGACACAGACAGAAAAACACAGATGGAGAGAGTGAGTGTGAGAGACACAGAGAGAGAGAGATATTTACCTCCTCAGGAGATAGGCCCTGAATGTGCGTGCACCTCAGAATGTGCGCGCACCCCGAATGCGTGTGCACCTTGCGCGCATGTGCAGTACGAAACCCCTGAAAATATCGATATCTCGGTATATCTCGATATGAGCCCATTGATATATCTAAATCGGAAAATTTCCATATCGACGGACCCTAGTAAGCTGATCTTTAATTCTAACTGCACAGGTTTCCAGCACTAAGCAATGCTACATTTCACATTACTCGTTCATATCCCACCAGGGCTTTAAGCTCACATTACTTACACCTTTTAGCTTTATAAACGAAGCAGGCACTAACAGTCAAGGATGTCCTGGAACCTGGACTTCTTTAGAGTCAGCTCAGTTATGGAGACCCCACTCACCTTTCACCTTCTCTGATAAACTGCTTGTTGGGTAAGTCGGATCTTGCTAAGGACGGAGGCAGCAGCTATACATTGTGCTTCTCTTGAGCACCAATGCTTGGAACATAGAAAACAGATCTCCAAATGAGAGTTAGAAATTATAAATGATCGATTTTGTTTCTGAATTGGAATTTTTGTTTAAATAAACAGGGTATAATTACAGCAATTCCCAAATCTTTTCATTATGGAGTCCTGTAGCAAATTGGTTAGGTCATTCGCCTCGCAATCAAGAGGACCTGGATTTGACAGCCCAAAATCTTGGGCAAGTTTGCTTATTCCACACACCTCTGTTTATCTAGCAGTAAGTAGGAACCCAGTTGTTGGTTGATTGGCAGGTCGCTTTTCCAGGAGTAAGAATCCCTTAAAAAATTATTAAAAATGATATTTTGGACAAACCACAACGAATAATATATAATATATAATATATAGTCAGTTAGCTTCATATTTTATTCGGTGAAGTTCTTTGAGATGTCTCAACAATGTGATAAAACTCTATATCAAATGCAAGAATTGTTATTATATTCGTTCAATATCTCCGGCAATAATTAAGCAGTAAATTATGTCAAGGATTCCAGTGATTTTAATTCCATACAGTCAAAGTCTAAACCTGACAAAAACATTTGCAAGGCACTCATTGTCAGCGTAGAAGCTGTTGATGTGTACAGCAGTATCTGAGTAAATATTTAAGCCTAAGATGTCTTTCAGTAACAAGAGTCATAAATAGAACATTCTTCTGCTAACTGGATGTGCCTCACACTAACCAACAGGAACACTGGGTGTTGATTGTGTAAGGGAGGAATTCCCATCAGCCATGTGATGCTCCTTTGATTATTGTAACAAACATCATGTTGTAGAACTGCCCCTCCACACACATACAACCAAAATGTACCAATAAACTCTCTCCAATAAATGGCAGGCCTTGACTAAAATTTGATCTGCGTCTCTTTGTAAACTGCTATTGTATTTATCATGATACAATATGCAAGCCTGCCCTGGAGTGATGGAGAAGTTAAATATACTACTGAATACACAGTTTCACCAGAAGATTTTACTTTGATGGTAATTAATGATTGGAACAGATTGCCAAACAAGCTGGTTGAGGCCAGGACAGTGACATTTGCAAAACAGCTCGATGGAGTGGTGAGACAATGGGAGGTTGAGGGTTCTGTTCAGATCAATTTTCCGAACAAATTTTGTGATCTTGTGATTCCCTTCTAAGCGTCATAGGTTTTAGTCCCAGCCCCCTATTAATTCACAATCTCGATAATTTCTTCCAGCCTTTTGAGCTGTTAAGAGTGGCCCCTTAAAAACATTTTCTTTATCTCTTTAAATCTTCACAATCTTCAAGAGTTCCAGGTGGAGCTTTCCGGAAATCATCTGGTACTCCGTGACCTGAATGAATGCCAGTCTTTATCCAGTAATGTGATAGAAAGTGGCAAGATGCTCATTCTTCCTCTCACAATTCCCTCTCTTTCCAATTTCTGAAATTCTAAGGGAAAAAAAATAACTTATTGGGCAAATATTATGTTTTGCAAGCAGGGCCCAGGGAATTTAGCCTCTGTTTGTGTTTCCCCTTTCTCCTGAAAGGTATAGTCAATTTCAGGATCCTCACACTCTTCTTTAAATCCCTTCATGCTCTGGCACCTCCTTACCTCTCCAATCTACACTATCAGCAGCCTCCATTTGACTGGCTTCAGCCTCCTGCCTTTGAATAACTTGTGAGCCCTTTGCCCTTGTAGTGAGGAGTTATCAAGAGTTTACTGTTGTTCCACACAAAAGGATAGTTTTCAATAATTTTAGTACTGAAACTGAGCTCGAAACACACTTCTGAAAAAAATGAGAAAGCTGGTTGCTAGAAGGTGAAACCCCACCATTTGTGAATTAAGTAATTTGTGATGTGTCTTTTCACATACTTTTTTTGGCATTAAAATTCCTTTTTCCAGGAATGTGCACCTTCAAAGCCAATGTAAGCTGAAATGACCATTTGGGTGGGCTTGTATATAATACCTCCTTTATAAATTTGCAGTATGTATACATGAATGGATAATGCTATTTTTGTACATGTTTCCAAAACTATTTTGCTGTTGTATGTTAAATATTAAGACTAATGGAAACAGAAATTTGGATGTTATATAGAACAGATTAAAATTATTTGTCCTTTTCTGCTTTTCCTTCCCCAATCCCCCCAAACACACGTGAGCGCACACACACACAAAAGCACACTCTTTGGAAATTTTTGTTCGTGAAAGTTAGAATGACTGCATTGAGAAATGGAACATTTATCCCAACCTCTGAATCCATTACTGAACACAGGTCTGTGTAGCACAAGTCAGATGCAATTTGAAGCTTCCCCAGCAATCAATCCCGATCTCTGAACAGAATGCTTCCACTTTGACAGTGCATTGCTTCCATTTCTCACGTTGCCTTCAGGTGGCAATGAATGAGACTACCAACCTAATAGTAATAATATTCCTTAAATTTGATGTAGCACCTTATCATGTCATTGGGATGTCTCAAAGCGATTCACAGAATATAGTGTAAAGTGAATTGACTAACTTTTGTGGGTGAAACGCGGCAGCCAACTGGGCACAACAGTGTTCCACAAATCGTCGACGTATAAGTTAGGAGGTGATTAACATGGGTTGGCAAAAGATCTAAGTGCTTTTGATAGGAAACCGAACGGGACTCGGGTAGACATATGTAAGTTTTACTGTACAGCCCCAACCGTGGTTTTTTCCACTGCTAATTTCACTTATCGACGGTTGGCTCGCTGCGACAACCCTTCCTAACCACGGCAAAGGTTATTGCTTATCCACGGGTTTTAACACTAACACTAGCGTTTGGCGCTAGGACTCAGTTGCATCAACCAGCCACGATGTCGCTTCGCGCTAGCGTTTAGCGCTAGGACCCAGTTGCGATGTCACAATCAACCAGCGACGATGTCACTTCTCTCTTAGGATTAAGGTAAATAACATGAATTTATTGTCGCTTCTCCACATCCCCCACCCCCCCGTCCGTGTCACCCACCACACCACTTTCTCTATTGATTTCTCTCTCTCTCTCTCTCTCTCTCTGTCTGTGTGGTCGATCAGTCAGTCAGACAGCCTCGCAGATTGCTGCAGATCCTGGCAGCCAATGCGTCCAAACTTACTCCCCCTTTCCCCATGTTTCCCATAGCGCCCTGCATTTTCCAACCATGACAAAGCAAACATACTCACCCTATCTCCATGTTTCCCATAGGTATTTTCCAACTTGGGTTTTACCAACCGCGGAGGTTTTCAGGAACGTATCCCCCGTGGTTGGAGAGGGGGTACCTGTACTGGGTCTGCAGACTTTTAACATAGTGGTCAGGAGTTTTCATCCTGCAAGAGAAGAATGCAAGCTTTTTTTTAAGAAAAGTGGAGTGCACCAAAGTGTATATAATCAAACTTTATGAGACAATCAACCCGTGCAAAAAAGCACAGTGAAACATGATTACTGCCTACAGGAAGATTGTTTGTAAAATGTCTAGCTCTTAATTGGTATTTGATGCTATAAATATGAATGTCGTGGAGAAAAAACACTATTCATTGTAGCTGAGTAGCTTTTAGAATAAACTTGCTCTTGGGCATATATAGCCTTCTGTTTCCATTTTCACTGCAGTTTGCTATAATGGAGAATATTAGTAAGTTGTAAAAGTCAGGAATTGATTTCCTCTTGCATAACTGTGTTTTCCATCCAAGTTTATCCAAGTTTATCTTGCTGTGTCAGTCTAGTTATTCTATGTCTCGACAACACTGTTGCACAAATTGAAACCTTCAAAATCAGCACCAAGTCTAACTGGTGGTAATCTGTAATTAAGGGATTCCTTAATAATCCTTTGTGTTAACTGGAAGTCTGTGGCAAGAACTCTGCTCTGAAAATAGACTGCTTCAGAATGACGTTTTTTATGAGTTGGCATGATTTAGCTCTGGCTTGCTTGTTAAGCAATCCTGTTAGAAATACACACATATTAGATCCAATGACAGATTACGATGACAAATGCCATTTCAGAGTGTTAGTAAGAATATTGCTTTATTGCCTACGTGAGCGTTTACTAGTGAAATACTTAAAGCAGTTACGGGAAAGAGTTGTCTGTTCCAGTCTGTTGTTTTGCCCATTGCTCACCGAGGTAAAGCAGAGGCTGCAGGGACTGCCCGTAACATCATGCAGAGGTTCAGAGTTGTTTGACATACACCAGGAAGAATTTCTTCGCACAAAGGCTAATCAACAGCTGGACTCTGGACACAATTAAGAAATGGCTTGATAATAATAATAATATTCCTCGCAGTATATATATATCGCAACAGCAATTTACGTTAAGGGTATTGACTGTGTATTTTGTGGGCAAAATGGTCTAATGGGAAGATAGATTGGTATCCTGAAATGATGAGATCAAATGCACCAAAGAACCACCTTTATTTGGGCCTCTTTTGTGAATCCTATATCTAATCCAGATCTGATTTTTATTAAATATTTTCTGTTTAGTATAGTGAATTTATCCACTGTCTATGAGAAAATCCCTTAGTGGTCAAATTAACCTTTCAGTTATTTCTAACCACAAATAATTTAAATACTTTCCAAATATTCTCACTGGTATCCTACTAATCTCTTGGTCAATTGTGACACCACATACTGTAATAAGTACAGATGATTCAACTGTGGGGCATGGGATATGGCTTGATTTAGCAAGATTAAGCAATATTTCATGATATTAATAATAAAATAATAATAATTTCATTTGATACAGTTCCTTATCACATCTTCGAGATGTCTCAAAGCACTTCACAGAATATATTGTAAAGTGAAATTGACTGTATTGTGGGCGAAACTCAGCAGCCGATTTCACACAGCATTGCCCACAGACAGTTGTGGATTGAGTGAACAAATTATTATTTTTTATCATTTATTTTTTGAACGGATTCTTACCCCTTGAAAAGCAATCCACCAATTGACTAACAGCAGGGTTCCTAATTACTGTTAGATAAACAGGCCTGTGGGGTAAGGAAACTTGCCTAAAGTTTCGCACTGCTGAGAGATTTGAATGTGGTTCCCCTTGCTTGAGGAGGTGAGTGCTCTAACCAAGAGTGATCAACTTCCGTATGTATGCAGATGATACCCAAATCTACTTCTCCTCCAGCTGCGACTCCGCTGCTGATGGCAGCTTGTTTGATGGACATCAAGGGCTGAATAAACGCAAATTTCCTGCAGCTGAATGAAGCCAACACGGAAAACATACTCTTTGGTTCCCATCAACATCCTCTCACCTTTGGGTCCTCTCACCTCAACCTCCCAGGGATCTCCCTCAGACTCACTGAACCGGTGCACAAAGTAGGCTTCAGGTTTGATCTCCAGCTTTGCTTACATCTGTTCCCTGACCAGAAATGCTTTTTCCCACCTCCGTCATTTTGCCCTCCTCCGTCCGTAACTCACAACCAATGCAGTCGAAACCTGCCTTTGTCATCCAGCTGAACTATTCTATTGCCCTCCTCACTGGTCTCCCCAGCTCCACTATGCACAAAATCCAATTAATTCAAAATTTGGAGGCTGGGATACTCACTTGCACAGTAGTCCTTGCCAAGCTTCATTGACTCACAATCATTGAACGGATCGACTTCAGGATCCTCCCATTCATTTTCAGATCACTTAATCCCCTCGCATCTCCTTCCCTCTCCAACCTGCTTACTCCCCACTCCACCATTCTGCCTCCACTCGGCTGACTCTGGTCTCCTGTCCCTCGTGCCGTCTGTTCCACCACCAGGTGGCCGTGCCTTCAGCCACTACTCCCCAAAATTCTGGAACTCTCTTCCTTAATCACTCTGCCTTACTCTTTCTCCCTCCCCACCTTCAAATCCTGCATAAACACCTGCCTTTTTGTTTGAGCTTACAGTCACCACTCCCGTTCCTCTCCCCCTAGCTCGTTGTCAGGCTCCGCCACTTCGTCATCCAGCTGGGCTCTGGGATGCTATCCGCATGAAGGTCTCTGTGTAAATGCAAATTGTTGTTGTACACTACAGGACTCCACATTCAATGTAGATGCAGATGTAGAGATAGATGTTCTGGTGATATTCAATATTCCAACGATAGCTGGGAGGGTATGAGGTGAAGCGAGGTACGACTGCTCACAATGGGGAAATCTTCCTTGATTAACTCAAGTAATTTGTTTCTGTGGGACAAGCTATGCTTTCTAATAATAATTCTTGGGTTTGATATAAGGTTTTATCATGTTGCTAAGATGTCTCTTAGATGTTGCTAAGATCCCGCACACGCCTCCGCGACCACATAACCCCCACCCTCGCCCGTCTCCACTGGCTCCCCATCCTCCAGAGGATCGAGTTCAAGATCCTCGTCCTCACCTACAAGGCCTTACACGGCCTTGCCCCGCCCTATTTAACCAATCTACTTTCCCCCTACAAGCCCACCCGGACCCTCCGTTCAACAGGACTTGGCCTGCTCCAAGCCCCCCGCCCTAACCGCCCCACCATCGGAGGCCAGGCCTTCAGTTTCTCCGCTCCCACCCTATGGAATGCCATCCCTCAATCCCTCCATTTCGTTTCTTCCCTTTCCTCTTTCAAGGCCGGTTTGAAGACTTTCCTCTTCGATCGTGCCTTTTGTTCCACCCCAAACTCTTCTACCTCCCCTTCGTGTTTCACCCCTTCCCCAACACTCCCCTATCAGCTCGGGTCACACGCCTCCTGTGCAGTGCCTTGGGACGTCCTCCCGACGTGAAAGGCGCTCTATAAATGTAATTTGTTGTTGTTGTTGTTGTTGTCTCAAAGTGCTTCTCAGAATATATAGGCAGCAACAGAAACTAATGAATAAATGTGAAAGAAAAGGGAGGAAAATTGCGAGATCGGTAACTGCAACTCCAGAAGAATTAACAACAACAACAAATTACACTTTATGTCGGGAGAATGTCCATTAATCCATGAAGAGACATGAATAATCCTGTTCACAGAACAATGAGTAATGCTGTCTACACACCCACGTTATTCTCAGGCTTCTCTGTTTGGCTCCAGTCTGAAGTGTTGCTTAATATTGGGAAAATGTGCATCATGCAAATTCTGAGTAGTCAAGTGATCCTATCGAATAATTATTTGAATCTCTACCATGATACCTACTGTCTCTTTTTTATTCAACACACACACAAACGTCAGTATTCCTTGAAATCTATTTGATAATAACTTATTAAATCTTGGGCAATAGCAAGATCATTTCTTTGATCCTTGTTCAATAAATCCCTATACACTCTGTGGAGTACTGTAGCCAATTGGTTAGAGAACTCGCCTCGCAAACAAGAGAACTGGGTTTGATTCCTAGCAGGTCAGGGCGAAACCTTGAGTAACTTTCCTTACTCCACACACATGCCTGATAATAATCCCTCAAGAAAAAAAAGCAATAAGAATTTGGCCACTCAATCTATACCATTTGTGGGACACAAACACAATTGGTTGCTGCGTTTCGCAGTCAATTCCTTTACAGTATATTATGTGAAGCGACTAATACTAGACAGATTGTTACTAGTATTCTACCCTCTCCATCCTCACCCCACACCCACCACCCACCCCCCCAACCTTCATGAAGACTCTGTAGCTCAGTGGTTAGAGCACTCACCTTTCAAGCCTGAGACCTGTGTTCAAATACAAAAATTATCATTATTATTAAGCCTACCACATATGACAATAAGCAACTGAGGATAAGGAAATTCAAGCAGTTTTAATAATAAGAAATATAATAATCCTTGCCTTATCACATCTTCTAAACATCTCAATGCACTTATAATAATAACAACAATAATAATCCGTACATTTGATATAGTGGTTTTCATGTCTTCCAGACATCTCAAAGTGCTTCACAAACGCGGCAGCCAATTGCGCACAGCAGTGTCTCACAAACAACTGTGGATTAAAATGACCAACTTTTTTGTGAGGGATTGTTAATTATTAGGCGTATGGAGTAAGGAGACTTGCCCAAGGTTTCACCCTGCCTGGACTCGAATACAGGTCTCATGCTTGTAAGGCGCGTCCTCTAACCACTGAGCTACAGAGACTTAATGAAGGGGGGTGGAAGGTGAGGATGGAGAGGGTAGAATGCTAGTAACAATCTGACTGGTATTACTCACTTCACAGAATATACTGTAAAGTGAATTTACTATATTTGTGGGCAAAATGCAGCATTCAATTGTGTTTGTGTCCCACAAACGGTCTGGATTGAGTGGCCAAATTCAATGCCTTGGGACATCCTCCTGACGTGAAAGACACTATAAATATATATATATTTTTGTTGTTGTTGTTGTTGTTGTAATACTTGCACATGATCTGGAACCTTATCACATCATCAAAAGGAAAACAAAGGATGGAATCAAAGGGGCCAAAGGACTTTCTTCGTTTGATTGAAGTGAAAGGATTATTTGTCAGAGAAACTTCTATTGAAGGATCTGTCTTGAAAAGGGATGCTTAGATACCCATATTGAATGAAATGAGTTTCCTAACCTGAAAAACTTTCTGTACCAAAGTTTCTTGGAACTGTAGTTGAATTGGCCTGGTCTAGTGAAGTGAATGTAAATTGAACATCCCTTTGAATGATTGACCTGGGTGGAAACTGATATGACTCAGATGTTGCTCCTTGAGTCGCCATGATGAACAGAACTCTATTATCATTAACAAATTATTTGAGACTATAATGCTGCTCCTTGGCTTATGAACCAAAAACAGGATTTGGGCTATTCATTGAATGGGAAGTAGATGGCAATGTATAATGCAACAAAAATCACTGTGGTTTACACTGCCGTGTTCCAGGTTTAATTCCAGAGGAAGGGTGACATTTGCATGTTTCTGACCATTGTTAAAGAAGAGTTGTTAAAGAGGTAAGATGAGCTCAGCAGTCACTGTCCACCTCCCAGTAAATACATCACAACACAACAACTGTGAATCTGGCACAGACTCATTGATTTCACCCACATAATATACAGTCACTAGACTTTACGTTATGTCTTGTGAAACGCTTTAAGAAGTCTCGAAGGTGTGATAAGGTTCTATATGAACCTTATGATTATTATTAATATACAATTACAACAACAACAACTTTGATTTATATAGCGCCTTCCACGCCGGATGGTATCTCAGAGGAGTGCTTCACAATAACGGATCCCAAGACTGAGCCAGGGGCAGGGGTAGAAAGGTGACCAAAGGCGCTGTCGAAGAGAAAGGTCTTTAGCCGGGTCCTGAAATTGGGAAGAGAGGGGGTGATGAGAAGGGAATGAGGAAGGGAGTTCCAGAGCCTTGGGCGTATTGGCTGAAGGCACTGCGACCGATGGTGGAGCTGAGGATTTGGGGGACACGGGGGAGGCCAGACCCGGTGGAGCAAAGGCAATGGGTGATGGTTTGAGGAGAGAGGAGGTCGGGGAGGTAGTGGGGTGCAGAGGAATGGTGGGATTTGAAAACAAAGGTGAGGATCTTGAAATCAATCCTCCCTGGGATAGGAGGAAGGGGAGGAAGCACAGTTGGGGGTCGAACCTGGCGCCTGGGTTGCTCATGGGTTTGGAGAGTTTTAGGGGCAGGTCGGGAAGGTGGAGGAGATGTCCTTCCTCCCCCACATCCGCTCCCGCACCACTTTTTTCCACCTCCGATGGAATTCGTTCCCCCATTACCTCAGTCCTTGCCAGACTTCACTGTCTCCCTGTCCCAGAGAGGATTGATTTCAAGATCCTCACCCTTGTTTTCAAATCCCTCCACTCCTCTGCATCCCCTACCTCTCCGACCTCCTCTCCTCAAACCAGTACCCATTGCCTTCGCTCCGCCAGGTCTGGCCTCCCCCGTGTCCCCCGAACCCTCTGCTTCACCATCAGTGGCAGTGCCTTCAGCCACTATGCCCCAAGGCTCTGGAACTCCCTTCCTCATTCCCTTCACCTCGCCCCCTCTCTTCCCAATTTTAGGTTCCATCTAAGGACCTTTCTCTTCGACCGCGCCTTTGGTCATCTTTCTACCTTTGCCCCTGGCTCGGTCCCAGGATCCATTGTTGTGAAGCACTCTGAGACACCATCTGGCGTGGAGGGCACTATATAAATTGGAGTTGTTGTTGTTATATCAAATCCAAGGATTATTATATTATTAGTATTCACGGTAATTCATTCTATGTAATATTGGACAACTCTTAAATTCTTTCAGCTGATGTTGGTTTTGCAACCGTATTGAGAAGAGGTTTAAGTATAAAATTAAATTTGACAATGGTGAGGGTATTTCCAAGAGATTGTTGGCCATAATTCCCATGGAAATATGAGAACAGAACTTCCTCATGAGAGTGACCTTTATGATTCTGGTCTTGATTCTCTGTATATTTATATCATATGCAGAAATGTTGAATGCCTCAGTTATACCATCTAGTTCCTTATTTTTGACTTGCTAACTTTCTTGATGAGCCAGCACCCTTTGTGATGTGGAAGCTCAAGGAGGTTGCTTCCTTATTATTAACATTAATGCTTCTGCTCACAACCTTTAGAACTTCTGAAGTACTCATTGTTGTAGATTTACAATCCAATCTCTTCAAATTCAATGTTGTGGAATAGGACAGGCATTTCATTACCCTAGACTATGCAGCTGTCTATATGACAGGCAGAGGGGTAACTTAAAAAAAAACCTGCCCCAAGGTAACTCAGTGACTCTGTTTACCTAGCCAGTTGTTTGATCTTGTACTGAACAGTAGAACCAGAGGAAACGGCTTGAGATTGGAGGGGGGGAAATTCTGAACAAATTTGAGGAAACTATTTCAGTGAGCGAGTGGTAAACATATGGAATAGGCTCCTTAGGGAGACATATAGTTTAAGCCGTGTTGATTCATTCAAGAACATATTAGATAATAATAGTAATAATTATAAATCTTGCATTTGATATAGCGTCTATATCATGTCTCAAAGTGCTTCTCTCATCATCCTTGGCAATTTCAACCTTAATTTTACCTCCTCTTGCTCCACCTCCTCGGACTTCTCTCTTCTCTGCTCTTTCAACCTCTCCCTCCACATCCACTCCGCCACCCACGTTTATGGCCACCAACTTGACTTGGGACGTTCCCCCGATGTGAAAAGCACTTTAGAAATGTAATTTTGTTGTTGGCCACCCGGGTCTTCAGTGTTTCGGATGTCACCATCACTGACAAGGCCATCTCCAACCACCATTTAACCTCTTTCAACTTCTCTATCCCTCTCCACGTTGTCTCTAAACCTACCACCATTTTCTACCACCATCTTCTACCGCTCATGGAAGAAAACCTCCCCACAAACCCTCTCCACTGCCCTTTTCACTTCAAATGCGAAGTGCGAGGGGATCATGGACTTCTTCTCCTCCAAAATCCAAAACATCCACCAGGTAGCTTCATCCTCCTGCCTCTCGTCCACCACCACCACCACCTCCATTCCCCTCATCCTCCCCGTCATCAGCTCCTACCATGATCCACTTCCTACATTCCTTCTTCCCCGTCTCTCCTTTCTCCCTCTCACGCACCATCACCTCTTTGAAGCCCACCACCTGCTGCCTTGACCCCCTTCCCATCAACTGACTGATCACCCAGCTCCCCCTCCTCTGCCCACTGCTGGCTGACATCATCAACCAATCCTTCTCCACAGGATCAGTTCCTGCCCCCCTAAAACTGCTGCCATCACCCCCCTCCTCAAAAAACCTTCCCTAGATCCCTCAAACCCTAGCCACTACTGCCCTATTTCAAACCTGCCCTTCCTTGCCAAAGCACTCGAACGCATTGTTGCCAACCACCTCTCGCCACCTCTCCTCCCACTTCCTTTTTGAACCCATCCAGTCTGGTTTCCGCCCTGCCCACAGTACAGAGACTGCGCTTCTGAAAGTCATAAATGATGTCCTCTCTATCTGTGACCAGGGCTTCCTCTGCCTATCTGTCCTCTATGTTTGACACAGTCGACCACTCCATCCTCCTCCAACGTCTGTTCTCCGTCATCCACCTCAGTGGGAGTGCACTTGCCTGGTTCGAGTCCTACCTCACAAACATCTCCACAAACGGCTTTTCCTCCCACTCTCACCCGGTTACCTGCAGGGTAGCACAGGGATCCATCCTTGGCCCCCTCCTCTTCTTCATCTACATGCTTCCTCTTGGGGATGTCATGCACAGACATGGGGTACACTTCCACATGTATGCGGATGACACCCAACTCTATTTCTCCACCTCGCTTTGTGACCCCCCACTCCCCTGATGTTCTGTCAGCCTGCCTGTCAGACATAAGCAGCTGGATGAGCGCAAATTTCTTGCAGCTGAATGTTGACAAGATGGAGGCCATACTCTTTGGCTCTTGTCAACGTCTCCAATCACATGGCTCTCACCTCCTCCACCTTCCCGGCCTGCCCCTAAAAATCTCCGAACCCGTGCGCAACTTCGGCATCAAGTTCGATCCCCAACTGTCTTCTCCCCCACATCCGGTCCCTCACTAGCACCACTTTCTTCCACCTCCATTGGATCACCCATCTCCGGTAATATCTCACCCCAAAAACCGCTAAAACCCTTGTCAGCTCCCTTAATGGTATGTCCAAATACCTGCCTCCCTTACCTCGCTGATGGACTGACCCTGCTCAGTGTCTCGTCACATATAGTCTGATGTCTGACTCGGGCACTTGAGAGTTACTCATTCTCATGAGGGCTTTCTGTCTTTTCTGTCTTTCCTGTCTCTGTCTTTCCTGGAAAGCCGTTGTGACTTCAGAGGGGCCCATAACCTCGTCCCATTGGCTGTGGAGCACGACTTCTTTCAAATTAATGGCACACGTGACCTTGTATCTCTTCTTATCCTTGTCCCCATACACCCATCGCAGCTGCTCCTTGGTGATTCCACAGATAAGGACTTCTTTGGGCTCCCAGACACTGGCTCCTTCCCACTCTGCTGGGGCTTCTCTCCCTTCCGCTCCGCTGGTCACCCCCTCTCCGGTCGCTCCTCTTCTCTCTGCCTTCCTGGCTCTGTCCTCCCCGCTCTCCGGTCTCTCTCCTGCCGCCACTCCTTCCGGTGCTGCCTCACGGGTTCTCTGCTCTGGACTCCACCTTCATCCCACTCTCCCTACTATTTTCTCTCCTCCCTTCTTTCTTTCTCTCCTTTTTATCTTTCCTTGGATCTCTCCTCCCGCTGCTCTCCCCTCTCGGTTCCCCGAGCACTGCTACTCGGCACTCGCCTGCTGCTGGAGTTTTCACTCCGCTTCTCCCTCAACTCTCCTGCCTTGGGGCTCCTACTCCCCAAGTCTCTACTCTCATTCCTACCCATATCCTGTTTCTCCATGGTTAGGCTAAAAAACGGAAACATGCTCGGGTCCCGACCCCTGACTGTTCAGCGCCTTGGGACGTCCTCCCGAGGTGAAAGGCGCTCTATAAGTGTAATTTTGTTGTTATTGTTAGGTGAACAGAAGCGTGTGGAGTAAGCAGACTTGCCCAATGTTTTGCCCTGCCCAGGAATCGAACCCAGATCCTCGTGTTTGCGAGGCTAGCGAGTGCTCTAACATTGCATGAGACAGAGTAGCTCAGCTACTGAGACTAAACCAAGCCCATCCATTTTAACATTTAATTGCATTATTGCAACTATTTATCTTATGTAACCTTTTGCAAATATTTCATGATGTTGGAAGTAATTTAAAAAGTGCAATTTTCAAGCCAACAATTTAGAACTCTTCTGTACAGTTATTTATCTTACTCTTTGCCTTGCTGCCAGATGTTATGTATTAAGCCCAGCTATTCATAGATTCCTTTTCATCAGTGTGCCTTTAAATGGATTTGGTGATGGATGTCAGGGGTGCTATGGGTATTTAAATATTTGATCAATACTAAAACACAACATCATTTCTGCTAAATAAATGAGGCAAAGTGCATCCACAACAGACTATTTTGTAGCTGTTACTTTAAGCAATGCATTATATTAGGATCAAGCTCAAGCAATCATTTAAGAGACAAATTACAACTAACTGTTGGGCCTTTCCACATTGATTGTACGAGATGTTTTTTTAAGGAATAATGATAATTCTTAAATTTTATATAGTGCCTTATCATGTCGTCGAAGCAACTCAAAACATTTCACAGGATTTTCTGCAAAGAATAGTTTCCTGTGTAGTTTCGCCCACAAAATGGACAGGCAATCCAATTTACAGTGTATTCTATTGAAGCGCTTTGAGATGTCTCAACAAAGTGATAAGGCGCTAAATCAAATGTAAGGATTATTATTTGTAAGTGAACATCTTTTGGGTGTCTGATGCATATAGAAGCCCATCACCGTGCTTAAGAGTAAGCAAACAAGGCTGAGAATTTTACCTGTGGTTAATAGGAGCTCAGTGGGAAAAATCCCTGCCCAAGTGACTACTCTACAACTGACACAACTGATACAACAACAAAATTACATCTGTAAAGCGCCTTTCACTTTGGGAGGATGTCCCAAAGCAATGAACAGTTGGAGATCAGGAGCGTGGAGAAGTGTTGGGATGGCAGAGAGATAGGAGAGGGCAGCTGAAGGCATTGTCAAAAAGGAGGATCTTTATGCATGCCTTGAAGGAGGCAAAGGAGAGAGCAAGGCGATGGGATTGTGGGATGGAGTTCCAAAGGGTGGGGACAGAGAGGATGAAATTCTGAATGTTGATGGTAGGGCAGGTCGGGAGGGAGACATGGAGCAGGCTGGAGCCTGCTGAATGGAGGGAGCCAACAGGTTGATAGGGGATACAAAATACTACAGATGCTGGAAATCTGAAACAAAAGCAGCATTTATGGAGAAAGGAAAAGTAATGTTTCGGGTCCACGACCCTTCGCAGGAAACTGGGGCATGTTGGTACAGAGAGGCTTTTAAGGACTAACAGGACTAACTAACAGTTAATTTGCAGGTACAGCAAGCAGTTAGGAAGGGTAATGGTATGTTGTCGTTCAAAAAATGGTTTGAATATAAGAATAGGGAAGTCTTACTGCAGCTGTACAGGGCCCTGGTGAGACCACACCTGGAATACTGTGTCCAGTTTTGGTCTGCTTATTTAAGAAAGGATGTGCTCGCCTTGGAGGGGGTACAGCGTAGATTCACTAGGTTGGTACCTGGGATAAGGGGAATGAGTTATGAGGTTAGGTTGAGCAATCTAGGCCTATATTCTCTAGAATATAGAAGGATTAGAGGTGATCTTATAGAAACCCATAAGATTATTAAGGGGCAAGACAGAGTAGATAGTCGGAGACTGTTTCCCCTGGTTGGAAAAACTGTAACCAAGGATCCCAGTCTGAAGATTAGGTGTCAGCCCTTTCACACTGAGTTGAGAAAAAATTTCTGCACTCAGAGGTTAGTGAACTTATGGAATTCTCTACCCCAAAGGGCTGTAGATGCTCAGTCCTTGAACATATTCAAGACTGAGATTGATAGATTTCTTATGGATAAAGGGATTAAGGGATATGGGGATAAGGAGGGTAGGTGGAGATAGAATAGGTCAGCCATGATCTTATTGAATGGCGCAGGCTGCAGGCTCGAAGGGGCCGATTGGCCTACTCCTGCTCATAATTCGTATGTTCTTATGTTCTAACAGAGTGGGGGAGGCAGGCCAAGGAAGACAAAGGAGAAAATGGGGTAGAGGACAGGAGATGATGGGTTAAAGTGGTGTTAATGTTGTGAAACAAAAGGGGGGGAATTGCAACAAAACTGAAGAGAAAAGGTGATAATAATGTTAAACAAAGCGGGGATGATATGGGTATCAGCAGGTCAGAGAGGGGGCAAGGCCATGGAGGGCCTTGAATGTGAGGACGAGGATTTTGAATTTAATCGATGAGGGATGGGGAGCCAGCGGAGCCGGGCGAGGTTGGGGCTGATGGGGTCACTGAGCCTGGTGCAGGCGAGGACGTGAGCTGCAGAGTTCCAGATTATCTGCAGCTTGTGGAGGGGAGATTTGGGTAGGCCGACAAAGACACTATTTACTCTATCAAAACCATTCATAACTTTGAACAACAACAATAAAATTACTTTATACATTTACATTTTCATGTCAAAAATGTTATTTTGTTGTTGCTCATGTCGGCAGGATGTCACAAGTTGAGCTTTGGAAAACTAGAAAGAGTAGACTAATGTCATAGGAAGAAATGAGTTACTGTAGGAGTTTTAAAATTAAACATTGAGAGGAGCAACAACAACAAAATTACATTTATAGAGCGCCCTTCACGTCGGGAGGACGACTCAAGGCGTTGAAAGCCTGTCCATCGATGATAGGGGACATGAAGCAGACAGAGGGGGCAGGAAGGCTCATAGGGAGTCAGCTGGTTGGAGAGATAGTAGGCGGCAAGTTCGTGAATGGCCTTGAATGTGAGGATGAAGATCTCAAATTCGATCCTCTGGGGGATGGGGAGCCAATGGAATGGGGCGAGGTTAGGAGTGATGTGGACGTGGAGCTTAGTGCAGAAGAGGATTCCCAGCCTGGAGCAAAGGGAAGCCATGGGGTAGTCAAGTGGGGTAGGAGGCATTAAGAGCGGAGAGAGAGCAGGACAGTTGCAGGAAGTGGGGCATTTTAAGGGAGGGACAGCTCGGGTCTGGGGTGGCAGCCAAAATGCGCTCATTAAAACTTGAGGTGGCGGATTAGTGGGACATGGTCGGCCTCCAAGAGGCTATAGGGCAGTGGTTCGCAATCTTTTTTTGCTGCGACCCAAATTAGCCTCCGGTCGATTTTCCCACCACTAGGGTGTGATATCGCGACTGAAACTCAGCTCAGCCAAAACGTTATCTTCGTCTGTTTTGTGGACTCAGCGCAACTCGTAAGTACGCTCTTTATACAAATTGGTTGTCGGTGTCGCATTTGTTTTTGTGTTAGAAGCTTTTTTTTAGTGATAAAAAGCATTTTCAATATTAACAAAAGGAAAAAACAATTTGGATGACTCTTCGCGACCCGACTAAGGCCCCCCCGACCCTGATTTGAGTTGGGACCCGAGGTTGGGAACCACTGCTATAGGGGCTAGTGGTGGTATAGAGGGGGAAAGGTGGTATGGGACTCATGGTGGTTAGCAAAGATGTGGAAGAACATCTGGAATAATACATTTGATGCTGTGGCCGAACAAAAGCGGAAAGGTTGGAGTCAGCATCCATTTTGAACTCTTATTCCCAGAGAATAGTGTTCAAAATGCTTGTCCTTGCTTTCAAGGCCTTCCACGGCTTGCCCTTCCCTACCTCTGCGACCTGCTGCTATCAATCCCTCTGCTCGACAGGCTCTGTATTGCATCAAACAAAAACAGAAGTTGTTGGGAAAACTCAGCAGGTCAGGCAGCATCCATGGAGAAAGGAAAGAAAGTCAACTTTTCGGGTTCATGACCCTTCGTCAGAACTGGAAAGGTCGTGGACCCGAAACGTTGACTCACTTTCCTCCATGGATGCTGCAACTTCTGTTTTTGTTTCAGATTTCCAGCCTCTGAAGTATTTTGTGCTTTGTATTGCATCATATTGATGAAAGAGGGAGATAGGAAAGTTGTGTCAGATCAGAGATATAAAGCAAGGCTTACCTTTATTCACATTCACACAGAATTTCTTATGAGAGCAATTTTCAATTGGGTTGTGGGTTTGGGAGGGTGGGGAGGGGGAGTTGATATTCCAGGAATGTTACTCCCCTATACATAAAGGGGCAGAAAGACAAACCTGGGAACTACAGACCAGTCAGTCTAACATCAGTCGTGGGCAAACTTCTAGAGTCTATAATCAGGGACAAGATAGATCTTTACTTAGAAAAATATAGGCTGATAAAGGACAGCCAGCATGGATTTGTTAAAGACAAATCTTGCCTTACAAATCTGATAGAATTTTTCAACGATTTAACAGAATGGGTGGATGAGGGCAGCGCAGTTGATGTAGTTTACATGGACTTTCAAAAAGCATTTGACAAAGTGCCACATGAGAAGTTTATTAGGAAAATAGATCGGCCCACGGTGTTAAAGGGACAGTGGTAGCGTGGATCCACAACTGGCTGCGAGACAGAAAGCAGAGTTGTGGTGAGTGGCTGCTTTTCAGACTGGAGGGAAGTGTGCAATGGCATCCCCCAGGGATTGGCTTTGGGACCAAATTAACCTGATTAACCTCTATAAGACTTTGGTTAGGTCTTAGCTGGAGTACTGTGTACAATTCTGGTCACCACACTTTAGGAAGGATATTAAGGCATTGGAAAGGGTGCAGAGGAGATTTGCTAGGATGGTACCAGGAATGAGGGACTTCAGCTACGAGGAAGGCTAGATAGGCTAGGCTTATTCGCTCTAGAACAAAGAAGATTGAGAGGAGACCTAATAGAGGTTTATAAGATGATGGGAGGTTTCGACAGGGTGAATAGGGAAAGACTGTTTCTACTGGTGGGCGAATCAATGACTTGTGGTCACAGATTTAAAATAGTTTCAAAACGAAGCAGAGGGGAGCTGAGGAGAATTTTTTTCACTCAGCTGGTTGTTCAAATCTGGAATGCATTGCCTGAAAAGGTGGTGGAGGCAGTTTCCATAACAGCTTTGAAAAGGGAACTAGATCTTTATTTAGGAAGAGCAGATCTGTTAGGTTATGGGGAGAAAGTTGGACAGTGGCAGTGGGATTGAGTTGCTCTGTTCAGAGAACCGGCACAGACTAGATGGACCGAATGGCCTCCTTTTGTGCAGTGTAATGGTATGATTCTATGATTCTATGAATGAGCAAATAAGCTACCAATAGAAGGTGGGAGTGGAGTAGGCCATTCTGCCTCTCAAGCCTTTTCCACCATTCTGTTACACCTTGGCTGATCTACACCTTAACTCCAATTATCTGCCTTTGCACTATATCATTTATACCCTCCCCTAACAAACATCTATTCACCTCAGGCTTGAACATTTTAATGGATCTACAGCTATTTGGGGGAGAGAGTTCCAGATTTCCCAAACCCTTGTGCATGAAAAAGTACTTCCTGATTTCACTCCTAAATGGTCTAGCTAAGATGACGACCCCTCCCACCCTGTTCTGGATTCCAACTCCAGAGGAAACAGTTTCTCTGTTCGCTACCCAGTCGAATCCCTTCACTGGAGACAACAAAGTGGGAGAGAGAATAGAGACCTGGGGAACTCTGAGTTGAAGAAAGGGACATTGGTATAGCTGTGTTTTTAAAATAAAAACTGCATCAATTGTACCAATGACAGCCTTGAGACAGGTCTGAGGAGACAATAATCCTTGCATTTGATGTAGTGCCTTATCACGTCTTCAAAAGGTTTGAAAGCACTTCACAGAATATACTGTAAAGTGAATTGACTGGATATTTTGTGGGTGAAGCGCAGCAGCCTATTAAGCACAGCAGTGTCCCCCAAACAATTGTGGATTGAATGACAAATTTTTGAACTTTTTTAACAAAGGATTATTATCCCAGTTTCTACTTACTCCAAACTAAACGGATCCATGTGGAAAAAGGAAACTTGCCCCAAATTTTGCCCTGCCTTGAATGAAACCTGTCGCTTGTGAGGCACTGAGCTACAGGACTCCAAAAAATGTGCGAGCATAGCTTTTAGATGATTCTTCCCCTGAGAAAGACCTGGGGGGAGTCATGAATCTAACCTAGGTTTGCTATCTTAACGTTTTCAGAGAGAAAACAAAGTTTGGACAATTCTTCAGTTCACTATTAAACTATTAATTCTTTTACATAAGAATTAGGAGCAGGAGTAGGCCATTCAGCCCCTCGTGCATATCCCACCATTCAATAAGATCATGGTTCATTTTCTTTCCCCAAAAATCTTAAAAGAACAAGTAGGGAGCCAGCTTCAAAATGAATGCTGAGAAAAAAGTCTAAGTTTAGACCCAGGTGAATTTTGCCCCTCTTAGTTCTCTGTTTGTCTGTTTCCCCATTGCCCAAGCTTTTTATCACCTGGCACAATCACTTTTAAATCCCACGTAAAGACCTTCCTTTTTGAGCGTGTGTATGGTCACCTCCCACCACTCTTTCTCCACAGGCTCAGGGTCAGACTCCACCAATGTCAAGTACCCCGGGATGCTACCCCTCGTGAAGGGCGGTTTATAAATGTAAGTTGTTGTTGCCACTCATAGTGAGAAAAAGTCTCTAGGTAGTTCTCTAGGTAGAGCTGAGCAATGTATTTAGCGTTTAACCTTTCCAGTCTTCCAAAGAGCAATTTTTTGGGTCAGCCACATCTGACACATGCGGAAACCCATTACCATGCTTAAAAATATCCAAACCAACCTGAGACATCCATGACTCCCACCCACACATGTACATACCAGGGATAGATTATTGAATGCCATATAGGTCCATAGTATTTCAGGGCATTGCTGATGACTGCATAGATCATCAGCAGAACCTGGAAGGGCAGACCAGTCACTGGGGGCAGGGAGACATCCCATTCACCTTTCGAGTGAAAGCCCTAACAGATAGGGTGGTCCTAGCTAGATAAGCAGCAGGAAAAGCATGCTTATTAATTTATTTATCAACAAATAATGCTGATAGCTGCCCTCTATACATAATTGCTTGAACAATCAAGTAACTTATTTTACTAGTGGCTTATAATAAATTAATCACGGCAATTTGAATCATTGAACCATTAATGGCTACGACCAGCAGTTTTTATCTGCGGAGGATTAGCTTTAACTGGAGCAAGGATCAATTTCTAATTTCATATTAATATTAATTGCAAAGGAAGCAATGCGCAGTGTTGATTTATTTAAGCTGCAACATACTGAAAGCCTTGTTCCTCACTCCTCCAAATGCAAGCCCTCACTAACCACAACAAAAGCTAACAGTGGAAAAGGTCAGATCTGGGGAAGTGCTATTTGTTTTCACAGTAACAATATCTCCCACTTACCACCAGCCCAACCAGAAGTAGGATCAATTACCACTTGTCTACTCGAAACTTGACCTGTGAAATGAAAGAAGGGCACGACCTCAAGGGAGGAACAAAACTGTGAATGAGCTGCATGGGCTCCCGAAGCTAAGGGTTAATGGTGTAAGTCTTTGCTGCTATTTTAAGGATCAATAATCACTCAACATGCTCACTATTCCATTCATCAGAGATAGCTCGTAATGCAGGCAGGCGAGGAAAGGGAAGTTTAATCGCAGATCAGGTTGTATAATCCTTCACTTAATAATTAAAGACCAAGAGATTTTATCCGGGTTTTATTTCTGCTCATTTAGATGGCTTAGTGCCACTCTGCAAAAAAATAGCGCCCGAACAATATGTCACAGACCCTCACAGGCTCCCATCAGGGAATGCTAAATGAGAGGGTCATTTATTTACGGGCACTGTGTTGGAAATGGACATGAACCAGAAGATATGAAGAGCTTTGGAAAATTGCTGATACAAACGATTCTCAGCAGGGAACAAAAATTGCAAGATAGAATGAAATGCATTGAAAGCAACAACATGGGTGCTATTCAACAACAACAACTTGCATTTATATAGTACCATACACACTTGGCGGTGTCTCAGAGCTCTTCACAATGGCAGAGCCTGAAGCCGACCCAGGGGAAGGGGGAAGGTTAGCGTTAGGATAAGTTGAAAAGAAAGGTCTACAGGCACGACCTGAGGATGGGGAAGGAGGGGGCGAGACAAAGGTGTTGTGGGAGGACATTCCAAAGTTTCGGGGAGTAGTGCCTGAAAGCACAGCCACCAATAGTGGAAGCTTTCTTCAAAATCACTTTAATAAATTTATTTAAAACCTTTCTCTGTCCCTTACTCTTGTCTTAACCTGTTGCCACCCAGCTTGCTGTTGTTTCTTTAATCCGTTCCTTTGAACTGATAACTTGTTCCTTAATTTACTCACAAACCGAAAGTTACAAAGAGCATTTTGTGGTTAATGGTTAGAACTCAACTGGAGTATTGAGTGCAATTCTGGATACCACACTTTTAGAAGGGATGTCAGAGCCTCGAGAGTGTGCTTTAGAAGATTTACTCACAAAATATACAGTCAGTTCACTTTACAGAATATTCTGTGAAGCACTTTGAGACATCTCAAAGACGTGATCGCCTTATCACTACGCACCCAAACTCTGGAACATTCTCCCACAGTCCTCTGCCTTGCCCCCTCCCACTTTTCAAGTACCACCTGAAAACCTTCCTCTTCGACCGTACTTATGGCCACTTTCCCCTAAGCCCTACCCCGCCTTAGAGTTAGGCTCTGCTACCGGTAAGCGCTCTGAGACGCTACCCGGAGTGGAGGGTACTATATAAGTGCAAGTTGTTATTGTTTCATCACATCTAGGCTTGACTATGGGAACTCTCTCTTCGTCGGCCTTCCCAGCTTCTCCCTCACAAGCTGCAGATTATTCAGAACTTTTGCAGCTCGTATGCACTCCCGCACTAGGCTCCACAATCACATCACTCCCACCCTTGCCCGTCTCCACTGGCTCCCCATCCCCCAGAGGGTCGAATTCAGGATCCTCGTCCTCACTTTCATTGCCATTCACAGCCTTGCCCCCACCTATCTCTGACCTACTATCTCCCTATCAGCCCGCCCGTCCCCTCCGTTCAGTGGGCTCTGACCTACTCCATGTCCCCTGCCCAAACCGCCCTACCATCAGTGGCTGGGCTTTCAGCCTCACTGCCCCCACATTCTGGAACTCCATCCCACCAACCCTTTCCTCCTTTAAGGCTGGTCTCAAGACCTTCCTCTTCGACCGTGCCTTCTGTTGCCCTCTTAACTCTCCCCCCTTTTCTACTCTCCTTCCCTGACACCCCCCTCACCCACTTGGTTCCCAACCTAACTGTACAGCGCCTTGGGACGTCCTCCCAATGTGAAAGGTGCTCTATAAATGTGATTTTGTTGTTGTTGTTGAAGTGCTCTGAGACGCCGTCTGGCTTGGAGGGCTCTATATAAATCAAAGTAGTTGTTGTTGTTGAATGTCAAATACAAGGATTATTTATTATTATTACCAAAATGATACCAGAGATGAGGATCTTCCATTATGTGGAGTGACTAGAGAAGCTGGGATTGTTCTCCTTAGAAGGAGATTTAATAGAGGTGTTCAAAATTATGAGTGGTTTTGACGGAGTAAATAAAGAGAAACTGTTTCCTCTGGCAGGTAGGTCAGTAACGAGAGGATATAGATTGAAGATAATTGGCAAAAGAACCAGAGCAGAACTTTTTTTTAACCTAGAGAGTTGTTACGAATACACTGCCTGAAACAGTAGTGGAAGCATATTCCATAATAATATGGAAAAGAGAATTGGTTAGGTGTTCAAAAAGAAAAATGTGCAGGGCTATGGGGTAGGCCTGGAGGTGTGGGAGTAATTGGATAGCCCTTCAAAGAGGTGGCACAGGCATAATGGACTGAATGGCCTCCTTCTATGCTGTAAGGCAAAATACAGTCAATCCAATTTACAATATATGCTGCGAAGCTCTTTGAGATGTCTCAACGACGTGATGACACTATATCAAATTATTATTGTTATCATTATTTATTATTAATTAATCTGATTTTGTAAAGAACTATGAGAAGGCGTTTTACAAATTATTATGGTTGTTGGAATGGCAAATCGCACCTTACGATTTTGATGCGTCAGTAAACAATTTAAACAATTATTACAGTTCTTAGATATCACAAGTGATTTCATGATAGCACTCTGCCATCCCTACACATAGAGACACCAGCATATCTTTGAATGTATCTGTTGGTTAGTGGTTATTAAGGATCTCATGGCAATACAGTTTTTGGAAAGCGAAGGGAGTTTCCAGGACAACTGGTGTCCTGAAAGACTGCCTATTAGACAGCTGAATGTCAGCAAGACTGAGGCCCTCCTGAATGGTTCGCGCAGGTGCCTCCACACCTCAGGCATTGGCAGCATCAGCATCCATGGATGCAGTCTCCACCTCACCAATCCAGTAAGGAACCCTGGCGTCTTGTTTGACCCTCAACTGTCCTTTCTCCCCTATATCCATGTCATGACCAGCACTGCTTTCCACCACCTCTACTCTGGCATGCTCCATGTCTCCCTCCTGACCTGCCCTACCATTATTGATTGGGATTTCAGCCTCTCTGCCCCCATCTTTTGGAATTCCATCCCACAATCACTTTGCCTTGCTCCTTCCCTTGTCTCCTTTAAGACTCAACCCTTTTCGACTGTGCCTTTTCTACCCTGCCCTCTCTCATCCTAACCTTGCCACTCCCTCCGTTCCGCCATGCTCGGGTCCTGACCCCTGACTGTTCAGCGCCTTGGCACATCCTTCCAACATGAAAGGGGCTCTACAAATGTAACTTTGTTGTTGTTGAGTTTCTCCCAGTGTTGTGAGCATTAATCTGCCAGATTCATTTACAGCATAGTTGTTTGTGGGAAATTGCTGAGAATATTTTTGTTACAGTGTCTGCCTAGAACAACAAACTACATTTGTACAATGCCTTTCAAGTCAGAAGGACGTCACAAGGCTTTGGACAGTCAGGAATCCGCACCTGAACTGGTGGGATTGGGATCAGGAGAGGGGTGGAGGGTGGGGAGGATAGGGGTAGCAGGGTGACAGTCAAATACACATTTAGCACATTTACTATTATTATCAGCGACAATTTTCATCTGTTGGCGAGAAGTGAATAGTAGTAAGTTTCCAAGTGTCAAGGGGACTGTGACTATTCAGTGCGATCTGTGATGGAAAAGTGACTCGTAATTCTATTCGGTTGAAACATCTCTTAAACACTACCTGCCTCTTGCAGGAAGTGACATCAATTTTGTATGACAATGAGAAAGGCTTTAATTGCATCTATTATTCAGCACATTCTCTTCTCTAAGCCGCACTGCTGGGGAGAGAATATTCTTTAAGGAAATTGAGAAAGGCAGAACAACTCACTGGTTACTATTATCAGACACTAATGGTGTCACATCGATATGAGAGTAACAGGATATCGCATTTTAGTGCTAAGAACTGCACTCTCTTTATGTGATCCATCATTATCACACTCAGGCAAGATTCTCTCTTGTTAGTAAATTTTTAATCAGTCACAAAAACAATGATCCTGAGTGATTTTACTCACAGCCCAGCACTGATTTTGTCCTTGAACTTTGTGGTAAGACCAGACCAAAAAGAAACCTCCAAATCAGATTTTATTTTTCACATGTTTATCCGTCTCGAAGTGTCAGTGTTTTATTTTGAATCTAACAGGTGTGGGACATGTTGGTATTTGCTGAATTGATGGATTGTGAAAGAAATGCACGTATAGACTCACAGTCAGGATTCCTTCACAAACTATGCAGCTATTTCACAAAAATGGTTTGAATGAAGTTAAATGTTTCTGATTTTCTTTTGGTTAAAACACCAAACGCTATCGATGTCAGTGTTGGTTGCTGTTTATGGGGCAGCATTCCAAGCCTTTAAATGACCAGTGGAGATAATTATTAACCCTGCGTTTACCAGCAGTCCTATCGTTTCCACTGTCTATCTTGATTCAGTTCCTACCAAAGTTGTGCTCAATAATAAGAGCAAGTTTTCTCAATGACTGTATTGATTCGGTTTTCCTTCAATAACAGAAATTGATTTATTGAGATTTTTTAAAATCGTTTTGCAATGTCTCTAGGACGTGATAAGGTGCTCCATCAAATGCAAGGAGTATTATTTTTATTTTTATTTTGGAAAGAAAAAAAATGACAAACAATCATCATTTTTGGCAATGCCTGAGTGTTCTCCCTTTAACTCTGGTAATCTGCATTCAAATCAATTACCGAGCAATCAATTTCATTGAAAGGAGCAGCTAGCTTTTGTCATCAGTGAATAGAATGGACACTTTGCCGTATTTGTCCCTAAGAAGCCATTTCCAGGAATATACCGTCTTTCATTTGGGACTTAACAGCATGGTTTTGAATTCCACAGCAAGTGGCTGCTTCACCAAATGAAATATGATGGACATGGCAGACCTGGGGAGTGATTCTAATTAGAAGTCACACTCGCGTGTTTGAGTCAAACCTGTTAAAG
The DNA here is from genome assembly GCA_035084275.1 of Hydrolagus colliei. Lineage (NCBI taxonomy): Eukaryota > Metazoa > Chordata > Chondrichthyes > Chimaeriformes > Chimaeridae > Hydrolagus > Hydrolagus colliei. Next base: position 72,673,848 of record CM068745.1, read on the forward strand.
CAACCAACCTTTATTCAGCAACACCCTCTGTCAACAACATTCCCTAAAACAATCCTGACAGATTTTCAAAAATAAACCATTGCCTACATTGCCCACATTGCCCAGAAAGTACACAGTCAATACACTCCTCCTGCACATTAAAGTATATTTGCACTTTGAGATGTCTCAAAGTCATGATAATTTACCTGTCGTGCATTACCAGGGGAATCCTGCAGCTCAGTGGTTAGAGCATTTGTCTTACTCACAAGAGAGAGGACCAAGGTTTGATTCCCAGACAAGAACAAACCTTAGGCAAGTTTCCTTACTCCACCCGCCTCTGTTTACCAGCAGTAATTAGGAACCCAGTTGTTAGTCGATTGGTGGATTGATTTCCTAATAATAATTCCTCCCCCAACAAGATAACCATAGTGGAGTCCTGTAGCTCAGTGGTTAGAGCACTTGCCTTACAAGCGTGAGACATGTTTTGAATCGAGGCAGGTCAGGGTGAAACCTTGGACAAGTTTCTTTACTCCACATGCCTAATAATAATCCGTCAAAAAAACAACAGTAATAAATTTGTCATTTTAATCCACGACTGTAGGACATTGCTGTGTGCAATTGGCTGCTGCTTTTCACCCACAAATATACAGTCAATTCACTTTACAGTATATTCTGTGATGTGCTTTGAGACATCTAGAAGTCATATCAAAATGCAAGGATTATTATTATTATTTGGTCACTCAAAACACGACTGTTTGTGGGACACTGACTGCTATGTGCTTTATAGTTGCCGCATTTTGTCCACAAAGTATACACAATTCACCTTACAATATATTCCGTGAAGTGCTTGAGACGCCTTGAAGATGGCATCAAATGGCAGGATTATTATAATTATTTTAGTTAATTTTCACGGGCCCGTGTGTAGATTTAGATAGACTTTGCTAGACTCCTTGTGCATTTACCAACATTGAGCGTGATGCCCACAGCCTTTCACTTCACCAGTGAGGCAACATTAATAAATGTGATATAACAACAACAAGTTGTATTTATATACTGTACGGTCGTGTCCTGGAGTGCTTGACAGTGGTGGAGTCTGACCTCAATGAACGAATGAATCAATGAATCAATCAAAACATTTATATAGCGCCTTTCACGTCGAGAGGATGTTCCAAGGCGCCGTACAGTTATTATGTAGAGACAAGAGCAGTGGGGGAGGGGTCGGGGCAGGATGAAGAAGAGTAGGAAAATTGACTGTATATTTGTAGGCGAAACACGGCAGCCAAATTGCGCACAACAGTGTCCCACAAACAGTCATTGAAGTGAGATTAAGGGAAAAAGGGGGGAAAAGATGGCGAGGGGTCAGGGTAGGGGGATAGGGGGAAGGAGAGCAGGAAAGCCAATTGTATATTTGTGGGTGAAATGCGGCAGCCAAATTGCGCACAGCAGTGTCCCACAAACAGTCGCGGAAATGGGGCCAGGGGAGAAAGAGGGAGAAGAGGGCTAGGGGGAAGAGGGAGGGAAAGGTGGGGTGGGGTAAAGTCAGGGAGGAAGAGGGGAGGAGAAAGGGGATTAAGGGGGAGCGGGAGGGAAAGGTGGAGAGGGAGTGCGGGAGGTGAGCGTAACCCAATCAAAAAGGAAGGTCTTCAAGTAGGATTTGAATGTGTGGAGGGAGGGAGCACGGCGGAGGGATTGAGGAAGAGAATTTCTGGGCATAGTGACTGAAGGCACTTCCACTGATGGTGGAACATAGGGTGCAGAATTTAATATGGTCGAGTGTCTGGGGCTGGGGGGGAGTTCTGAATTAGTTGAATTTTGTGTATGGTGGATCTGGGGAGACCAGTGAGGAAGGCATTGGAATAGTCCAGCTTGGAAGTGCCGAAGGTGGTGTGGATGAGATTTTTAGCTGCGTCGGCTGTGAGGAATGGACGGAGCCGGGCAATGTGATGGAGATGGAAATAAGCATTCCTGGTCAGTGAACAGATGTGGGGTGGAAAAGAAAGCTGGGGATCGAACCTGATGCTTAAATTGTGCATGAGTTCAGAGAGTCCGAGAGAGAGCCTCGGAGGTTGAGAGAAGATGTTGAGAGAGGAGGTTGACAAAACAATAACAACAAAATTACATTTATAGAGTACCTTTCATGTTGGGAGGATGTCACAAGGCGCTGAAGAGTCAGGGGTTGGGACCTGAGAATGAGGGAGGGCAGGGTAGTGGGGAGGGAAGGGAGAGAGGTGGGAGGACGGCTGATGGCACAATCGAAAACTAAGGTCTTGAGACATGGCCTTGAACAACAACAACATTACATTTATAGAGCGCCCTTCATATTAGGAGGACATCCTAAAGCGCCAAACAGTCAGGTTGGGAACCGTGCAAAAGGAAGGGGCAGAGTAGGGGGGAGGGGAAACAGAGAGTTGGGAGGGCGGCAGAAGGCATGATCAAATAGGAGGGTCTTCAGACCGGCCTTGAAGGAGGCAAAAGAGGAAGCGAGGCGAAGTGACTGTGGGATGGAGTTCCAGAGTGAGGGGTAGAGAAGCTGAAATCCCGTCCACCAATGGTAGGGAGGGTCGGGATGGGGATATTGAGCAGTCCACTGTGGAATGGGGAGCCAAGGACAGGTCCTTGAAGGCTGAGGTGGGAGGAGAGGCGGTGGAGGAGGATTGAGTGATCCATGGTGTCAAAGGCGGCGGATAGATCAAGGAAGATGAGGAGGCAGAGGGAGCCCGGATTACATATGGTCAGGATATCATTTGTTACTTTAACCTGAACAGTTTCCCTGCTGGGCAGCATGGAAGCCTGATTGGAAGGGCTCGTGGAGGGAGTGGAATGAGAGGAAAGAGCGAAGCTGGGAGGCAACGACTCTTTCAAGCACCTTGGACAGAAGAGGAAAGTTGAGAAGGGCCGGTAGTTGGGAGAGCTTTGAAGCGTCAAGGGTAAGTTTATGCAGAGTGGGGGTGATATTGGCTGTTTTAAGGGGGTTGGGGAACAATGCTGGATGAAAAGGACAGGTTGATGATGTCAGCAAGTTGTGGGGCAAGGAGGTGGAGCTGAGAGGGATGAGGATAGTGTTTGACTGTACATATTTTGACCTATCAGGTGTCAGTACTGCAAAAACACTATACAGCACCTCATGCTTAAATACCTTTACTAGCTCTATCACTTCTTGCTGATCCAGAACATCACTCCTAACATTTCCCCACTTGCAGGTCTGAGCTTGGTTAGACTTGAAAGACAATTCCTAATCAGTTCAGGGTTAAGAGGAATTGCGAATGGCTTTCAGAGGCATGGATAATAATCTGGAGCTTTTTGAATCTTTTACCCTAAAGTTTCTTAATAGTAATATTCGATGCATTTGATATAGTGCCTTTATCAAGTCATTGTGATGTCTCCAAGCGCTTCACTGAAATAAACTGTAAATTATATTTTATGGATGTAAGTTGTTTTTTCTAGAGTCCTGTAGTGTATTGGTTAGAGCACTCGCCTCGTAAGCAAGAGGACCCGGGTTTGATTTCCAGGCAAGTTGAAATGTTAGGCAAATTTCCTTATTCCACAAGCCCCTGTTTTCCTAGCAGTAAGTAGGAACCCGGATTAGTCGATTGGCAGATCGCTTTTCATGGGATGATTATCCCTTTAAAAAAATAAAATAATTTGGACACTCAATCCACTACAATTTGTGGGACACTGCTGCGTGCAATTGACTGCTGCATTTTGTCCTCAAAATATGTAATCAATTTGCTTTATAGTACTTTGACACGTCTTGAAGATGTGATAAGGCGTGATATAAATTCAAGGATTATTATTATGATTATTATCACACAGGTAAACTTTATATCAGGAGCAGAGGGCCCCTGATTTGTCTGTCCTACCTATGTGAATTGAAGCAAATTGTAGTGCTTTCCACCCTGATATATACCCACCTGGACTGTCATCTACACAGAGCAGAAATTGAACTATTTACACCATTGCCTTTCCCTGAGTTGTAACTTTACTAATTTGAACTATCAGGACAGCTGAGGACCTTTTGAGCTTCTACCCTGATAGGTTAAGCTGTTTCAGGGTATAGTGCAGCTCTTCTTACAGTGAAATATTATGGCTAAGCAGAGTTTAATGAAATTATGGATGTTTATCTCCTGGTCTAATGGAACCTGCACTTTACGTGGCAGTCTCGCACGCCATCTGACCTTTTCACAGTCAGATGAGACAAGTCTTTGGGCTAATGTGAAACATGACGTCTTTGTAAATGTCGTTGTTACTGAAGTGTAATTCAAGACAGAAGAAAAAACGCGCTGGTACAAAAAACCACTGCATAAAACCTTTTAAATTGCGGGCAGCTTAAGGTGTGATTGAATCAAGCTCGGAGGGTATCATTGGCATCCAGTGAAATGAGAGAGACAGACATGGCAAACTCGAGGCAACCTCTGTTGACACAGTCAAAACTACTCAATAATGTGCTGTGCTGGACCAGTCACAGGCCCTCGTAGCAAATTAGAACTGACAGGCTGAAACTGTTCACATGGATTTCCTGTTTCACATCTCAAATACCGTGTATTAAATCACACCAAAAGGGCTGACATCTTGCAATCCTCTCGCTGCTTTTAATTTGAAAATCAGTCTGCTTTGTTCAAAGTCATTTCACAATCAAGGTCGTTATCGTGAACAAAATGAAGAGAATTCTCACCATTTTACAAAAAAAAATCTGGCACACTACACTGTTTGTGAGATGGGTCAATTTGAGAAAAAGGAAATTTTAAAACCAGATGTGTCTCTTCCATGTCCCTCATGGACTCCATTCTATCATCGGTGGTCACACTTTCAGCCACCATGCACAAAACTCTGGAATATAAGAAATGCTAGACAAAAAAAGGACCAAAGTTCATCTAGTTTAATCTAGACCAAGCGCTCTGTGACACTAACTGTCTGGCAAGGCCGTAAGTTGTTGTTGTAGTTCATCTTCCACCTTCCTAGCAGTTGCTTGTACATATATCCTGACCTACCTATGTACCTATTTACCCAATAATGTTATTTTCTAAAAGAAAACTATCTAACCTGTGTTTGAAGGAATCAACACTTCCTGCTTCAACCATCTCCTTAGGGAGCCTGTTCCACAGGTTTACTATTTGGAACACTTTTCCTCTATACCTCCGCTTTGCCCATTCCCCATCTTCAAATCGCCCCTCAAGACTGTCCTCTTTGACAGTGGCTACTGTCACCTCCCCCCGGTTTGGCATTGTGCCTCCCCCCTGCATGTGGGGAGCTGTATAATGCACATTGTTGTTATATCTGCTGTGTTCGTGATATTTTAGATTGTTCCTTTGTTTGTACTCCGTGATTAATCAGTTGGACCCATGGCATTTTGCGTGTAGTTCAACCTGTATCATGATTGCACAATACATCCTTCCTGGACCCAGATGTAGGCAGAGGACCAGACTGCGAGTTTTAGATTCTACCAAACGCTGTATCAAGAACATTATTCAACATCTGGTTCTGAGTTCTCAATTACGGTGAATAGTTGACCAGCACATAGACAACAATCCTTATAGAGTCCAGTGTAACAGGAACATTCCCCATTTCAATACTGCACCAACTCACAATATCATAGCATTGCAGGCATACTGTTAGATACAAATGGGAGTCCTGTAGCATAGCAATTAGAGCACTCGCTTCGCAAGCAAGAGAACCTAGGTTTGATTCCCGGGTGGGGTGAAATCTTAGGCAAATTTCCATACCCCAACACACCTCTGTTTACCTACAACAACAAAATTACACTTGTAAAATGCCTTTCATATCAGGAGGACGTCCCAAGGTGCTGGACAGTCATTGTTTCAGACTCTAGCTGGGGACAGGGCGGGGTGAAGGGAAGGTGGGGATTTGGAGCAGCCAATGGGACTATTGAAGAGCACTATTGAGGTGGGACTTGAAGGAGGCCAGGAAAGGGGTGAGGCGGAGGGACTGCAGGATGGAGTACTGGAAGTTGGGGACAGAGTGGCTAAGGCTCGTCTGCCAATGGTGGGGTGGGTAGGTCGGAGGAAATGGAGCTGCTGAGCAGAGTGGGAGGGCAGGTTGGTAGAGGGTTAGAAGGTCACGGATGTAGGGTGGGGTGAGGCCATGGAGGTCTTTAAATGTGAGGGCCAGGATCTTGAATTGGACAGTTGTTGTTGCAGACCCAAGCTGGGGACAGTAGCAGCCAGGTTCTTAGTCAATTGGAGGATCACTTTCCAGCGGTAATAATCTCTCCCATCAAAACAAATTTGGTTGTATATTATAAAATCCATTTTACAATATACAATAAGAGCCCGCATATCCGGCACCCTCAGGACTTGGCCAACGCCAGTTAAAGCGCCTGCTGGATGTTCGGCTGAAAACACAATTAAAAAAAAAAAAACACCTTTTTTTTCAATGCATTTTTCCGGATAAATTCTGACTAATCAAATTCTGCCCTTTTTTTGCGATGTTGGTTATACGGACGTTATGGTTGATTGGGTGCCGTATAAACGGGCTTTTACTGTATTTTCAACAGCGTGAGAAGGCGCTATATCAAATGCAAGAATTGTTATTACAATTCGGCACTAAAACTTTCTGCAAGCATGTTTTAAATGGTTTTGATGTGAAAAAAGATCTTTTAATTTGATATCGTACATGCAACAGAAGTAATTAGATGCTGCATCTCTGATGTGCCAAGAAAAACTTCTTGTCATGTAGTTTAACAATTCAAGTACAAATTGTACTAAAATTATTGATTTTTATGTTTATTTCATTCCCAGTATAAAAATAAGGCTTGATAACCATACAGGGAATAGGAATAGGAACAGGCCATTCAGCCCCATTCTATTCGATCAAGGCTGATCTGTATCTCAACTCCAATTACCCGCCCTTGCCTCATAACTCTTGATAATCTGACCTAACAAACATCTATCCCCCTCCAGTCTTGAAAATTTGAATGGATTTCGTTTGGGAGAGCATTCTTGGTTTACCTACCCTGTCGCACTACCAAATGAACTAATTTTCCCCTTGATGTTTGCCGGTCAGATGTGAATATGTTTGAAATTACTCTGCTTTATGTCATCCAGTTTGTCAGTTTCAATATCCTTATACTGTATTTTGATAAGAGAATTACCATGGGTAACTCAACAAAGAGATCTTTACATAAAGATATTTTACATTATCACTATTGGCATGTTTTCAACTTGAAGGTCATGCAATCCACCAACTGATATTGACAACCGTAACACTTCAAATTAAAGGGAGTGGATTAAAAAATGGATGCCTAAATGGCAGACAGGGTAACTCACACAGCAAGTTGTTCGAATCTGGAATGCATTGCCTGAAAGGGTGTTGGAGGCTGATTCGATAACAACTTTCAAAAGAGTGGTGGATGGTTATTTGGGGAGGATGGGTTTGCGGGGTTATGGAGAGAGAGTCAGGGAGCTTTTCAAGTTCTTTTGAAAAGCTCTTTTCAAAGAGCTGGCACAGACTCGATGGGCCGAATTGCCTCCTTTTGTGCTGAAAAATTCTATGATTCATTTATTTAAGCAAGTTGTTGAGGTTGTACTGCAGATGCAGTTTCACCTGGTCTTTGCTTTTTTGACAGTTAGATCACTAACACCACCATTAGTTGAGTATTGTTGCCTAAACTGAGACGTTTATACTGAGTTTCCATCTACATCTCTGACCTCCTCACTCCCCAGTCAACCTGATGCCTCTTGCTCGGGACTCTCCACTCCACCATCGGAGGTCGCGCTTTCAGCCACTTTCAGCCAAACTCTAGGACACTCTCCCTCAATCCCCCCGCCTTGCTCTCCCTTTTCAAGTCCCACATGAAAACCTTGCTCTTTGATCATGCTTACAGCCTCTCCCTAACTTCACTCGGCTTGGAGTCAGGCTCTGCTAATGTTAAGCATTCTGAGGTGCTACGAGGCATGGAGGGCACTCTCTCTGTGCAGGTTGTTGTTGTTGGTGGTTTTTAATCAATACTGAACATGTAGCAAATTCATATTTTAGAATATTGTTCCTGGAATTAAGATCATGCTTTTTTGCAATTCATTGAAATCCCTGTTAATAATACTCGATGGATCCAACTTCTGATCCATTGCAATTTTTATTTGGAAAATTAGATTGAACACTAAAGGCTTTAGTTTTATTGATATGTCTGGAGTCAGTTTGAAAATTAGCAAAGAGGACATGACTTTAGAATTAGGATTGAGACCGGAAAGAATTTCCTCCTGCAGAGAATACTAAGAATCTGGAATGCACTACCCCAGAAAGCCATTGATAAGGATTCAGTTGAAGGAGAGATTATAAATACTTTGGGAGTAAAATTATTAATGGATACAGGAAGGAGGAATTATGCTTTGAGTTCTGAGGTTTGCTTTCCTGTTGATCAAAATACATTAAAAAAAAACTCAACCATCTTAATTATTAATGCTTCAATATGATTAACCACAGAATCAAGTGGAAAACAAGTGGTTTATTTACATTTTAGAAATGGCCAACCTATCAACTCAAAAATATGTATTGCCAAGTGGAAATCAGAAAAGCATTTGAAACCAATGATCTTCAGCCTGGTGATGATTGCATAAAAACTGCATCAATACATACACAATACATGTTGTACTGGAGTCCTGTAGCTTAGTGGTTAGAGCACTCGCCTTACAAGTGAGCGACCTAGATTCAATTCCAGACAGTGCAAAACCTTGGGCCAGTTTCCTTACTCCACACACCTAATAATAATCACTCAAAAAACCCAAAAATAGATCGGTCATTTCAATCCACGCTTGTCTGTGGGACACTGCTATGCACAATTTGCCCCCACGTTTCACTCACAAATATACAGCCAATTCAGTTTACAGTATATTTTGTGAAGCACTTTGAGATGTCTAGAAGATGTGAAAAGCGCTATATCAAATATTGTTCAAGGATTATTATTATGTTATTCTGTTTTAAAAATTCTATTCCCATTTTATTTAAGATTTGGTCAGGTCTGAACACTTTTGATGTCAAATATAAGCAACATATGAACCTTTTTCCACAATGTACAATGAACTCACCCCACCATAAAAAATATCTAAGGTTAAAGTTGATCTTAAAAGTGATATTGTACAACAAAATCTAAAGCTTGGGTTTATAGCTCCCAAGTGCTGATGCCAGGATATGTAGATCCCTTCATGTTCTGTGTTATGCATAATGACCCCTTATCTAAAAATAATCCTTGCATTTGATATAACGTGCTTGACGTCTTAAAGCGATTCACAGAATATACATACATATAATGTTTTGTGGGAGAAACGTGGCAGCCAATTGTGCACAGCACTGTCCAGTCATGGATTAAGTGACCAAATTATTTTTTTTTCAAAGGATTTATTAGCCTCGGAAAAATAATCCACTAAATGACTAACAACCGGATTACTACTTACTGCTGGGTAAACGGATGTGTGGAGTAAGGAAACTTGCCCTGCTGAGAATCTAATCCAGGTTCTCTCACTTGCAAGGTGAGTGCTCTAACCACTGAGCTACAGAACTCTATATATAATTCCAATTGAACTAGAACAGCAGACGACCATTTCAGCAGGCAGGTTTGGATCTGGACTCAAAAGTTGATGTATTGTTCTCTTGCAGTAAGAATCTATGCATCAAGATTATTGTTCTAGATGCACTTTACTTTACAGGTTTATACTTTAAAAAAATGCTAATAAAACTGAAATAATTTTTTTCTCCTTTTGGCAACTATATTCGAATGTGTTCAATGCAAAATTATTACACAAAAAATTTATTACTGATTTATGAGCCCCCCACAATATTGAATATCTCTGATCCAACATTTTCTTTTCTAGTAATCTGTTATCCATACCTAATTATCTTTGAGGTTAAAGGCCAGTGGACAGTGTCTGGTCAATGATGGTCAGATGGAAATTTATAACTACTTTCAGTATGTCTGCTGTCTTTTCAGATCAATTATGCAGCTAATGACAACCAATACTTTCATGTGTGATTAAACAGCAGCTCTGTCTTATAATAACTTGAGACTCTTTGGAAACCTATGTATTGATCGTTTTAATAGAAGTAAGGGAAAAATAAAATTATTGTGGTTGGTTGTGGCAAAACTATGACAAATGGATACTTAGAGTGTTGTGGAAGGACATGAGGAGGAGAGTGCTTTTTCTGTGTCAGAATGAATACAAAATGTCTGGTTTTAATATGAATCACAGTGAGTCACTTGTGTTTTGTGCTGCAAGTTCATGTAACATTCTATGATTTCCTCTCATGACACAGCTTCTTGCAAGCTAAACCTTTTCAGCCCACAAGAGGATCATAGGTCAAGTGGCCTTGTTCTTACTTTGATTAAACACTGGTGAATGCAGTGACGCTTGAGGTAGGCTCCCTCTACTCTTCAAACAGTGTTTTGTTTCGTCAGCTGGGTGTCTTGACACATGCGGATACCCATCACCGTGCTTGTAGGATCTGATTAATATATTAGGTAATGTCCTGGATAGCTCAGTTAGATGAACAACACACTTGGGACGAGAGGCCGAAAGATTCTGGATTTCGTGACCGGTGGATCCACTCTGTTGGGGATGAATGAATCTTATTATTTTTTTGAAGGAATTAGTACCCCCGGAAAAGCAATCCACCAATCGACTAACAACTGGGTTCCTACTTACTACTTGGTAAACAGGGGCGTGTGGAGTAAGGAAACTTGACAAATATTTGGCTCTGCTGGGAATCGAATCCAGGTCTCTCACTTGCGAGTCGATTGCTCTACCCACTGAGCTATAGGACTCCACAACTTTTGGGGCATAATTGAAGATTTAAACCAAGCACATCTACAGTAATCCAAAGTAAATGTGGAACACAGACCCATAACTGCAAGATTTGAGTTAACACACATGAAACATCCACTTGTTTTTAGTTCAATAATACGCATCTTAGAAAAATATTTGAGGAGTAAATTTAACTTGCGCTGCGACGAAGAAGACAAATGATTTAACTTAATTGTCATTCTGAAACCCTTCTTTGGTTGTCTTCTATCCACGTAAACCTACAAATACACAGTCACTGCATTCTACGGTGACCCGTGTGAAGCACTTTGAAATGTTTCAATCATGTGAAATGTATCAAATGCAAGGATTATTATTATTGAAAACTACTGACCTTAACAAGTGAATTATTATTAAGTGATTATTATTATCGAAAAGCTGTCCTTATTAAGTGAATTATTCAAGATCCCAGAGAGTATATATAGATGAACTGAACCCATACTTGACATGGGCTAAAAACCTACAAGTTTATATGGAATAAAACAAGGAGAGGAAAGATGAACAAACAGTTTAGATTTAACTACTTTATACTGTAAATAATAATCCTTACATTTGTTATAGCTTTTTATCATGTATTCGAGATGTCTCAAAGCACAGAATATACAGAATACTTCACAGAATGTACAGAGAAATGAATTGATATATATAGATATATATATATACATATATATATGTTTGAGGGTGAAATGCGGCAGCCAATAGTACACAGCAGTGTCCTAGACCTACCTGTGGTATGTGGAAATAGGCTGGGTTTCAGTTACCTGGACCTTCTGTGGTTTACAGGTAGACCCCGCTTAACGTTGCTTCGGTCAATGTTATTACGTTGCTGATACATAGGGAACATATATCCATTTAATGGCGCGACGTTCGCTAATACATCGTTGCCAGCGCGTGGAAATGAACTACTGTAGTTTGGGTAGTGTAGGCTACCGTCCAGTATTCTGACGCAGCGTCCATCCTCACTCTTAAACGTCGCCATTTTAAGTTTGTACGCAGGTGTGAGATCGGTAATTTTTTTTATCGTGATTTATTTCTGCAATCCTCTATAAACATGAGTCAAAAACGCCCAGGAAGTGACAATTGTGAGTCTAGTAAAAAAAAACCAGGAAAAGTATTACTCTTGAAATGAAATTAGATGTCGTAACCTGTTTTGATGTGAGTGTTATGTTATTTAAATTTATATATTTTTATATTTTACATTTATGAATGTACATGCATTTCAACTTATAATTTTTTTAAAGAAAAGTTTGATGAAAAATGTCCAAAAGAACCTAACTGCAGTTTATACATTCATTCTTATGTTCACTAAAGTGAACATAAAAGAACATAGAGTTTCATAAAGTGAAAACATGTGTTCGCTTTATGTCGTTTTGCTTAAAGTCACACTTTTCAAGAACACAACTACAACATTAAGTGTATTCCAGAATAGTACGGTAATATTGTATTTTGCAACACCCGACAGAGATGAATTATATTTTGGCCCGGCATAAAAAATAACAATATTAATCCTTTCATTTGATATAATGCCTTTCACATCAAGAGGATATGTTGAAGTGCTTCATTGGATATACTATAAAATGAGTGACTGTGTATTCTGTAGGTGAAAGCAGCAGCCAATTTTCACACAGTCGTGGCCCATTAACAGTCATGAAGTGAATAACTATTTTTTAAACGGAGGATTGGAGTGACTTTTGTAAATTCAAATAGAGTTTTACTAATTGCTCAAGGGTTTGAATGTTGTAGCTATAGAGAGGTTTTATCGCTTTCAATTGAACAGATTAATGTAGGTTCTAGAAATCTTTTTTGCGGCTATTTTAAAAGAAGAAGCAATGCAGTATCGATAACATGAATGCATTATTCAATTGTTACTTATTAAAAAGGGCTTTTTAACTTTAATCAGTTTTTTCATGTGATAATAATAATAATCCTTGCATTTGATATAGCGCCTTATCAGATCTTCAGGATGTCTCAAAGAACTTCACAGAACATCCCGTAAAGTGAGTTTTATGGGCAAAATGCGGCAGCCAATTTGCACACAGCAGCATCCCACAAACAGACATAGATTGAGTGAAGTTTTGGGAATAATAATCCCAGGGTATATTGTGCTCTGGTGGGTATTTTCTCCCAGCTCAGATCACTATTGATCATGCAGAAGGGGGTATCTTGACAGTGTTCCAGAAGTAAATATTAGACAGTCAGATTAAATTCGCAATAATTCCTGAGATCATTTAATTCAATATATATTATGTATAATCTATATATATTATACTGTATATATATGAGTTTCTTACAAGAACATCTGTACAATTCATTTTCAGAAGGGGTTTCATTGAGTTGGAGTGATTCATACAGCACAGAAGGAGGCCATTCGACCCATTGTGTCTGCCTCTCTTGAAAGAACTGTTCAAATCAATCCCATTACCCTGCGCTTTCCCCATAGCCCTGCACATTTGTCCTCCCCAAATATCTATTAATTTCTCTCTTGAAAGTTGTTATCAAATCTGTTTCTAGTTCAGTCACCCCAGTCACATTTATTAATTTAGAAATCCCATGAGCAAATACCGCAAATAATAATAATCCTTGATTTGATAGGCACTTTTCACGTCTTCTAGACGTCTCAAAGCTCTTCACAGAATATACTGTAAAGTGAATTGACTGTATATTTGTGGGTGAAGTGCAACAGCCAATCGCAGTTAGCAGTGTCCCACAACAGTCGTGGATTGAAATGACTAATTTGTTTTTGAGGGATTATTATCAGATATGTGGAATAAAGAAACTTGCCCAAGGTTTCGCCCTGCCTGGAATTGAATCCAGGTCTCTCGCATGTAAGGCGAGTGCTCTAACCATTGAGCCACAAGGCTCCACAATATACCCACTGTTGCCGATCAGAGCTTATCTAATGATAAGTAAACTCTCGACTTGGTGCTGCAATGGAACAATTGGAACTGTTAGTGGATTTCAAATTCTGATCGCTTTTTGATTAATGGACCATGGGATTTTTTTCCCTTTTTTCCTGGAGAGTGCTGAGCTGTGTGTTCTCTACAACAGCCAGGGACATGCTTTATAACAATGTCGCTGGTTGTCAGGCTGCACCACTGGGTGTACAGGAACCACAGTCATGATCTGACAGGCCTCGGGCTGACCACAATGCCTGGCTTAGATGAGGGTGGAACTTCTCAGCAGCATTATTGTTTCTCACAGTGGTTTGTCGGACACAAAGCTTCACTGCTAACAATTGAGGGAGAGGACACAGCACGCTTGGCCTGGGGTTTGGAAATTATATTTAAAGCTAAAAAAAAGCCGAACAAGAATATCAATATCGTAGTAATCTTTATTTTGCTGATCTTATTGTACATGACAAACTGAGGAGTATTATCTCCAGAGTTCTTAAACTTCAATTGGTTTTCCTTTCATCTTTACAGCTTAACTGAAAGCCTTGTATTTTCATATTTCACTCTGATTAATCCTTCAGGTTCTTAGGGGGTTGAAGTTGGGAGGTATTTTAACAGTCCATTACTGCCCTGATTTGCTTCTATTGACTGAACAATGGCTTTGAAACCTATAATCAATTGCTTTTATGGCAAGTACCATTGCATGGGGAGACAGGGTGCTGATCCTACGAGCCTTGGCTCATTGTCAGATTCCGCCACTGTCAAACGCTCCTGGACTCTACCCCGCATGAAGGGCGCCATATAAATGCAAGTTGTTGCAGTACTTGCTGCCTCCGCTCTACTCCGCCTCCTTCTTTGTCCCGGAATCCTCCGCTCCACCATCGCTGGCCATGTTTTCAGCCATTATGCTCCGAAGCTTTGGCACTCCATCCCTCAGCTCCTCCATCTCGCTCCCTTCTTTCCCATCTTCAGGTCGCACCTGAAGACCTTTCTCTTCAACCGCATTGATGGTCACCTACCCCTTCCCACTGGTTCGGCCCCGGGCTCTGCCATTATGAAGTGCTCTGAGACACCGCCAGGCGTAGAGGGCACTATATAAATGCAAGTTGTTGTTTTTTCTGTCATTGTTATCTCACCTGATGTCGATAGGGATTTGATAGGGTACACAGGGAAAAACTGTTTCCACTGGTGGGTGTGTCAGTGACTCGAGGTCACAGATTTAAAATAATTTCTAAAAGAAGCAGAGGGAAGATGAGGATAATTTTTTTCACTCAGTGAGTTGTTCGAATCTGGAATGCATTGCCTGAAAAGGTGTTGGAGGCTGATTCGATAATAACTTTTAAAAGACAGGTGGATGTTTATTTGGGGAAGACGAGTTTGCGTGGTTATGGGGAGAGAGCTGGGGAGTGGGATTGAATTGCTCTTTTCAAAGTGCCGGCACAGACTCGATGGGTCGAATGGCCTCCTTTTGTGCCGTAAGATTCTATGATATCCCAGCTTTAATTCTTCTTCTGTGATGTTTGTCAGGGCAACAATAGGAACAATCAATGTCATGGCTTCAGTATACTGATGAAGGTGTAGCTCAGTGGTTGGAGCACTTACCTCGGCCAGTGAAAGGCCTTGGGTTCAATTGTCAGCAGGGCAAAACTTTGGGTAAGTTACCTTACTCCACATGCTTCTGTAGGAAGCTGGTTGTTAGTCGATTGGCAGATTACTTTTTGGGGTTAAAAATACCTTAAAATAAAGATTCACTAAATTCACGTCTGTTTCTGGGACATTGCTGTGTTTAATTGGCTGCCACATTTCGTCCACAATATACAGTTAATTGACTTGATAGTATATTCTGTGAAGCGCTTTGAGACATTTTGAAAACATGATAAGGAACTATATCAAATGTAAGGATTATTATTATAAGTAGTAATTGCTGATTGCTCTCCAGTGACTTCTGCCATATACCACATCACAGTGAAATCTGCTTCGACAAAATCTTCCTTCCACGTGATCCCTCAGGTTGACTGGAATTCTAACCGAAATCATTCATAATAATAATAATGTCACTTCTTTGAGATGTTTGAAATCATTTCACAGAATAAAGTGAATTCACTACATTACGTTGATGTAATGCCAATTGCTCACTGCAGTTCCCCACAAACAATTATTATATTTTGTGAAGGGATTATTACCTCCTGTAAAGCCATCCACAGATCGACTAACAACCGCGTTCCTTCTTTGTTCCTGCTTGGTGAACAAAGGCAACGTGTTTTGAACGTGTAAGGAACGTGTAAGGAAACGTGTTTTGACCTGCCCGGGAATCAAACCCAGGTCTTTTGCTTGCGAGGCGAGCGCTCTAACCACTGAGCTACAGGACACCACAAGTGGGAGGATCTGTGAAACAAGGATTGTGAAGGTGAGATTGAGTGAATGGGGGAGAAAGACCTATAAGAGAAGTGTATTTAAATAAAACCAAGTAGGAGAAACAAATGACTTTGTATCCAGAAAATGTCCCGGGGTGGGGGGAAATATACTTGGAGGAATCGGCTAAGCGTTAAGTGGAAGGAATGGTACGAACATGTGACCTTATTATGAGCCAACAGAACACCGAGCGGATGTTAAACTGGAATTTTAGACCTGAGGCTGATAGAGAATGCAGAGTATGGGTGTTTTCACTTACAACCTGATAAGTTAATAGTCCATCAAGTAAGTGGCTGGTTAACTAGAATTAGTCAGTCAAAAGTTATTTACAGAACAGAAATGATGTCCTTGACTATTTTGGGGGGGGGATTAAACTAAAACAAATTACAAAGTTGATACCTTAACTTCAGTGCAAATCTCCAGAGAATACAGACCACTGTCCCAGTTAAAAAATACAAAATACGACTTGCACTGGCATAGGCCTTTGATGTAAAAGAAACATCTCAAATCACTTTGTAGAATGAGATTTATTGGAAATTAAATGAATGTTGTGATGTGAGCCATCTGTGTAATTCTATGTCTCAAGCCAGATTTAGATTGCGTTTACTGGCAGGAGAATCAATGTGAAACAGCACGGAAAGTAAACTTCACTAACCATAACTGTCTGCGTTTGCTTATTTATAATAATACTCCTTGCATTTGATACAGTGCCTCATCATGTCTTTGAGACATCTCAAAGCACTTGGAGTCCTGTAGCACAGTGGATAGAGCTGTTGAGAGCCCTGAGGCTCACCAGGTCAAAACCTTGGGCAACTTTCTATACTCCACTTGCCTGATAATAATCCCTCAAGAAAAACAACAATAGTAATGGCCACTTCAATCCATGACTGTTTGTGGGACACTGCTATGCGCAATTGGCTGCCTTGGTTTGTCCACAAAAGTTTCCTTACTCCACACATCTGCCGCGTTTCAGCTACAGATATACTGTCAATTCACTTTACAGTATATTTGGTGAAGCGCTTTGAGATGTCTAGAAGACGTGAAAAGCAATATATCAAATGCAAGGATTATTATATATTCACAGAATATACTGTAAATTTGATTAATACCCAAGTGGGCTTTATCATTTCACTGATGGGACTAATATAACAAATTCTTGAATGGAATGGCACAAAGTGAGAAGAAAGCAACTTAAAAGTGTATTAAAGTATTATGACATGCCATGTTCCAGAGATCTTTGCTTTACTTTTGTTATTTTTTTTTTGTGAAAACATTTTTTTTTGAAAACAACAGGAGTTTTTTCGGGGGCAAGTACCGATTCGATAACGACTTTCAAGAAAGTAATGGATGGATATTTGGGGAACGACAATTTTTGCAGGACTATGGGGAGACAGCAGGGCAGTGGGATTCATTTGGACAGCTCTTTCAAAGAGCCGGCACAAGCACAATGGGTCAAATTACCTCCTTCAGCGCTATGGGATGTCCTCCCGATGTGAAAGGCACTTTATAAATGTAATTTTGTTATTTGTTGCTGTTCTGTGCTGTATAATTGTATGATACTAAGACTGAGAAGCAATTGTAAGATTGTGCTATGAGGCAAGTTTTTTTCTTGTACTATCTGGGCATGCTATCAGAATGTCTCTTCATTCTTGATGGAGGTATAAGAGCATTAGACGTCTGTCTATTGCCCATTCCACCATTAACTGCTTCTCTGATACTTGACAGCAGTTTCTATTCTACTTACAAATGTCACCAACGCAGCAACATCAAATTAGATTAAGCAGGGATTGTGAACTGCATTTCAACATGGTTGATCTTTTGGAGTTACTGAGGGTTGTCCATTGTTACTGTTATTTTCAAACAAGGTTCTAAATGCTTGGCACTATCAGGGTTTATATAAGATTTTCATGGAAACCGAGGGATTACGTGGAAAATGCTATTTAGAAGTAAGAGTATTTTAAGCGATGGCTGCTCAAGGCAGATGTCAGCGTACCACAAATGAAAATTGCTGTCATATACTTATTCATGGAGAAATGTGAAAGGCTTATTAGCTGAGCTCAAAAACATTATTCTTCATTGATGTTTATTTTGGATCAGTGCTTAAGTGGTGTGACTGGCATACAAAGATATTATTTAGTGTTACATTTGCTTGATATTAGGCTGTCGTTGTTTGTGATGCTTTATTGCCTCAAGTAATTATGTCTGACGTCTGCTGTCTAGAGTTCTTGATAAGTGTGCGCATGCATATATTCTGACAGGATATCATGGGTCTGGTTAGCTAATTAAGTCATGCTTCTTTATCGTTTTGTATAATGGATGAACCTAGGCTCATCTGTCAGAGGATAAAAAAGTTATCACAATTTTTAATTTATCGCTGTCAACCTGTATGGCTACATTTCTTCACTCTTAAGTGTCTGACAGCTAAAGCACTGAAGGGGACAAAAGATGTACTTAATCATAGTTATTGAAAGAATGTTGAACCAATCTGCTTTTTATAATAGAAATATTAGAAACTTCTACTTGGTTGAAAGATGCATTTTTAAAAGTGTACTTGATGCTCTGTAAGCAACAACAAACTACACTTTTCTGAAAGATGTCCTAGGCACGATCGACGAGGGAGATCTTCAGACGGGACTTCAAGGAGGCAAGAGAGGGGGTGAGGCAGAAGGATTGCAGGAAAGACATCCAAGAGTGTTGAGCACAGATGTTGAATGCCCGACCACCAAGCGCAGATGACCTGAAGCAGGCTGGTGTCCGCTGAGTGGAGGGAGCTGACATGCTGACATGAGGTTATATGTTTATATAAATTTTAATTGAGGAGCAAACTAAACATATTGGAAACTCCTACTGGGTTTTTTTTTACTTTGAGACGTCTCAAATCTGGATGTAGATATGCCTACTCCTTTTTTTAAAAGTGTGAGTGATGCTCTGTAAAGTTGAAACAAGAAGCAAACTAAACAACCAATCAGTCATACAGGCCCACAAAATATACAGTCAATTCACATTACAGTATATTCTGTGAAGCGTTTTGAGATATTTTGGAAACGTGATAAGGTGCTATATCAAATGCAAAAATTATTGTTAATATTATTACCGCAGGCAAACACTTGTTTCTGTCTACATTTCAAGAAAGTGTTAGCCTCACCTAATGAGAATGGTCGAATTCCACTCGCCAATTGAAACTAACAATATCAACGGCAAAGTTTGTTAGAGTTAGGGTAACAATGGGAATTTTTCAACTGGTGGGAGCCAACAGGAAAGCACTACCATGATGGATTTTGAATGGGTGTCTCAATGAACTCAACCAGTGATTGAATGAATGGTGTCATGTGGTGTGGAATTGCAAGGAGCACAGTGGTTATAAATGACAGTAATAATAATAATAATAATCCTAGCATTTTGATATATTGCCATATTGTGTCTTCAATACTTCTCGAAGCGCTTCACAGAAAATCCTGTCAGGTGAATTGACTACATTTTGTCGTCAAAGAGGAGGCAAGAGAGGGAGCGAGGCAATGGGAATGTGAGATGGAGTTCTAAAGGGTGCAGGCAGAGAGACGGAAGGCTGGGGTTGGGGTGGGTGAGGGGGAGGGGCCTGCGTACTTCTCCCATCTTGTGTATACGTGCTGGCTGGCCCCGTACGCATGTGTGCTTGTGAGGAAGATAGCCCCTCACAATGCACACTTGGGAAGTTAAGCTTCGAGATGGACCCCACAATGGAAAGGAGTCTGAAATTTAAAACAGGTCTCGATGTCCTCTTAGGACCTTACAGAGAGCTCTTGGAAGACTTTCTGTGGAAGGCAAAATAACGGAAAATTACTTCCTTCTTTCAACCTGCCAGTTTGTCTCAGCAGTCATCCACTGAAAACTTACCTCCTGCTGCATCTTCTCAGCCATCCACTTCTGCCTCTCCCCAAGCATCCACTTCAATGGAGTTTGAGGCTGATGATTCCTTGGCCTCGGACTGTTATGAGAGCGGGGAGAGTGATGAGAGTGGGGAGAGCTATGAAAGTGGGGGAGGGAACGGAGGGGACGGGATGGGGGAGGGGATGGAGGGTCGGGACGGAGGGGATGGGGGACCGGACGGAGGGGACGGGGGAGGGAACGGAGGGGACGGGATGGGGGAGGAGACGGAGGGGATGGGGGAGGGGATGGAGGGGAAGGGACAGAGGGGACGGGACGGGGGAGGGAACGAAGGGGACGGAGGGGACGGGGGAGGGGACGGGGGAGGGGATGGAGGAGAAGAGACGGAGGGGACGGGACGGGGGAGGGGACGGAGGGGAGGGGAAGGGACGGGACGGAGGAGGCGAGACGGAGGGGACGGGACAGGGGAGGGGAAGGAAGGAACGGGGGGGGACACAGGACGTGGGAGGGGAAGGAGAGGACGGAGGGGACGGGATGGAGGAGATGGGGGAGAAGGAGGGGACGGAGGGGAAGGAGGGGACGGGATGGAGGGAACGGAGGGGACGGGATGGGGGAGGGGGCAGAGGGGACGGGAAGGAGGGGACGGGACAGGGGAGGGGAAGGAGGGAACGGGGGGGGACGATGGGGGAGGGGAAGGAGGGGACAGAGGAGACGGGACGGAGGGGACGGAGGGGACGGAGGGGAAGGAGGGGACGGGATGGAGGGAACGGAGGGGACGGGATGGGGGAGGGGGCAGAGGGGACGGGCCAGGGAAGGGGAGGGGATGGGAGAGAAGGGAGAGCAGGGAGAGCAGGGAGAACGGGGAGAGTGGGGAAAGCGGGGAGTGCAGGAAGAGCGACGAGAGCAGGGAGAGCGGGCCAGCCGGCTGTAGCTCGCCTCAGTACGTACCCCGCATTGATCGGGTGTGGATGTACCTGGAGGCTTGAAGTGGGTAGCCTGTAGCTGGATTCCCCTAACCCCCCTTTTCCCATTACTTGTTAAGCTTACTGAACATGATTTTACTGAGTGCGCAGTTTTCCAGGAACATAAACCCCATGTTTGGCGAGTGTTAACTGTACCTGCAATCCCTGTTGGTAGCTGTTGGTAGTTGGAGGTGTTTACTGTTAAGGGTTAAATGGTACTCTGTTGACAACATTGAAAATATTCCACACCTATCGATTTTCAGGTGGTAACTTAGGGATTCTATTCCAATACCATGGGTTTGATCAATTTCACAGGATGACTCAAACTGGATCATTAAATACCACAAAGCAACATCGCAGCATTGAGCTCCTGTAGCTCAGTGGTTAAAGCACTCGCCTTACAAGCATGAGACCTGTGTTCCTCACTCCACACACCTAATAATAAACTGTCCAAAAAAAACCACCATAATAAAATTGGTCATTTCAATCCACGACTGTTTGTGGGACACTGCTGTGCGCAATTGACTGCCGCGATTCGCCCACAAATATACAGTGAATTCACTTTACAGTATATTCTGTGAAGCACTTTGGGACGTCAATAAGATGTGAAAAGTGCTATATCAAAATGCAAGTACAGAAAAACTATTTCCACTCGTGGGCGAATCTGTGACTCGTGGTCACAGATTTAAAATAGTTTCAAGGCGAAGTAGAGGGGAGCTGAGGAGAAATGTTTTCACTCAGCGAGTTGTTCGAATCTGGAATGCATTGCCTGAAAAGGTGGTGGAGGCTGATTCGATAACAACTTTTAAAAGGGAATTAGATCTTTATTTAGGGAGAACAGGTCTATTAGGCTATGGGGAGCGGGCAGGGCAGTGGGATTGAATCGCTCTTTTCAAAGAGCCGGCACAGACTAGATGGGCCGAACGGCCTCCTTTTGTGCCGTAAAATTCTATGAATCCATGAATCTACAGTATCATTATTATTTATTGTTTGTTTTAAGAGCTAAGCTGAGTGAGCACAATAGAAATGCAAGTTGTTGTTGAGTGTGCCATAACTGATGTGAGAAAGAACATAGAGTTGGTTATAGAGAAGGATAGAAAGAGAAACCGATAGAAAGAGAAGAGCAAGAACTTTCAAATTCTCTAGAATCAAACAGAGAAAAGGAGCTAAAAGGTTGGCTGGTGCCAACCAGTTTCCTAACTATCTCTTAGTAAAATTGTTGAATTGTTGGAATGTACTGACTTGTGGTGATAGCCATTGCAATTCCTCTATCCCTAGGTTTACTAAATTACGTTCTTGTGCAGGCAAAACACATTTGTGACGCACACATAGTTTCCGCAAAGAGATCACATGGTTTCATTCCTTTGTAAATTTGATGTTGTAATGTTTTCCATTTTCTTCTGGTAGTTGTTTAGCCACTCGGAACTAGGTCATGCACGTCACTGCAGGGCCTGACAACAAGTCTGGGTTGAGGGAGAAATTATTTTTTTCAGGGTTGAGACAGACAGCACTTGATAGAGTTGGGGGAAGCAGGAAGAGACTGAACATGTAAATAAAGCGAAAAAGACAAGACACAAACAAGAGAGTATAAGATGGAAATTTCCATCTGATAAGAATGGAAGAGGAGAAGTCCTTTAAATAGGCTCCAGCAACAACTAAGACTAGTAAAGAGTCAGCTGTAAAACACCAGATAAATGATGTAACCTACTTCATCCTCCTTATGCTTTAAAAATCATGGGCCGTACTTTAAGAAATATAAATGCAAAGCAAAATGAAGATCAACCAAACATTTATGTTTGAAAAACGAGACGTACAGAAGTTCACGAGCATGATACCAGCATTTCTCCTGGTGTCCAGGTCAACAACAGTAGGCTCATGGTGTCCCACTCCACCCCATCAACTAAAATTGGTCATTCAATTCATGATTGTTTGTGGGACATTGCTGTGTGCAAAATTGGGCCATGTGTTCACTCACAAAATACACAGGTTCACCAATGCAACACTTTTTCTGTATATCCTGCGAATAAACAAGAATTTGGTCATTCAATCCACGACTATTTTGTTGGTCTTGTTTCTCTCACAAATTGGCTGCAATGTTTCACCCATAATATACACGATCACTTTAAGCTAGGGTCTGTTGATATGGAAATTTTCCAATATCGATATATCATACATGTCATATATATATCGATATATACCGATATATATATCGCGCGGATGTGCGATATATATATCGGATGTGCGCGCGCATTCCGTGCTCTAGGCCCAGGAGGTTTGCAGTGCCGGTGACAAGGTAAACTGGGAAAGATTGCATTATACCAATAATACCGATATATCGCCAGAAACGATATACCGATATTTACGATATACCAATATAGTTTTTCATATCGAATTTTTCGATATATCTATATATTTTAAATTCCGATATCGGCATATCAATATGAAAAATTATAGTGATATAACCGATATATCGATATATCGCCGGACCCTACTTTAAACTTTACAATATATCCTGTGAAAGGCTTTGAGACATCCTGAAGATGTGATAAGGCAATACATCAAATGCACAGATTATTATTATGTTATTACAGTATTTGAAAACAAGAAGGTAAAAAATGAGGATTCTCACCTGAAGATAGAAGGAAGGTTAGTCATAAAGATCTGGAATGTTTTACCACATTCTAACACTTATATCAAAGTGAATAAATACAAGAAATCGAGAGGAATTAATAGGGGAGAAAACGATAACCTGTAATGTGTTACCGGTTAGTTAGTTGTTACTAGTTTCCAATTTAGTTTAACAATACAATTTAGAGATAAAGCCAGTTTTGCCAGTACTCCATAATAATAATCTTGCATTTGATACAGCACCCTATAATGTCTTTGATACATTTCAAAGCTCTTCACAGAATATTTTGTGGGTGAAATTTGACAGTCAATGGCACACACCAGTGTCCGACAAACATCCATGAATTTTTTTTTAAGGGATTATTATTCCCAGAAAAACAATCCATCAATCGTCTAACTGGTTTCCTACTTACTGCTAGGTAAACAGAGGCAAGTGGAGTAAAGAAACTTACCTAATGTATAACCTTGCCCGGGAATCAAACGCAGAACCTCTCACTTATGATAATAATAATCTTTGCATTTGATATAGCGCCTTATCACTCTAACTCGTAAAGCAAGTACCGGTAGTCTAGCCAATTTGCTACAAGACCAAGTAGGATTTACGATACCTAATACTACCTTATAAATTTATGCTACAAATCTGTGCTGCAGCAGTGTACTAAACTGGAAGATTCTTCATCAAAAGAGGTGTTTACTGACCCACAAAATCCTCCCTGACCTTCATCTCCGACATCTCCACCTTCCTAGCTTCCCTCTGCTTCTGCTCCAATCACCTCATCATCCTTGGTGATTTCAACTTCCATTTTACCTCCTCTTGCTCCACCTCCTCGGAATTCTCCTCCTTCCTCTCCTCTCTGAACCTCTCCCTCTACATCCACTCTGCCACCCAAGTTCACGGCCACCCGTTTGATCAAGTGATCACCCAGGGACTCAGTGTCTCGGATGTCACCATCACTGACAAGACCATCTCTGAACACCATTTCATCTCTTTCAACTCCTCTATCCCTCTCCCCACTGCCTCCAAACCTACCACCATCTTCAACCGTCCTTGGAAGAAGATCTCCCCACAATCCCTCTTCGCTGCCTTGGAGTCCTCTGAACCCCTCCCGCTCTTGCCCACCTCCAGCACCGACCCATCCTCCGCACTCACTCTCCTCCATAACACCCTCTCCACAACACTCGATGCTCTTGCCCCCCTCACCTCCTGAACCGCCTCCTATTCTCGAACCTCACCCTGGTTCACCAGGCACCTCTGCTCACTCAAGGGCCAGGTGCAGCTGCGAAACGCATCTGGCTCAAATCTGGTCTAACGGTCCACCAGCATATCTGGCTGGAATAAATCAAAACCAACACTTTGCTCTGGCGTCCGCCAAATCACACTTCTACCCCAGGATAATCCTGGAGGTGAAGGACAACCCCAAACTCCTGTTCTCCACAACTTACCAGCTTCTCCCACCTCCCCGCCTCGCCTCTCAGATCCTCTCCTCCAACTCCCACTGTGAGGACATGCTGGATTTCCCCGTGTCCAAAATCGAGGGAATCCACTCAGCCTTCACCGCCCTTCCATCTTTCACCCTCTCCGCATCTCACCCCCACACTCCGACTCCTACCCACCCCACCTTCCGCACCTTTGAACCTGTCTCCCCATCCTCCGTCATCACCACCATAAGCTCCATGAAGCCCAACACCTGCTTCCCAGAACCTATCCTCACCCCTCTCCTTACCTCCCAGCTTCACCTCCTTGCCCCACAACTTGCTGACATACTCAACCTGTCCCATTCATCCGGCATCATTCCCACCCCCTTCAGGACAGCCACCATCACCCCCATCCCCAAGAAACCCTCCCTTGATGCGTTGCAGCTCTCGAGCTACCGGCCCATCTCTAACTTCCCCTTCCTGTCAAAGGTGCTTGAAAGAGTCTTTGTCTCCCAGCTTCGTTCCTTTCTCTCATCCGACTCCCTTCACAAGCCCCTCTAATCAGGTTTCTGCACTGCCTACAGCACGGAAATTTCGCTGGTCAAGGTCACTAATGATATTTTGACCATCTGTGTCCAGGGCTCCCTCTACCTCCTCGTCCTCCTCGACCTATCCACTGCCTTCGACACCGTGGACCACACAATCCTCCACCGCCTCTCCTCCTACCTCAACCTTCAAGGTTCTGTCCTCAACTGGTTCCGGTCCTACCTTTCACACCGCCTCCACTTAGTGTCCACCGACGGCTTTTCCTCCAGCCCTTGCACTGTCTCATGTGGCATAGCTCAGGGCTATGTCCTTGGTCTCCTACTCTTCATACTCTACATGCTCCCCCTCAGAGACATCATCCGCAGACATGAGGTAAATTTCCACATGCATGCAGATGCCACCCAACTCTACCTTTCCGTTTACACTCCAGGACTACCAGTGTCCTGACTGCCTGCCTGTCTGACATTGAGTCCTGGACGAGAGACAACTTTCTCTAGCTGAATGTCCGTAAGACTGAGGCCCTCCTGATTGACTTCTGCCAGTGTCTCTGCACCTCAGGCGCTGACAGGATCAGCATCCAAGGCTGCACTCTCCACCTCTCTAAGCCAGTCAGGAACCTGGGCGTCTTGTTTGACTCTGAACTGTCTTTCCTCCCCCACATCCATGCCATGACCAGTACTGCCTTCTACTACCTTCGCAACATCGCCAGACTCCGCCACTGCTTCACCCCTCAGGCTGCCGAAACCCTCGTCCACACATTCATCACATCAAGGCTTGACTATGGAAACTCCCTCCTCATCAGCCTTCCTGGTTCTTCCCTTCACAAGCTGCAGATCATTCAGAACTCTGCAGCTCATATCCTCACCTGCACCAAGCTCCAACCTCCACATCACTCTCACCCTCGCCCGCTTCCATTGGCTCCCCATCCCCCAGAGGATCAAATTGAAGATCCTCGTCCTCACTTTGAAGGTGATTCATGGCCTTGCCCCCACCTACCTCTCTGACCTGCTGTCCCTCTACTAACCTCCCCACTCCCTTCATTCAGAAGGCTCCAGCCTGCTCCATGTCCCATGCCTGACCCGCCCTACCGTCGGCGGACAGGCTTTCAGCCTCTCTGCCCCACACTCTGGAACTCTATCCCACAGTCCCTTTGCCTCGCTCCCTCCCTCTCCTCCTTCACGGCCGGTCTCAAGTCCCTCTTCTTCGACTGTGCCTTCTGCTGCCTTTCCATCTCTCTCCCTCCCTTCCTAACTCTCTCCTGTCCTTCCCTACTACCTTGCCCCTCTCCCTTGTTCGGGTGACGACCTGACTGTTCAAAGCTTTGGGACATCCTCCCGATGTGAAAGGCACTCTATTAATGTAATTTTGTTGTTGTAGTTGTGGGATAGGTTAATTGAAAAAATATTAACCAAAAAAGGGAGTTATTTATTGCAAAAAGTCTAAAATTTGTAGTATTTTTCGCTTTCTCTATCCCTCTCACCCCCCTGCACTCAGCATGATGCCTTACACAGGCTTGTCGACCTTCCACTGTTCTCTGGATAAAAACAAAAACCAGCAACATTACAATTGTATAGCACCTTTTATGACAGGAGGACGTCCCAAAGTGCTGGCCAGTCAGTGTTTCAGACGCAAGCTGGGATCGGGGAGGGTGGATAAACGTATTCAAGACTGAGACAACAGTTTTTTGAAAGCTAAAGGGATTAAGGAATACTGTATGGGGATCGGGCAGGGAAGTGAAATTATGATAGAAGATCAGCCATCATCTTATTAAATGGCAGGGCAAGCTCAAGGAGCCAAATGGCCTATTCCTGCTCTTAATTCTTATGTTCTCATGAGGGAAGGCAGGGAAAGGTGGGTGACCGATGGCACGGTTGAAGAGGAGGGTCTAGCAGAGCTGCCAACCAGTACATTTTTGCTGTATTTAGTACTGTAAATTGAAGTAAATACGGCAGTATGATTTTTCTTGGTAAAATAAGTTTTTTGACCCGACAAAAAGCTCAGTACGTGGGCACATGCATTCTACACACAGGCCCTATGGGAAACACAGAAAAAACACATAAAACATACCTGAGGACAGGGGGAGTAAGTTTAGGCCAGGATCTGCAGCAATCACACAGTCAGACAGGGTGTTTGACCTACAGTGAGAGAGAGAGACGGAGGTGGATGGGGGGTGGGGGTAACATGGGGGTGGGGGGCTGTCTGACAGACTTACACAGAGATAGAGACACACGGGGAATGTTAACTGTATTTACCTTAATCCTAAGAGAGATGCGCTGTCATTGGTTAATTAGAACATCACATCTGGGTTCTAATGCTGTATGCTGTAGGTTCTGGGGAAAATACTTTTTTTTACTACAAAATACTGTTTTGGGCTTTCAGGAGTACTTTTTTTTGTTAAAAAAGATTGGCAGCTCTGGTCTTGAGGCACGACTTGAAGGAGACTAGAGAGGGGGTGAGGCCGAGGGATTGCGCGATGGAATTCCAGAGGTTGGGGGCAAAGTGACTGAAGGCTTGCCCACGAATGGTGGGACGTGCGAAGCGGGGGATGTGGAGCAGGCAGGAGTTCACTGAGCGGATGGAACGGACAGGTTGGTAGGGAGTTAGGAGGTCACAGAGGAAGGGTCGGGCAAGGCAATGGAGGGTGGATTTCTTGAAAATGGTGACCCAAGTCCACATTTGTGCAGACTTGTTTCTCTTCCATCCTCTCAGCTCAACAAGTGAATTCATAAATTCTGAACTAGAGCACCATTAGAGTGGGTTGTAAGTTTTGTATAAACTTCAATCTGTTAAAAACTGAGCAAACTTGGCCTGAAGAATGAAATGTGAATCCAAATCAATAATTTTACACATAAAGAAAAGAAAGCTGTTTTAGAAAAAGAGGTTTCATATCTTCTGTGCCAAGTGCTTTTGTAATGATTCCAGGCCCACTGCTGGCTGGATATCCTGACAGACTGTCTGTCAGACATCAAATCCAGGATGAACCTTGTCTTCAACTAAAGGAGAGCCAAATCTGAAGCCACTCTGTTTGTCTCCTCACCTCCAGCTGTATGACTGTATATTTTGTGGGCGAAACGTGGCAGCCAATTGCACACAGCAGTGTCCCAGAAACAGTCGTGGATTGAAGTAGCCAATTTATATATTTTTATTTTGGGGGAAGGAATTATTACCCTGGAAAAGCAATCAGACAGAATTTGACTAACAACCGGGTTCCTACTTACTGCTAGGTAAAGAGAGGCGTGCATGTAGAGTAAGGATGCTTGCCCAATATTTCGCTTTGCTGGGAACCGAACCCAGATCTCTCACTTGCGAGGTGAGTACTCTAACCACTGAGCTACAGGACTTCAATAACTTCCACAACAACTTGCATTTATATAGCACCCCTCATGCAGGGCAGTGTCCCAGAGCGCTTGACAGTGGCAGAGCATGACGCCAAGCCGGGCGAGGTGACCGTAAGTACAGTCGAAGAGGATGGTCTCTGATGGGAAAGGAAGGTCAAGGCGGAGGGATAGAGGAAGAGTGTTCCAGAGTTGTGGGTTATAGTAGCTAAAATTGAGGGGATCCATTCAGCCATCTGTACCATGTCCACCACTACCCCCCTATTACATCCCACTCAGGATCCACTCCCTTCCCACCCCCCTTTACACACCTTTGACCCTATCTCTCCCTCCGCCTTCCCTGCTCTCATCCAAAAAATTAAACCCACCACCTGCTCTCTCAAACCCATCCCTACCTCTCTCCCCATTCTAAACATCTGTGATCAGGGCTCTCTCTGCCACCTTGTCCTGCTTGACCTCTCTGCTGCCTTTGACACTATAGACCACTCCACCCTCCTACACCGCCTCTCCTCCCAGCTCAATCTTTATCGGTCTGGTTTGACTCTTAACCTTTCTCACTGTCTCCACTTTGTCGCCACCAATGGCTTCTCTTCCAGCCCCCATACTGTTCACCTGTGGCGTCCCCCAGGACTCTGTCCTTGGCCCCCTACTTTTTAATATCTACATGCTCCCTCTTAGCGACATCATCTGCACACATGGGGTCAACTTCCATATATATGTGGATGACACTCAACTCTATCTTTATGCCTCCACCCTCAATTCCAGGACCACTGCTGTCCTGACAGACTGACTGTCAGACATCAAGTCCTGGATGAGAGCTAACTTTCCACAGTTAAATGACCACAAGACCGGGGCCCTCATGATTGGCTTGCATCAATCTCCATGGTTGCACACTCAACCTTACCAAGCCAGTCAGGACCTAGGTGTCTTGTTCGATCCTCAATTGTCTCTCCTCCCCCAAATTCAGTCCTTCACCTCTGCAATATTGTCGATTCTGCCACTACCTCACCACTCAGGCCGCTGAAGACCTCATTCATGCCTTCATTGCATCCAAGTTTGACTACGCCAACATCATGCTTGTCGACCTTCCCATTCCTCCTTCCATATGCTGTGGATAATGCAGAACTCTGTTGCCCGTGTCCTCTACCACTCCAAGCTACATGACCCCGGCCTTGGCTCTTGCCAACCTCCGCCTAATACTTTCCAGAATTGGGTAATCAGAATGAACCTCTTCAGAGAGAGCATTGTGTTCCAACAATCTATCTCTGGGACTTTCATGTGTGGGTAAGATGCTTGGAATTCTCATTTTGGTTTGGAGACTCTTAAGCAATGGGGAGGGATTGGTGTCAGATGCATGTGACAGACACCCGGCTGACCAATAAAAAAATTCAACAGTTATTTTTCTTTTTTGGTTAGCTGCCATACATGGAAATGCATCATCATGCCTCCAAACCTAACTGAGAATTTCACATGACATGCCACTAATAAATGGAAATTTCCCCGTGTTTTGGACAGAATGTGCAGTCTCTCCCTGGAAGGATACATCCTGCATGCCTAATATTCTCCGGAGAGGGTATTGGGCGCAGTTTAGCAAAAGCCAAAGTGGGACCAAGAGTATGTGTTTGGGTAACTGCTGAAGTCGAACCAGCTAAAATCACATAGCTTGCCATTGATATTGCTGTCCGGCAAACTTTCCCACTGTAAGGTTATGGGTGATAGTCAGCAATGAACAGCACAGATAAAAAGTTAAATTTATTGTGTTAGCAATAAGGACAATAACTAGATAAGGGCACAAACAGAAATAGAACAAAATAAACAAACTTATAAACTCTAAGATTAGTAATAATTTATCCACTCTGAGCACGTGTACCGCTCCCACCCCACATTGTATGGCTGTGTGAGTGTGTGAGAATACTACTGGGTTCTGGGTATCTTTGTCACAAAGCATCACCTCAAAGTCCAGTTTCCCTCTGCTGGTAGGTCTTCTTACTCTCTGTTCTGCCCTGTTTGCCTTTTCCTTGACTTCTGTATGTCTCTCTCTTTCGCTCTCTCTCAAGTCAGGCTGTGACTTGGGTTTGTTGGTTGGGTTGATGGGTCTGTTTGACAGTCAATATAAGCTTCTCATTGTGCCACTTAAACCATTACTTCTATTGTCCAGACTACAGTACTGGATGATCGCACAACACTGGACTCTCTCAGCAGTACAAATCTTTGATACTCTGGCTTGTGGTGTCGACTGACCACACAACCCCCAAACAACCAGACCTATCCTCTTCTGACCGTTGGCTCACTGATTCACTGTGTCCTGTCCTCCTGCTAGCCTGACCTCTAACTCTCCTGCTGGTTCTCTTTTCCCTTTTCTTGATTGAGGAAAAGACTGCATGGTCGATCGTTGAAATTATGGTTTCTGTGATGGTTTCCGTGTTGGTTTCTGTGTCGCTTCTCTGTGTCTCTTTTGTTTCACTTGCTGAGATGCTTTCTGTGTCTTGTGTTGCTTCTCTGTGTCTTTACCCCTCAACCTTCCTATTTTTATGCAGTTTTTGCAGCATCAGGACAATAACCAATCTAACTGCCAAACTCCTTGATCAAGTTCAAAGGAATGCGTCTTCTTAGTTATTGTCCCTTAGATCTCCATCAACCCTTTGTACCTCACCCCCATCACAGCCTTGTCCTCCATAGAAATGGTTCTGCAATTCCTCAATATCAATGGTTCTGCACCATCTCATTATTGTGTCTACCCTATTGTCTTTCATGGCATGTTGTCCCTACTTCCACTGTCCCCTGCCTTGCCTCCTTATCTCATGTCCCAGAGATGTCTTATCTCACAACTTTTCCAGAGGAGACATGTTCATTACAGAAACACCACAATTTTACACCATTGTTTGACCAGCTGGGACCACCGGTTAAGGTAGGGTTAACAGGAGTTGAGTTGGTTGAATCCCTTCCATTGTGACTGGTCTGCCCATCACATTCCTGCTGATGAGGCTTTTCATGTGAATGTAAACTTTGAGTCCTTGAATTAGCAATTTTTTAGTAACCTTCAAATAATTTCTCTTTTGTATTAATAAAAAGTGACCACAGTCTTTTCTATCTGAAGAAAGAATAGGGCAAGGAAACAATTGAACCCATTTGGTCATTCTGTAGGCTATTTTTAGCCTTGAAGTTAAGGAGAACATTTACAATTTTCTACGGTGACAGCATCCTGTTCTCTGTTTTGGACACAACATCGTGTTAGCAGATGGGGGAGCAAAAAAAGCCATAAGCAATTAAATGTAGTTTTGGCTTGAAGCTGAGCACTAAACACTGAAGAGTGGTAAACATTTAACCAGTTCTGTATGAGACTGGAGCAGTACTATTCACTCAGCGTGTTTCCTTTTGTAGAATTGACCCTTTGTGTGCTTGTTCAATTAGATGTTCTGAAAAATATTAATAATAATATTAATAATCCTGGCCTTTGATACAGGACCTGATCATATAATTGAGTCATCTCAAAGTGCTTCACAGTAAATTGAATTGTCTGTATATTTTGTGGGTGAAACATGGCAGCCAATTGCATACAGCAGTGTCCTGGAAATAGTCGTGTGATTAAGTGACCAAATTATTATTATTATTACGCACAATATTTAACAGTAGGACTCAGAATTATTTCCACTTAAAAAGCAAACTTTCAGGGGAATATGACGGTTAAACTGGAGTTAAGTTGGTATTTTCCATGCCAGTCCTGTGCAAATTATAACCAGCAGTATAATTGGTTGTTGTTGAAACCTATAAATTGATGAAACCTATAAATTGAGCAGGGCAGGAGGGAGAAGAGAGTATTTCCCTGTAGAGTTCTTCACTGGAACATTTCCCAAAACACTATCATGCAATATATTAAATTTTTTTCACCTTAATATCTGTTGTCTCTGGTCTCCTATTCGTCCATCGTACTCTCTGTTCAACCATTGATGGCCATTCTTTCAGCTACCATGCCCCCAAACTCTGGAACACTCTTCCTCTATCCCACTACCTTGTCCCCTCCTTCCCCATTTTCAGATTCCACTTGTAGACCTTCGTCTTCGACGGTGTCTGTGGTCAGCATCTTGGAACATCCTCCCGATGTGAAAAGTGCTCTATCAATGTGATTTTGTTGTGTTGTTGTTGTTGTTGTCACTTCCTTCCCCCTCCTCCTGGCTTGGCATCGTGCTCTACCACTGTCAAGCACTCCGGGAGGCTACACTGCGTAAGGAGCACTGTATAAATTCTGTCTAAGTTGTTGTTGCATTTGTTGCCTTAGCCTGATGATGGCAAAGTCCAGCGCCTTGGGATGTCCTCACGACTTGAAAGGCGCTGTTAAGATGTAAGTTTGTATTGTACTATATTGTAACATATGGTTGAAGTCCTTGCCCTGTCCCATTGAGCTCAGTATGCCACAGGCCAGAGGCACCCAAAAGGCTGTATCTAAAATAAACTACTTGTTTGCCTCACAGGAAGAAAAGAGTGGGTGCTTCAGTCAATCAGTGAACTTACTCAAGAACTCCCACATGTAGTATTATTCAGGCTCTTCCTCAAGAACCAAGGCTCGAGCACTCCTTACATTTATACTAAACATGGAAGGCTGATAGCTGTTCATTTTCCATCTGTAAACCAATCTACCGAACTGCTGGTGATGGCTAAGCTCCTGCTTAATACCAATGGGAAAATCCAGCAGGTGATGGTTTTAGTTCAGAATTGTTTTCATAGACACTGGATTCTGTCAGTTAGGATAAGCTATTAGAGTTGATTTGAGAATGCAATAACAGCATCACAGATCCTAGTTGGTTCCTATTGTAGATTTGATGCTTTAATCCCTTTGTTAGTCTTCTTCATTGATTTAAATTACATCAGATTTGTGTTTCCAGTTAGAAATCTGGGCAGTTACACTGCAATAATAATCCTAAAGAAGCAGAATAGCTTTCGCACATTATTCATTGAATAGCTGAGCCATATGGACTGCAATGCTTCTAGGTTCAAATCCTGGCCCTTGCTGAGGAAGGTCAACAGCAACAGATTACATTTACATTTTTATGTTGGGAGGACGTACCAAGGTGCTGGAGAGTCAGGGAATTGGACCTGGGCTAGGGTTTGGGTTCAGGAGGGGTGGAGGGTAAGGAGGGTAGGGGTAGAATATCAGAGAATCATACAGTAGAATGGGGAATGGGGAAGGAAGTGTACAGTAATTATAATAATCCTTGCATTGCAAATCTGACTTTGAAACCTAATGTTAAGCAAATGCCTTAGCACTTGTTGAGACATCTCAAAGCTCTTCACAGAATATACTGTAATAGTTCAGACATCTCAGTTCCTGCCACAAGAAGAAGAAGAGGAACTCCTTGCTCCTCTGTTTACCAGCAGTGAGTAGGAACCTGGTTGTTAGTTGATTGGCGGATCTCTTTCCGCGGCTAATAATCCTTTCAAAAAGAAGTGTGGTCACTTAATCCACGACTGTTTGTGGAAAACTGCTGTGTGCAACTGGCTGCTGTGTTTGGCCCACAAAATACACAGTCAATCCACTTTACATTATATTCCGTGAAGCGCTATGAGACATCTCAGCAACATGATAATCAAATGCAAGGCTAAGGGACTGTGGGATATATTTTATTACAAGATTCTGTCAGACATCAATCTTGAGTCAGGAAATGATGTGCTGCTGTTGCTCACAAGTGTTCAAAATACTGTGAGGGAATATCTTTGAGGAAAAAGCAAATGAACAGTTTCTGGCAAGGCGATCCATGACCTTGAATGACTTACACATGGTGTACACATGAGCACATAATACATATAGTTTAGAAATGTAAAAGAAAGTTTTGGAGCTGAATGGTGACGAAAAGGGTTGAACCATACAAAAGAACGTCAACTGTTTACTGTCAGCCCAACACCAGGTATTTGATTGACTCTTCAAGTCTTATTAAAAGCAACACAACTTTCACCTACTTCTGAATGGCTGCTGCTGTGTAATAAGCCCAGGATGACTTGTTTTAAATTCCCCCATTGAATGCAGCCAAAGTGTGACGGGACAGTTACGGAGTGCAGGAAGCAATCTTGAGTCAGGAAATGATGTGCTGCTGTTGCTCACAAGTGTTCCTTGACTTCAGTTTCACACTATTACTGGAGGACTGAGAGCTGGGTTAAACATTAGGCTGCGCCACCACTCTGTATACACAGCTGTGGGAGCAATGAGTGAACGCCTTCAGTAGACAGGAAACATCCAGCTCGCACTCAGATCAAAACAGCGCATGTCAAATCTGACTTTGAAACCTAATGTTAAGCAAATGCGTTTTTTTCTTTGAATGGGTAGATTTACATTAGCTCGCCTGTTGCTGGTTCATCAGCTATTTTGTTAACCTTGCTCTCTCCCAATGTACTGTATAATGCAGGAAAGCAATAATAACCTACTTAGTACTTCCGTTTCTCCCACAAAATATAGTCAATTCACAGTATATTTACAGTATATTCTGTGAAATGCTTTGAGACAAATTTTGTTTGATAAGACGCTATACCAAATGCAAGGATTGTTACTATTATTAAACATTTAGTATTTGATAAAGCCGTTATCAGTAGAAGGAAGTAAAGGTGGGTTTGTGGGGAATTTTCCAAGACAGCAGAAATTCTTGCAAAATTATTGAATGCAAACAACAACTCCCTCATGTAATTAAGTAAGATTTCTATGGGTTGGAATGTATGACTGGGAATTCTCCACAGCTTTCTACAATGCTTTAATAAAACTTAATAATAATGCAATAATAATTGCATTTGATAGAGCTTCACCTTGTCTTAAAGTCTAAAAGTATTTCACAGGATTTTACTGAGAAGTGTCTATATAATTGTAAGTGAATGTGGCAGCCAATTTGCACAAAGCAGTGTTTGATTAATAATAACCCTTGCATTTGATATAGCAAGTATCTGAGACATCTCAAAGTCCTTCACAGAATGTACTGTGGAGTGAATTCATTGAATATTTTGTGGGGGAAGCATAGCAGCTATTTGTGCATAGTAGTGTCTCTCAAACAGTCCCACAATTTGAGTGACCAAATTATTATTATTTGTTATAAGCACGAACAAGCGAAATCTGGATTTTCATTCAACTGTAACTTAATTTCACCAAATTATAAAAACTCCCAAATCAGAAGGAGATCTTATAAGAACATAAGAAATAGGAGCAGGAGTAGGCCATTCGGCCCTTCGAGCCTGCTCCGCCATTCAACAAGATCATGGCTGATCTTCTCACCTAACTTTGATTACCGGCCCTATCCCCATATCCCCTAATCCCTTTATTTATGGCCTGGTACCTTCATGCTATTCCTTGCTCATTTGTCTTTCCTTTTCAGACAGCTGTATTGTCTAATCTGAATTCCCCACTCTTACCGTGTAGTTGTTTATGTCCCTCCTCCCTCAAGTATTTATCTTTAAATCTTTAAATCTTATAGAAATACCAGAAAGTAAACTGGAATGGGAAATTCAATTGCCCTGCGACAAATTGCCTTTCAGAAGATCATGAAATTGGTTTTGATAAAGAATCCTGGAAGATTCAAATCCAATTGGCTGAAGAGCCTTTATTCAAATCAATCTTATAGAAAAAGAGCGTCTGTTTTTTAAAATAAATTTGGTGTCCTTGTCTCAATCACTCTTGCTGGTTACAGTTCTAAATATTAGTTACCTTTGAGACGTTTAGAAGATGCGAAAGACTATATCAAATGCAAGGATTTTTATTACTGTTTTGATAAATAAATATCTCCTGGTGTCTGTCCCCTAATTGCCCTTTGCAACTCTAAACTGCAATTATTCTCTTATTCTTCTGCCTTATTGCATGTGAGACTATTGTTCTGGGTTTACTCTTTCTTTCAGAAGAGGCAAGGATTGTAGCTTGTTGTTGTGTCAAAGTAGAAGCTTTATTTCATGTCAAAAGAAAATACAGTACTTACATTTTTGGAGCGCCTTATAGTGCTAAAATGTTTTTAAATAATAATAATCCTTGCTTTGGAAATAGCGCATTATCACATCTTCGAGACATCTCAAAGCTCTTCACAAAGTGTACATTTCCCTCTCAAAATTTAGTTGGATGGTTTCATATTTGCGGATATTGTAAAGTGCTTGTCTTGCAAATCTGTACATTTTGCACAGGAACAACATCTTCTAGAGTCCTGTAGCTCAGTGTTTAGAACACGTGCCTCACGAGAGGACCTGGGTTCGATTCCCAGGCAGTACGAAACCTTAGACAAGTTTGCTTACTCCATACACCTCTGTTTACCTAGCAGTAAATATGAACATCGTTGTTAGTTGATTGGCGGATTGCTTATCTGAGGATAATAATCCTTCAAAAAAAATGTAGTCACTCAATCCACAATTGCTTGTTGGACACTGCTCTGAGCAGTTGGCTGCCGTGTTTTGCCCACAAAATACAGTCAATCCACTTTACAGTATATTCGGTGAAGCGCTTTGAGACGTGCCGAAGCACATGCATTATCCTTAATGCACTATATGAAATGTAATAATTATTGTTGTTATTATTATTATCATTCACTATCCCAGGGAAAGGAGAAACAGCTTTAAAATTTAGGATCCTTGATCCTTAATGAATTTGCTGCTTTTAAAACAAAATCTGCATTTATAAAAGAAAAAACAACAAACAAGTAGTTAAACGCACAGCAAGCAGCTACTTTATTTGCACATTTGTAACCTTTGTACTGAATAGGCCTGTGTTTAAAGCTCCCTTCAAACGTAGGCAAACATTTGTCTTGACACAAACATATTCTGTTGGCAGACGGACAAAAATGACTTGTTTTTCCTTGCAGTTCCTCTTGAGCTTGCAAGACATACTTTTCTACGCATCCAGTTTCCTTCTGAAATAAATTCATCATTAATCACTGCGGTGACATCAATACTGTAGCCTTGAATGAATCCTTTGGCTTAATCAGCCCCTTCCCTGAGAAAATTGGTGAAGTCCAGGCCATTTTAAGGATGATTCACAACAAGCCCTCCCCCAGACAGTTAAGTTTTTTTTTGTTCCTACTCTGTGCAGTTGGCTGTATAGGAAACAATAACAATTCAGTCTTTATAAAAAAATTCCTTCCTGCAATACAGTACTTTTCAGGTAGTTAAAGGTAGCCAAAGAAATCAATTACCATCTGAGCCAGGAACGAGCCGATCATGGCCAATTAACCATAGCCTTTTCTTTTGCTCTCATGTTTTGGGGAAAAAAACAAGTAGAAAATGTTTCCCTTTTATGTGAACGAGTTCAATCTCTTTCGTGCATTTCATCTCAGACTAATTATGATTGCTGACAGCTGCAGATTCCATACCCTTGTAGCTTTTTGTGGTTGTGTGTGAGTGTGCGTGCTTTTGCGCACATATTTTGAAAGCTTACTCGAATGGCACACTGTTGCCTTTTAAAATGTAGATCCACTTGAATCCACCAAGTGATTCCTCTGGTAAACTCCAGGCCTGAATACCCTTTGCCTCACTTCCTTCTTCGCTTGAGAAAACAGCACCTTGTGATGCATAGGTACTGCCCGCTGAGCCTCAGTGCTCATCCTCTCAACCATGACAGCCAAAGGTCAGTGGTGAATACACCAGAATATGGCACGAGATAGATCTTGTTAGACGGAGGCAATATTGCTGGATTCTTTATGATGATGATATTAGTCCTTCCATTTGGTGTTGCACTTTATTAAGTCATGAAAGGGTGAACCTGGTGGCCCAGTTAGATCCCACAGAGAGCCATGCAGTGAAGAAGAAAGTTTATTCACTGGCGCACTATTGGACATCACACTAAAAGGAATACCTTCTCCTTGGGACGTCCTCCTGACGTGAAATGTGCTATACAAATGTAATTTTGTTGTTGTTTGAATAGTGCCAAACAATAATAATAATAATTTGGTCACTTTAATGACTGTTCACTATGACTGTTTGTGGGACACTAATGCTGGAATAAAGTCCTGTAACTCAGTGGTTAGAGCATTCGCTTTACAAGCGTGAGACCTGCGTTCAAATTCAGCCAGGGCGAAATCGTGGGCAAGTTTCCTTACTCCACACGCCTAATAATAATCCCTCAAACTAAATTGGTCATTTCAATCCACGACTGTTTGTGAGACACAGCTGTGCGCAATTGGCTGCCACGTTTTACCCACAAATATACAGTCAATTCACTTCACAGTATATTCTGTGAAATGCTTTGAGACATGTAGAAGACACGAAAAAGTGCTACATAAAAGCAAGGATTATTATAAATACACAGTCATTACATATTTTGTAATATCCTGTGAAGGGTGGGACAAACCAAAGACATGATAAAGCGCTATATCAAATGGAAGAATTATTACTATTATTATGATGATGGGATCTTCAATGTCCACCTGAGCAGATGGGAACTTGGTTTGATATCTCATCTGAAGGATGACATCTCAGCCCTCCCCCTCCCCCAGCACTGCATTGGGGTGTCAGCCTAGACTATGAGCTCAAAGTCTTGACGTGGATCTTGAATCTGCAACCTTCTGACTCAAAGGCAAGAGAGCTACCAACTTAGCGAAGCAGACACCAATATATTAAAGTTTGTCATCAAACTAGGTCACATCATTGCTACAGTTAGTATAAGATTGGGTGGCTGGCTAACCTTCTATGTGTTGCCAATCTTAATGTGTGCATTTATTGACAAATCTAGAAATAACAAGAAATAATGGAATTTTCCAACATCTGGAGTGTGTATGTGTGCAAAGCCAGAAACTACAGCCACCAATGTCTGACTAATAAAATCTGACAAACAGTTCACTGACTGGTTTTCATGATGTGCCAATGTTGTGTAAGTAGACGCCAGTCTATAATTTCTTCTTGAACATCCCATGCAATCCATCACCTCATGCAATCCAGCATGTGAGTGTTACACCATCAAAAATGTTTCCAGAAATTAATGGACATTTCGCAATCTGATGACCAAGTATTGAGACTGTGTGTACAAAATAATAATATAATAATCTTTGCATTAGATATAGCACCTTATCTATTCTAGATATCTCAAAGTGTTTTACAGAATATACTGTAAAGTGGATTAACTGTATATTTATGGGGGAAACACGGCAGCCAATAGCACACAGCAGTGTCTCACAAACAACAACAACAACAAAATAGAGTGCCTTTCACGTCAGGAGGACATCCCAAGGTGCTGAGCAGTCAGGGATCGAACAGTGGGTGGTGGGTGGGTGTGTGGGAAGTGGGGGAGCAGGGTTGGGATGTGGGAGAGCAGAGAGGGTAGGATGGCGGTTGAAAGCAAGGTCGAAGAGGAAGATCTTGAGACCAGCCTTGAAGGAGGCAAGGGAGGGAGCAAGGTGAAGGGATTGTAGGATGGAATTCCAAAGTGTATGGGGCAGAGAGGCTGAAGGCCTTGCTGCCAATGGTAGGGTGAGTCGGGGCGGGAGTCAAACAGTCATGGATTGAATGACCAACCTATTATTTTTCTTTTATAGAAGGATTATTGCCCCTTTAAAAGTGATCTACCAATTGTCTAACACCTAGGTTCTTATTTACTTCCAGGTAAACAGCATATTTTGGAGTAAGGAAACTTGCCCAATATTATACAGTACCCAGATCCTCTCGCTTGTAAAATGAGTGCTCTAACCACTAAGCTGCAGGACTGCATAATCTTTGGCAGAGTGACTGTGTGTGTGGGCAGAGTGACTGTGTGTGTGTGGACAGAGTGACTGTGTGTGTGGGCAGAGCGTGGACATGCAGTCAGGGTAGGCAGGGTAGGTAGTACCTATCTTATGAAAATAAAAACTTTAAATTATACTGTATATGATTATTTAATGGTTTATATTTTTACAATGCACATTTTACATAATGCAAAGGATTTTTAGTAGAAACTACCAAAACCTATAATAAATTGGTAATTTCAATCCACTGTTTGTGGGACTGCTGTGCGTAATTGGCTGCCGCCTTTCACCCACAAATATACAGCCTGTAAACCTGCGATTTTATATGCCTACCTTAAAAGCAACAGAACAGCAGCGAGACGCTGTACCTTTTGTACCCATCGAGTTGAATGTAGTTCCAACGCGCATGCGCGTTCCTTTCTCATTCTCAGTAACGGCTGAAATAAGCAGAGTCTGCTGCTGCCTTTTAGGGCGTGGCTTTATGATAACATCTTAAAGTCACGCCTCCAAGAGCTGGTATGGACTGAGGCAAAGTGCCTACTAGGGTCCGGCGATATATCGGTTATATCAATATAATTTTTCATATCGATATGCCGATATCGGAATTTAAAATATATCGATATATCGAAAAATTCGATAAAAAAAAAAATTGGTATATTGTAAATATTGGTATAGCGTCTTCAGCGATATATCGGTATTATCGGTATTATTGGTATAATGCGAACTTTTCCAACTTACCTTGTCGCCGTCACTGCAAACCTCCTGGGCCTAGAGCGCGGAATGCGCGTGCATATCGGAATGCATGGGCACATCCGAATGCGCGCGCACACCGGAATGCGCGCGTACCTCCAAATGCGCCCGCACCCCCAAATATGCACACACCCTTGGATGCGCACGCACCTCCGAATGCGCGCGTATCTCCGAATGCGCGCGCATGCGCAGTATAAAACCCCCCGGAAATATCGATATATCGGCATATATCGATATGAGCCTACCGATATATCGATATCGGAAATTTTTCATATCGACGGATCCTAGTGCCTACCCAGTCATTTTACCCACCGCACGTCACTGGGGCAGAGCTCAGGTCACACACATCCCTGTGCAGCGCCTTGGGACGTCCTCCCGACGTGAAAGGCGCTTTATAAGTTTAAGTTGTTGTTGTTGTTGTTGGGACAGAGTGACTGAGTAGGTAGAGTGACTGTGTGTGTGGGCAGAGTGGCTGAGTACCGCAGAGTGACTGCAAGTGGCATCTTCTTGATCTTGAATCAGAAAGACGGTATATAGCTCTTGTTATTTGGTAAAGAAACTCTGAAAACGTGTTAATTGCACTGAGACTGGGTCAATAGAAATCATTCAAATGGAACTGGATAAAGAGCTAGGCAGTCAAAACATTAGGGTAGAACGTGGAACATGCAGATTATTAATGAACAAAATAATAATCCTTGCATTTGATATAGTGCTTTTCACATCTTCTAGACATCTCAAACTGCTTCACAGGATATTTTGTAATGTGAATTGACTGTGGGCGAAAGGCGGCAGCCAATTACGCACAGCAGTTCCACAAACGGTCTTGGATTGAAATGACCAATTTATTATAGGTTTTTTTTTAGACGGATTCTTATTAGGCACGTGGAGTAAGGAAATTTGCCCAATGTTTCATCCTAACCTGCCTGGATTCGACACATGGTCTCACACTTGTAAGACGAGTGCTCTAACCACTGAGCTACAGGACACCACAATGTCGGGAGGACTAACTCCATATTCTAATGCAGATAGCAATGGCACAGATTTGATGCTTTTGATGCATTAGTATTTCTAATTTTCATTTAAGTACCAGTTCCATACTCTCATGATCCACTTGTCAATGTCAGGTCACCCAAAAGGCCAACTTTGCCTGCAAAAACAAATCACAAGACTTTGCAGAAAAACTTTGTGAAATGCTTTGTGACATTTTGGTGGGATAAGTTACCCACAGCAGATCCAAGGAGTTTTATTAATAATAATTTTGATTGTGGCTCATTGATAAATATGGATTAGAATTAAATTAGTTGTAGAAATGTTT
Source organism: Hydrolagus colliei (assembly GCA_035084275.1). Classification (NCBI taxonomy): domain Eukaryota; kingdom Metazoa; phylum Chordata; class Chondrichthyes; order Chimaeriformes; family Chimaeridae; genus Hydrolagus; species Hydrolagus colliei. The sequence continues at coordinate 72,716,411 of CM068745.1, forward strand.
GCAAATTTGCAGCACAGATTCATAAAATTGGATCACTTCTCATTAGGAGAGAAGCAATAACATATTATTGGTATTTGATATGGCGCTTTATCATGTTTTCAAGATGTCTCAAAATGCTTACCAGAATATACTGTAAAGTGTAGTGAGTGTGTGTTTTGTGGGAGAAACTACTAACAAAATATTCTTTGCATTTGATAAAGTACACAGGACATCCTGTGGAGTCCTGTAGCTCAGTGGTTAGAGCACTCGCCTTACAAGTAAGAGCCTTGGGTTTGATTCCCAGCAGAGCAACATCATGGGTAAATTTCCTTAATTCACATGCCTGATAATAAGCCCGGGAAAAAATTCAATAATACTTTGGTAATTTCAATCCACCACTGGTTTGAGGGACACTGCTGTGTGTGATTGGCTGCTGCGTTTCACCGACAAATATGCAGTCTATTCCCTTTACTGTACATTCTGTGAAGTTCTTTGAAACGTCTAGAAGATGTGAAAAGTGCTATGTCAGATGCAAGAACTATTATTATTTTATTAACACGCAGGATGTTGAAATGTCTCAAGTGTTAAAAATGTTTCACAGGTAATTGCTCTCGAGTGTAGCCACTGCATATTTGTAGTCAACTGAGGCAGCCAATTTGAGCACAAGCAAAAGTCACAAACAACCCTCAAATGAAGGACTATTTTGGAGAATTGGTGGCCTGGACACCAGATAATAAACTGCCTTCTCTTCACAAATAGTGTGATAGGATCTTTAACATTCATACGAACAGACATTGAACAAGTCCTTACTTGAGCTTTGAGGCCATAATTTTCTGACCCAGCACTGAGAGATCTACAGTGACTGAGCCAAACTGACACCAAGTGTGAAAAGGGCTCCATGGTGTTAGATTGTTTCACTTATTTAACATCCTGCTTTACACCATATTCTCCATGATGCACCATGTGCAGATGATTAGATTTTCATTGTGTGAAAAACAAGTCAAGATGGTATTTACAACAGGGATAATGTGTTGCTATGGAACTGGGTTAATATTGACAAGAAATATTTTGTGGTAATTACAGTTATTTTCAGAAATAATATGGTGAGGGATAGTTATCATTACTGGGTACATTACGGATAAACCTGTAATGTTTCTGCTTCAGCATTTCATGTATATGATCGAGGAACAGAAGGTCTTCCTGTATTGATTTGATATTGTAAGCCAATCACCACACGTGAAAAGCATTCCCATTTGCTATGACTTCAGATCAGCAATGTTCTGACCTGAGACCTGCCTTGTCAATGCAGCTGTGAATTAGGTGTAAAAATTCCAAGTCAACACCTGAAACTCTAAATGCCTCCTGTTCTTAGCCATAAAACTATTACAATAAAATTGACATGGTGCAAATTCAAGAGAACTCACACAAGATGACTACAATAGCGCATTAAAACATCAACTTGTGTTGTTGGGCAGTAGACCGTTGAAGTTTACTGCATTGTGGCCTCGTACAAATAGCAAAGCAATGTGTGGACAATTTCTCAATTCACATGTAGTATTAATTGAGGCTCTGTAATGTCACTACGTTGTGAGAAATATCAAGAGTTTTTTTGGGTCAGCGGGTATCTGACACATGCGGAAACCCATTGCTTAAGAGTATCCAAACCAGGTTGATAATTCCACACATTCCATCTACACTTCCTCCATTCAGTAGGCTCCAGCCTGCTCCCGCCTGATCCGCCCTTTCATCAGTAGCCGCGTTTTCAGCCTCTCTGCCCCTACATTTTGGAACTCCATCCCACAATCCCTTTGCCTCCTTCAAGACCAGTCTCAAGACCCTCCTCTTCGACTGTGCCTTCAGCCGCAGTACTACTTCTCTGCCCTCCCTCATCCCAACCTTGCCCTCCCCTCTCCTGCCCTCCAATTCCTTGGGTGCTGACCCCTGACTGTTCAGCGCCTTGGGAAGTCCTGTATATGTGAAAGGCTCTCTCCAAATGTAATTTTATCGTTGTTGTATACATGGAAATCACAGAGCTAGATTGTTGGAATGGAATGAACACTGTCTCCCTGGAGGGACACATCGTGCTTACCTAATTCTGTAAAATATTAGGCACATGTTGGTAAGAGGCAATATTTGGGGATCCGAATGTATGCTTTGGGGTAACTGCCGCAGTCTGACCTGCTAATTTGCAGCTACATGGCAGTTGATTTGCCTACAGTCCCTAAAATAGGGATGAAAGTAATAACTTTGCTGCCATCTGGTACAGAAGATAAGTTTGCAAAAGCCAAAAGTGGACATTCACAGTGCAGTTTAGCAGAGACTTTACCAGCTGCTGCAAGAGGGTTGTGCTTTTGAGTTTTAGTTTAAGAAAAATTCACCTGTGTATAGTAATGATAATCCTTGCATTTGATATTGCGCCTTATCATGTCTTTGAGGCATCTCAACGTGCTGTAGGATGTAAAGGCAATATACTTACTGTAGAGTGAATTGACTGCATATTTGGTGGGCAAAACACAGCAGCCGATTGCACACAGCAGTGGCTCTCAAACAATAGTGAATTGAAATGACCAATTTATTGTTATTTTTCTTCTGAAGGAATTATTACTCCCAGAAAAGCGATCTACCAATCAGATTTCTATCTACTTGGTAAACCAGCTTGTGGGGTAAGGAAACGTACCCAATGTTTTGCCCTGTTGGGAATCGAACCCAGGTCTCCCACTTGCGAGGCGTGGGTTCTAATCACTGAGCTACAGGACTCCATTTGGCCAGTGTAGCAGGAGGTAGGTACCCTCTACCTATATTGTTATATGTCAGGTGTAAAAATAGAACCTGTTATACCTGTGTGTGAATGCATTAGAGTGCCTGCTCATAGAATCCACGGATAATTCTCCAGCCTCCAACATGCACAATCCAGCTCAGTTGTCCCATCACCTATGACAAGCAGCCACAATCAAACATAATAATAGTATGAAACAAAATGACTTGAGGCAAGAAACACCATTTAGTCCAATAGTAAAAACAGGCTGCTTAACAATTGGCTAGTGAGCTGGGGGTTAGTGTACATATGATGGAATATATAATGGCTGGATTGTACGCTAATAGTCTAATAATAGTTGCTTTAGGTTATGTAAATGCTATATCATCGAATGCAGTCATTAATATTGTCCCTGTGTCTCAGTTAAGAGACACAGAGACAAACAGCTGTGTCTGCTGTTTCCTGTTTTTTTTCTTGATTATTATCAAAGATGACTTGGAACCAATGCTTTTCAGTGTTGGTTAGTTACTTAATTAAGGGCATCAGTGTACATATGAGCTGATCTATGGTTTACACATGTTACAGGTACTTGTACACATGGCTTGCACATGTTTACCCATGGCACCAATACAAATGCTTTAACATGTATTTACATATTGCAGATGTTTACTTGTTGATCCCACAGGTATAGAAACTAGTGGGAACGAAGATCGTATAAGGATTCTTTCTATCTTCAAAGATAAAAGTGAATCTTTGCCTTACCTTATTAATGTTGGATGTTCTCCCGGCGTGAAAGGCACTATACAAATGTAATTTTGTTGTTGTTAGCCTGTGTACACAGGCAGGGTTAACTTTGCCTGTATTCATTCATTTCTTTCCTTTCCAAGTCAGATTTAACCATTGATTTTGTTGCTTCACAAAGTACATGCACCCAAGTGAACGGGGACTTTGCTTTTCCACCCACATTGACCCAGGTCTTTGACCTTTGCCAAGAACTGTTTCGAGAACCATCGATTGTCAATTAGCATGAATTATTAACCCCTGGCGTAATTCATAATTTATTTATTTGTAACGAAGAAGAGCACCAGCTAGATAAATGCCATCAGCGAGTGGCCAAATAGATCATATGAATATAATTAAAGGAAGTGTAAATTGTTCAAAGGATAAAGAAAATCTGGAAAACATTCCATGAAAATACCTATTTTTTCCATGTAGAACGCCAGAGGTTGGAATGGATAGTGCAGATTTATAGTCAGTAAAATAAACAGTCAATGTGATATTATTTTGCTTTTCACCTCATCAGTGCCTGATGTTTGTTCTTTATACAGTATTAAACGACCTGACACTTAATTGATTTAATTTTTTTTAAGGAAAAAGACATGTCATTGGAATTATGATAGGGAGAAAGAAGTGAGGTTTTATAACCCATCGATGCACTTTAAAAATTCTATGATCATTGTCACATTGCATCTGTTACAAAACTTTGCAAAATCCCACAGTAAATTTATGATATGCAAAAAAAACCACAGTAAATCCAGCAATAAATTAAAACGAGCAGGAGGGTGGCATTTTCTCTTCAACCCTCCTCTGCAAATTTAGGGAATATGATTCTGTAGTTTAGAGGATTGAGAGTGGGGGTGGTGTGGCGGGCTTCCTAGCGAGCTCTATGTAAAGGAAATGGATTGGCGGATCGCTTTCCTGGGATGATAATCCCTTCAGTAAACAAATAGATGATAATTTGGACATTTAATCCACGAAGGCTTGTGTGACACTGTTATGCACATTTGGAGAAACATAGGGCAAGATGGGCACTCCAGAAGCCTTTGTTTACCAAGCAGTAAGTAAGAACCCGGTTGTTTGTCGACTGGCAGATCACTTTTCTGGGGGTAATATACCTTAAAAAAAATAATATGCTCATTCAAACTATGGTTGTTTGTGGGATACAGCTGTGCACAATTGGCTGCCACATATCGCTCACAAAATATACAATCAATTCGTTTTACATATTCTGTGAAGCGCTTTGAGATGTATCGCAGACATGATAAAGCACTATATCAAATGCAAGCGTTATTATATTATTATTGTTTAGTGATCTGTGGTGCTACCCTGTGTAAAGGGCACTATATAAGTGCAAATTGTTATTGTTGATCTCTGCTTTTGTGACTGATTGACAACCGATATCAAGTCGTGGTTCTGAGTCTGTAAATATATTCTATTGGATATATTTACAGACTCAGAACCATGACTTGATATCACTGTTGAGCTTTTACTGCATTGCTGCCTATCTTGCTTTAGTTTTGTTAAGGCAACCCTTTTATTTTAGCCGCAACTGAAGAATGTCAGTTGTATTCAAATCAAAATCAATTCATTGAGTTATGCAATGCAACTGTAAGTGCTTCATGTGGTTTTTCTCCTGTATTTTCCCCTGGATGGTTGTGGTGTGTTCTACTCAGTGCTACCTTTTGTGAGTAGCAGTGGCTGCTTCAGAGCCTATGTCTGAGACGAACATGCTCAGTGCTCACAAGGTTAGAGCACTCACCTTACAAGTGTGAAACCTGTGTTCGAATCCAGGCAGGGCGAAACCTTGGGCAAGGTTCCTTACTCCATCAACCTAACAATAATCCCTCAAAACAAAATATACGTAATAAATTGGTTATTTCAATCTACGACTGTTTGTGGGACATTGCTGTGTGCAATTGGATGCCATGTTTCACCCACAATTAAACAGAAGACATTTAGAAAGCGCCACATCAAATGCAAGGATTATTATTATGCATCTGTTTAATAATAAAAATAATTCCTGCATTTGATATAGCGCCTTACCACGTTTTAGAGGCAACAACAACAACAAAATTACACTTGTATAGCACCTTTCACAACAGGAGGATGTCAGAAGGCACTTGAAAGTCACTGCATCAGACTTGAGCTGGGGACAGGGGGTGTACGGAAGTGGGGGCATTAGGAGCTGCCAATGGGACCATCGAAGACGAGTCTTGAAGTGGGACTTCAAGGAGGGGGCGAGGTGGAGGGACTGCGGGATGCAGTTCCAGAGGTTGGGGGCAGAGTGGCTGAAGGCTCTCCCACCAATGGTAGGTTGGGTGGGGGACATGGAGCAGGCCAGAGTCTGCTGAGTGGCTGGAGTGGGCAGGTTGGTAAGGGGTTAGAAGGTCATGGATGTAGGGTGGGGTGGGCTTGTGGAGGGCTTTAAATGTGAGGACCAGGATCTTGAATTGGATCCTCTGGACGATGGCGAACCAATGGAGACAGGCTAGGATGGGGGAGATGGGGTCACGGAGTTTGGAACGGGAGAGGACACGGGCCACAGAGTTCTGGATTATCTGCAACCTGTGGAGGGAGGAATTGGGAAGGCCGACAAGCAGGGCATTTGCCTAGTCAAGCCAGGATGTAATGTAATGACGCCTCAAAGCACTTCACGGAATATAATAATAATCCTTGCATTTGATATAGAGCTTTTCACATCTTCTAGATGTCTCAAAGCACTTCACAGAATATCCTATAAAGTAAATTAACTGTATATGTGTGGATGTGGATTATTATTAGGCATGTGGAATAAAGAAACTTGCCCAAGGCTTCACCTTGGCTGGTTTCGAACACAGGTCTCACACTTGTAAGGTGAGTGCTCTAACCACTGAGCTACAGGACTCCAATATACTGTCAACAAAAATAGAAATAGCTGGGAGCACTCAGCAGGTTTGGCAGTGTAAATGGAGAAAAGAAAGTGAGTCAACCTTTCGGGTCCACAACAACTTGGATTTATATAGCGCCATCCACGCCAGACGGCTTTACAATAACAGATTCCGTGGCCGACCCAAGGGAAAAGGTGACCAAAAGTGTGGTCAAAAAGAAAAGTCTTCAGGTACGACCTGAAAATAGGAAAGGAGGGGCGAGGCAGAGGGAGTGAGAAAGGGAGTTCCAGATACTTGGGGTGGCTAAAGGCACGGCTTCCAATGGTGGAACGGAGGTTTCAGGGGACGCCAGACCCGTGGAGCAAAGGCAACAGGTACTGTTTGAGGAGAGAGGAGGTCAAAGAGGTAGGGGAGGTGCAGAGGAATGGAGGGATTTGAAAACAAGAGTGATTTTGAAATTGCCAGCAAAGTCTGGCAAGGACTGGGATTGGCAAAGTCCAGTCGGGGAGCGAAGTTTGATTCGAGTGCGAAAGCGGGCAGCGGAATTTTGAATAACCTGGATTTTATGAATGATGGTGGAGGGGAGATTGGCGAGGAGAACTGTGCATATTGGGAGGGAGAGGTTTTTAAAGACTAACAGAGGGCAAGGAAGACAAAGGAGAAAATCGGGTGGAGGACAGAAACTGATGGTATAGTGAAAGGCGCTATACAAATGTAATTTTGGTGTTAATAATGTTAAACAAAGAGGGGGGAAATTACAAAAGAGTGGGTAGACCCGAAGAGTGGGAGGGGGAAGGTGCGCTGTTATGAGCTGAAATGATTGAAATCATTATTGAAGCTAGAGGGCTGTAAGGTCCCTTAGCAGATGGATAAGGTGCTGTTCCTCAAGCTTGCTCTGTGGTTCATTGGAACAGCATAGGAGACCGTGGATGGAGAGGTCAGACTGTGAGTGGGAAGGAGAGTTGAAATGGCAAGAAACCGGTAGGTCAGGGTTGTACTTGATCACTTTACTTAATGTAAAGTGAATTCAGTATAATTTGTAGGAGAAACACAGCAGCTAATCACGCACAGCAGAGTCCCACAAACAGTCTTGGATTGAAGTGACCAATTGATTGCTCTGGCAGGAATCGAACAGGTCTCTCTCTTGCGAGGTGATACCTCTAACCACTGAGCAACAAGAGTCCATAACAAGTATGGAGTTTCACAGCCGGGAAAGGATGGGAACGATGGGAAGCTTACATCTTATGCCTGCTTGGCATTAGAACCATAGTAATTTACAGCACAGAAGTAGGCCATTCAGCCCATTGTATCCAACTGACTTTTGTAATGGCAATTATCTTTGTCCTCGTCCTGCTTCACTCACTGCTGGTTATTTTATAAATGCAGCATTGAAAATGCCTGATTCCTGTTCTTAGATCTTGGCTCATTCTTTTTCTGACCACAGTGGACAGTCCAGCTGAGTTCTGCTTAGAATTAGAGCTTTTCTTCTACCTCCTCTTATTAAGCCACACTAACAGCTAACAGACAACCATTCCCTGACTGGTAAAAAGGTGACTGCAGAGTCAGTGGTTAGACCACTCGCCTTACAAGCAAGAGACTTGGGTTCAATTCCTGGCAGGCAAAACCTTGGGCAAGTTTCCTTGCTCCAAATGCCTAATAATAATCCCTCCCCCAAAATATGAATACATTGGTCATTTCAATCCACGACTGTTTGTGGACACTACTGTGCGCAATTAGCTACCATGTTTCGCCCACAAATATATAGTTGATTCACTTTACAGTATATTCTATGAAGCGCTTTAAGACATCTAGAAGATGTGAAAAGCACTGTATCAAATATAGTAAGGATTATTACTAATGTTATTTACCTAGCAGTAAGTATTAAGTAGTTATTAGTTGATTGGTGGATCACTTTTCTGGGGATAATAATTCTTTCCAAAAAATAGTTTGGTTGCTCATTCCACGACTGTTTGTGGGACACGGCTGTGCAGAATTGACTGCCACGTTTCACCAATAAATATACAGTCAATTTACATTTCACCCACAAATAATTCACTTTACAGTGTGTTCTGTGAAGCACTTTGAGACATCTAGAAGACATGAAACGTGCTATATTAAATGCAAGGATTATTATTACAACATATTGAATGATCACTTCTTTCCTAGAGGATTTTTTAACAGGATGGACACAAAAAATGTGTCAGATAATAATAAATTATATAATCCTTGCATTTGACATAGACACCTTTTCACATCTTTGAGACATCTCTAAGGACTCACAGAATATTCTGTGAAGTGTAGTGACCATGTATTTTAATCTCACTTCTACTTAGCAGTAAGTAGGAACCTGGTTGTTAGTTGATTGGAGAATCATATTTCTGGGGGTAATAATCCCTTCCAAATAATAAAAATTAGTCACTTCAATCAACAACTCTTTATGGGACAATGTTGTTGCAACAGGTTACTGTGTTTTGCCCACAGAATATACAGTCATTTCACTTTACAGTATATTCTGTAAAGCGCTTTGTGACATCTTGAAGATTTGATAAGGCGCTGTATCAAATGCATCCCTTTCAACCAAGTTTGTTGGTTGGTGTGACTGGCCCCACCCACAATGTGCAGTTGAATGGCAGCCAAATGGTGGCCCAGAATAATAATCATAATAATAATAAATAATGAAAATTATTTAAGGCATTGGAAAGGGTGCAAAGAAGGTTCACTAGAATGGTACCAAGATTGAGGGACTTCAGTTATGAGGAAAGGCTAGATAGGCTAGGTTTATTCTCTTTGGAACAGAGAAGGTTGAGAGGAGACCTAATAGAGGTTTATAAAATCATGAGGGGATTCGACAGGGTGAATAAGGAAAAACTGTCTCCACTGGCGGGCGAATCTGTGACTTGTGGTCAGATTTAAAATATGCATTGCCTGAAAAGGTGGTGTAGGCCGATTTGATAACAGCTTTTAAAAGAGAATTAGATCTTTATTTTGGGGAGAACAGGTCTGTTAGGTTATGGGGAGAGAGCTGGGCAGTGGGATTGAGTTGCTCATTTCAAAGAGCCGGCACAGACTAGATGGGCCGAATGGACTCCTTTTGTGCTGTAAAATTCTATGATTCTATGAAAATAATAATCCTTATATTTATATAGAGCTTTCCACGTCTTATTGACATCTCAAAGCGCTTCACAGAATACAACAACGTCCCAAGGTTGGACCAGAGCAGGGGGGGAGGGAGAACATAAGAGGGAAGAAAGAGCGGGGAGAAGAGGTAGGAACCAGAGTAGGTGGGGAGGGGTTGTGGTTGGGGGAGGAAAGTAGGAAAATTGACTGTATATTTGTGGGAGAATCTAACGTGTCAATATCGGAACTCCATCCCACAGTCCCCTCGCCTCACTCCCTCCTCTTGTCACCTTTAAAGCATGTCTCAAGAGCCTAATCTTCAACTGCACCTTTGAGCACTCTCCTACTACTAGTTTCCATACCCTCCACCCCTCCTGATCCCAACCTCTAGCTCGGGTCCAAATCCCTGACTGTCTAATGCTTTGGGACGTCCTCCTGACTTGAAAGGCGCTGTGTAAATGTAATTCTTTGTTGTTATTGGTATATCAGCATTATCCGTCTCCCAAGTCTCTTAGGGGTTATCTGTCTAACCAAGTAGTTATTTAGTGATCAATGGGGCTATTCATCAGAACCAGTGTTCCCAGACACGCTAGATCAACTCTTCTCCATTTGTCTTCACGGATTGACTGTTTTCCCTCAGCAACAGGGCATTCCTCATCATTAGGTCACAAATACCACCTAGGCTTGGTGTGTAAGATCATTTTAAAATTAAGGTTTTTCATAGTTTGGATTATTCTCAAATTCAGACTTGGTTTGAAATATCGAGTTCTCAATTAAGACTCAATTAAAGGATTTTCCACAATTTTGTTGATCTTATATTTCAAGACAAAATAGTATTCCATACAAACTAAGCCAAAATAGAATTTTAGGCCCCACATGAGTTTACATTGTACATCTTATAATAACAATATAATAATAATCCTTGCATTAGATATAGTGGTTTATCAAGTCTTTGAGATGTCTCAAAATGCTTATACTGAGTTCACTTTCCCTCTATTCTGCCAATCAGATCTATTGTACTCACTATACAGCTAAGGGCTTTGAACAACACTAAAATTGTCAACTGTGACAAATAGGACTGCGTTTTATTAAGTTTTCCTCATTTTATAGTTGTAGAAACTCTTGTAATATGTTTTTATGTTCCTCGCTAGTTTGCCCTCATATTCTATTTTCTCCCACTTGATCAATTTTTTGGTCCTCCTCTGTTGATCCCTAAAGCTCTCCCAATCCTCAGGTTTACTACTCAGCTGTTTTATAGGTTTCTTATTTTAACTTTATACTTTCCCTAATTGCTCTAGTTAGCCACGGTTGGACCACCTTTCCCATGCCATTCTTATTCCTCAAAGGAATACATGCTCGTTGGGAATTTTGCACTATCTCCTTGAATGTCTGCCATTGCTGCTCTACTGTCAAATTCTAGTCTCCCAGTTTATTCTAGCTAAATCCTCTCTCATACCAACAAAGTTGGCTTTATTTATATTTAGGACCTTTGCTTTGGACTTAACTACTTCCCTCTGTAATTTAAGGCTAAATTCCATCATATTATGATCACTTTGCCCTAGAAGAGCCTTAAGTTCCAGTTTGCTGATCAGCCCTGTTTCATTACACAAAACAAGGTCTAAAATGGCCTGTTCCCTGGTTGGCTCCTCAGCATACTGATCTAGAAATTTATACCTAATACATTTTATAAACTCTTCCTCTATCTTACTTTTCGCAACTTGGTTGTCCCAGTCTATATGCAGATTAAAATCACCCACAATTAGTGTCTTTCCTTTGCTACATGCTCCACTAATCTCCTGATTTGTACCTTGAGCGATACTTTGACTGCTGTTTGGAGGTCTATAAACTACTCCCACTAGAGTTTTCTGCCCCTTATTGTCATCTACCTCTACCCATATTGACTCTACAACCTGCTTTTCTGATTTAAAATCTTTCCTCGCCACTATTTTTATCCCATCCTTTATTAGCAGGACCACCTCCTCGTTTACCACATTGCCTAACCTTCCTATATACCACATACCCTGGAATGTTTAGCTCCCATCCTTGATCACCCTGTAACCATGTCTCGGTGATGGCTACTAGATCATACTGGTTTGTCTCTATTTGTGCATTTAATTCATCTATCTTCTTTTGAATGCTACGTGCATTCAGATATAGCGCCCTTAATTCTGACTTTCGGCTATTAGTCCTATTCACCTTTTCCCTATCACTGGGCTCCTTTTCCCCGCTTGACACATTCTGCTCTCGTCCCTTGCTAATCTGCTCTCTCACTTTCATCGATCCTAATTTTAACTGTGAATCATTGCTTGCCACTCAGCATATGCTTAACAGCATATCATTGCTTGCCACTCAGGAACAAAGGAAACAGAACAATAAAATGCTAAAATCTTTTTCATTGCTTTTTGAACAAAGGTATCTGTAAAGTTATAATTAAAGATAACTGTGATTCCATTTTAATTAGAGTTGAGGTACAGATCAGCCATGATCTAATGGAATGCTGTAACAGGCTCAAATTGGCCTGTGCTTTCAACCTACCCTTCTCTCTACTCAGCAGGCTCTGGTCTGCACCATGTCCCCCACCCAGTCAATCCCACCATCAGCAGTCAGCCTGGAACTCTATTCCACATTCCCTTTGCTGCTCTCCTTCCCTCTTTCAAGGTATGCCTCAAGACCCTCCTCTTATACTGTGCTGTTGCTACCTCCTGCCCGCTCTGCCCTCCAACCTCCTTGATCTCAACCCCACTCCAACCAATCCCTGACTGTTCAGCATCTTGGGACATCCTCCCAAAGTAAAAGGCACTTTACAAATTTAATTCCAGAACTCTGCGGCCTGTGTCCTCTATCTCTCCAAGCTCCATCTCCCCAATTCTCACCCGACTCCATTGGCTCCCTGTCATCCAGAGGATCCAATTCAAGATCCTGGTCCTCATATTTAAAGCCCTCCATAACCTCAACCCACCCTACATCAGTGACCTTCTAAGCCTCTTCCAACCTGCCCACCCCTTCCGTTCAGCAGGCTCTGGCTGCTCCATGTCCCCGACCCACCCGCCCCACCATTGGCAGGCGAGGCTTTAGCCGCTCTGTCCTCAATTTCTGGAACTCCATCCCGCAGTCCCTCTGCCTCGTCTCCTCCCTGGCCTCCTTCAAGTCCTGCCTCAAGATCTTCCTCTTCGACGGTCCTATCGGTCACTCCAAATCCCTCCTTTATCTCTACCCTCCCTGTCCTGAGCTCGAGTCTGAAACACTGACTGTCCAGCGCCTTGGGACGTCCCCCTGACGTGAAAGGCGCTATACAAGTGTAATTTTGTTGTTGTTTTGTATTTTATTGTACTCCTATATTGCTATGTTCATTTGTACACATGTATTTACACATGACACATAGTAGACACCAAGGATTCCATTACAACACAAGGATTCACAAGATTATGGATATTCAATAGGAGAGATGAAGCGTTTTAAGATGTTTCAATGTGATAAGGCACCGTATCAAAAGCAAGAATTATTTTTACGTTGTTCACTAATCTCTTCCGTATCCAGAGGGTTACAGAGTGAAACCAGTCCACACTCCAGCTGCCTGCTGCTCGTCTTGTTCTCCTGCTGGTACCAAGTCAATTGGTTCCATATCAGAAATAGTGATCCTGACAGAGAAGCTGACATGTTTAACAAGCAATAAATTAAGAGTTTAAACTCTATTGACACAGTTCACCTGCAGCTAAGCAGTACCTCACTTACACTGAATAGATCCCTTTGATGATGGATTAGAATCCAATAAAGTGCTATGGCTTGTGAAAGCAGGGAAACGAGCTGCAGTGCAGATGGACAGAATAACTCTGCAGGCAGCAGCACCTGGGCACAAGGGGTTTCAACTCAGTTTTGCTGATCATCAGGCTAATGTATTGCTCAGTGGTTAGAGCACACACCTCGTAAGCAAGAGACCTGGGTTTGATTCCCAGCTGAGCGAAATGTTGGGCTTGTTTCCTTATGCCACATGCCTCTGTTTACCCAGCTGTACAAAAACAATAACAAAATTACATTTATATAGCGCCTTTCACGTTGGGAGGACGTCCCAAAGCGCTGAACAATCAGGTCGGGACCCGAGCAGGGGGGAAGTGTTGGGGTAGGGGGAAGGGGAAGGAGAGTAGGAGAGGTGGAAGAGTTAGGAGGGGAGCAGAAGGCCCGGTTGAAGAGGAAGGTCTTGAGATCGGCCTTGAAGGAGGAAAGAGAGGAAGTGAGGCGAAGGGATTCCAGGTTGGAGTTCCACAGTGTGGGAGCAGAGAGGCTGAAAGCTTGGCCACTGATGGTGGGGCGGTTCGGGCATTGGACGCGGAGCAGGCCAGAGCCTGCTGAGTGGAGAGGATGAGCAGGCTGATAGGAAGACAGTAGGTCGGAGAGATAGGTAGGGGCAAGGCTGTGAATGGCCTTGAAGGTGAGGATGAGGATTTTGAATTCGATTATCTGGGGGATGGGGAGCCAGTGGAGATGGGCGAGGGTGGGAGTGATGTGGTCGTGGAGCCCAGTGCGGGAGAGTACATGAGCTGCAGAGTTCTGAATGATCTGCAGCCTGTGAAGGGAGGAACTAGGAAGGCTGACGAGGAGAGAGTTCCCATTGTTGAGCCTGGAAGTGATAAAGGCGTGAATAAGTGTTTCGGCAGCATGGAGGGGTGAGGTAGTGGTGGAGTCTGGCAATGTTGCGGAGGTGGTGGAAGGCTGTACCGGTCATGGAGTGGGTATAAGGGAGGAAGGACAATTCAGGGTCAAACAAGATGCCCAGATTGCTGCCTGGCTTCGAGAGGTGGAGAGAGCAGCCTTGAATGCTGATGTTTTCAGCGCCTGAGGTGTGGAGGCGCTGATGTGAGCCAATCAGGAGGGTCTCCATCTTGTTGACATTGAGCTGGAGGAAATTGGCCCTCGTCCAGGACTCAATGTTGGACAGACACACAGTCAGTCCTGGAGTCGAGGGTGGATGCGGAAAGATAGAGTTGGGTATCATCCTCATACAGTACATGTGGAAGTTTACCCCATGTCTGTGGATGATGTCACCCATGGGGAGTGTGTATAAGATGAAGAGAGGGGATGAAGAGAGCCGTGGAGATTGCCACATGTGACTGTGCGAGGGCTAGAGGAAAAACCAGCCAGTAAGTAGGAACCTGTTTGTTAGTTGATTGGCGGATTGCTATTCCGGGGGTAATAATCCCTCCCCCACAAAAAAATAAATTGGTTACTTCATTCCCTGATTGTTTTTGGGACACTGCTGTGCACAATTGGCTGTTGTGTTTCACCCATACAATATACAGTTAATTCACTTTACAGTATATTCTGTGAAGTGCCTTGAGATGTCTCGAAGGCCTAATAGGAGCTATATGAAATACAAGCAGTATTGTTATTATTATTAATGCACTATGCTGTTGCTATTTGAGCCAGTCATTCAGACGTGAACTGGTCACCGATCTCTGCCTACCAAGAAGTGGTAGTGGTAATGTTGCCAATGAAAGCCTTCAACCTTCACTATCTCCCCAAGCTCTAGAACGTCCTCCTGAAATTTTTGTCTCCACAGACTCGCTTCTCCGTACCTCTACGACCTTCTATCAATCTGTCCACTGCCTCTACTCAGCAGGCTTTGGCCTGTTTCATGTCCCCTGTCTTGCCCGACCCACCATTGACCCTCAGTTTCTCCGCCCCCCCACCTGCTGAAACTCTAAAGTGGAGCTCCTGTGGCTCAGTGGTTAGAGAACTTGTCTTGCAAGCTGAGGAGACCAAGCTGTGGGGACCTGTGTTCGAATCCAGGCAGGTCAGGGCGAAACCATGGGCAAGTTTCCTTACTCCACACACCTAATAATAATCCATCCAAAAAACCACAATAATAAAATTGGTCATTTCAATCCACAACTGTTTGTGGGACACTGCAATGAGCAATTGGCTGCCATGATTCACCCACAAATATACAGTCAATTCACTTTACAGTATCTTCTGTGAAGCGCTTTGGGATGTCGATAAGATGTGAAAAGCGCTATATCAAATGCAAGGATTATTATTATTATATCCCACAATTCTTTCACTTTGCTCCCTTTGGACAAGGTGTTAAACCAAGGTCCTATCTGTTCAGAAGGACATTGAAGATCCCATGGCAGTATTGGAAAGGAAAAGAGGGTTCTTCTAGGAACCCTTGCCCAATATTCCTTCAGCTAAATGCTGTCATTCAGTTCATGGCTATTTGCAGGCCTGGTTGCTGTGTTTTGCTACAAATTCCTTGTGCTGCTCTGGGAGATATTTAGACTCTAAGCGCTGTATCAAATGAAGGTATCATTCTTATTTAACATTTATGGTGATTTTAGGGGCATACAGGAAGCCATTGATTGATAAACTAGTGGGACACGCTACAAAATAAGCTGAGCTTGTTCTCTGTGATAGGTTCAGATCAGCACAGCTGGATGAATAAGCCGTGTGTTGTACTTTCGGGGTCAAGTGTCCCATTTCCTGCTTGTTTGGGTGTTAAATGCTCCTCATTGCGGGTGTCTGATTGGGTGTCTAAAATTACTGCCATCTGGTATTCATTTAAAACAACGGGGGTTCCCACAAGGGTGGAAATCATGTATAAATATGGCAAGAATCATGCCCAAAAGACTTTTGTGCCTGAAACTTGGGAACTGACCCTCTAAATGTGTACTCTGCTGAGCAGTGCCTCGGTGAAGCTTCCACTCCACCAATTTCTCTGCCATTAAGAATTCTGCTAAATAATGACAGGCAACAAAGATATCAATAAACAGAATCATTAATAATGATCAGCTCCGACTGAGGAACGGGAGATTAATAGTCATTTTCTCATGAGTGTTCAATGTTTAATTTAATATTCATCTTCGTCTTTACAAGTCACCCTTACACTGCAGATCTCAGTTAGACTCTATGGTGGTTTTGTGGTTACTGCTAATACTACGCACTGAAAAGTTCTATTGCATAGTCAGCAGTTCCACGGTGTAAAAGCAAATGTGGGAAAAGAACACAACCAGCTTAGAACATAACCACACTCTGGTTTACCACTGACAGCATTAGAAGGGATAATCCTCATTCCAAAGCTCTGACTTTCTACCTCCCGAGACCTTGATTTTGTCCCAAACTCAGAAAGCAGGGATCTAGAGATAGGGAATAAAAGGCAGAGCGGATAACCGTACTCTCTATTGTGCACTCCTTACTAATCTTTACACGGTGCCTTTCACGTTGGGAGGACATCGCAACCTGTGGACAGTCAGGCTTTGGACCCAAGCTGAAAGTTGGGATCAGGAGGGGTGGAGGGCATGGAATGTAGTAGTAAGAGGGTGACTGAAGGTGCGGTTGAAGATTAAACTCTTGAGACGTGCTTTAAAGGAGACAAGAGGAGGTAGTGAAGTGAGGGGACTCTGGAATAGCGTTCCGAAGGATGACACGTTAGATTCTGGGACACCATTTGCCTGCCATTCAACAACAACAGCAAAATTGCATGTAGAGCACCTTTCATGTCAAGAGGACTTCACAAGGTGCTGATTCAGCTTCACATCTTAGATGGGGCAGGTCACACCAACCACCAAACTTGGTTGAAAAGGATGCATTTGATATATCACAGAATATACTGTAACGTGAAATAACTGTATATTTTGTGGCCCAAATGTGACAATCAATTGCACACAGCAGTGTCCCACAGAGAGTTGTAGATTGAAGTGACCAATTTAATTGGTTTATTTTGAAAGGATTATTACCCTCGAAAAAGTGATCTACCAATCAACTGACAACTGGGTTCCTACTTACTGCTAGGTAAACAGTGGTGTGTGGATTAAGGAAATGTGCCCAAATTTCTGCTCCGGCCGGTATCAAATTTGGGTCCTCTCCCTTGTGAGGCGTGTGCTCTAACCACTGCACCAGCAACAATGTGCATGATAGAAAGAATGGAATAGGTGGATAATGACTGCAAACACAGTCGAAGAGAGAGTTTTTAGAAGAGTTTTGGAGACAGGAAGAGAGGTGGGATTCCAGGAGGGAGTTATAATAATAATAATGATCCTTACATATGATCTAGTCTTCACTTTGGGTGGACTTACATTTCTCAAAGTGCTTTGCAGGATACAGTGTAAAGTAGACTGAGTGTATTTTGTAGATCAGTGTGGAAGCTAATTTACGCAGAGTGGTGCCTCACAAACAGCAGTGAGTGACCAATTTTATCCATGGGATTGTCAGCCAAGACACTGCGATAATCTTCCTTCTCTTTTCAAATAATGGCATGGTACAGGTAAACCTCTATTTAGGACGGGGTTGCGTTCCTGAAAAACTGTTCTCAGATCAAAACATCCTAAATCGAAATGCGGTTTCCCATGCGGTCCCATTATATAACCTGAGATACGTTCTTTTCAAAAAAAATTCGGACCTTAAACCCACTAAATAACACACAAAACATACAAAATAACACTCAAAATAACACACATAGGCAAGAAGGGGTACTTGGGGTAACTGTACAGTATTGTACTTTAATATGGCAAACTTTAATACAGTCCTAAGTTTTGATAATCTGCTTGCACCTGTAGCTGGAACACACCTTGAACTTGCCAGTATATTGTCCTTATTGTGTTTTATAGTAGCCACCGTCGATTTAGCTAGCCCTAAAAGCCCTCCCGACATCCGTACCTTTTTTGCTAGACTCAATGAGCTTTATCACCTCCAATTTAGTATTTAAAGTGATGACTTTGCGGGGTTTCTGGCCGCTAGCCGTATTACTGTTGCTCATTTCACTTACTGCTGTCTCTTCCCGACTTGCTAGAATTGCGGTAGAGGTTGTAAATTGCTCGAAGTTGCTCGGGAATGTTTGGAAATTACTGTAATACTGACGTGGCGTGGTGTCGCTTCAAAATCAGTTGACTTTTAAACAATGACGTAGTGACATGCTATTGGCCAGTTCAAACGTTTAGATTTACCTGCAAATACACTATGGACTGTGCGTATGGACAAAAAGGATGCGCCAAAAATGACTGCGATATTCAAAATATGTACTGCGGATGCGCAAAAAATAATTTTGTTCGTTAAAACAAACTCAAGTGTCCTATATCGATAAAAAGGTGTTAAAAAATTATGTTTGTTCAATCAAAACATCCTAAATAGAAGCATCCTTAATCGAGGCTTACCTGTATTCTTTAACGGCCACCTGAACAGGCAGACGACACTTCAGTTTAACAGATAATCAGAAGCACAGCACCTCTGACAATGCATCCCCTACTCCCCCGAGCACTGTACTGGTAATGTCAGTATAGACTGTCTGATGCTTTTCAGATAGAGGAGAAAATAGTGGTTTATACTGGTTCTCTCTTTCAATGCTAATGTTAAATATCAGAAGTGTTAATCCACACGTCAAAGGTTTACAATTTTCATCTGAAGAAGGTTGTGATTTAACATGGTATTACTGGTGTTCTCTTTTCTCCCTTCCTCGTTCCTCTCTACCACGCTTTGGAAGGCATTTATGGTTTATAATTTGCGGAGTAAATTACATCCTGTTCAATTCACATTTGTCTACAAATACATAGTTATTATACTTTCACAATTGGCATAAAGTCAGTATATTCTGTGAAGCGCTTTGAGATGTTTCGAATATTATATATATATTGAATATATATATATATATTCAAATGCAAGGATTATTATGACTAATGTGATAAGATGCAAAATGTAATTCAAGTAATATTATTATTAATATTTACCTATATTGGTTAATTCATATATTTTATTGTTTCCGTTGAAATTTAATGCTCTAAATTCTATTCCCTCCAGAGTAAGTAAATGCTCACTCAGTCAGTATTCCCACGTACAGAGAACAGGACACCGCAGAATGATATAACATTACACAGTCAATGCTGCAGACAGGCTGCTTAGTGGTTGCTATGGCTCTTATCCAGTGAGCGATGTGTGAACAGAGTTAATGAGTCTAGCAGTGTGGCTGGTACGAGACTGGTACCAGCTTGTGAGTTTGCTTTTGTGCCTGAAGGTAGCAATAGATTGCAGTGTTAGTGTAATCTGCGTGTAACCACAAACACAACATTTAAAAAGAGGGCAGTTGTATGGTTTCATGTTTCAAATGCATCCAAAATTGTACACTGTACTTTGGTTTTGCGTTTGGTTGAGCCTTCTAGTCGGGGAGAATATTGATGGAGCGATTTATGCTCATGGACTCTTCCCTCTATGGCTATCGTTAAACTTTATCCTAAAAATTAATTAGTATTAAATTTAACTGGTTGTTTGAAAATGCCCTCAAAAAAGAAATAAATATAACAGTATAGTAAAGACCCGTTTATCCGGCACCCGCGGGACCTGGCCAATGCTGATTAAAAGGCATGCTGGATATTCGGTCGGATCCAATGGCGAAAACCCAACACAAACAAATTAGCTTATTTTAACACATACCATATTAATAACATACTAAATAATAACAGACCTTTGTTATTCACCTATAAATTCATCTAAAAATCACCTTTGCTGGTAGATGCCTGGTTTGAAGCCATGATGCTGGGATAGAGGTGTACAGTCTATCGATAACTTCTGCAATGGCAGACGCCACGTGAGGGTAAAAAACAGCAGCATGACTTTAAGGCTCTACTAGTAGCAAGCCAAAATACCTGTAGAGTACTCTTGTGCGACATTAAATGCGCCACCGCGATTGTGCCGGATAACATCCGGTTAATCAGATGGGGAATTTTGGGGGGGCGTACCGGTTATACGGAAGTTCCGGTTGATCGAGTCATGGAGAAACAGGCTTTTACTGTAATTGCGATACCAAATTCACAACTGTTTTGGGGACACTGCTGTGTGCAAATGGCTGCCGCATTTTGCTCACAAAATATCCAGTCAATTTACTTTACAGTATATTCTGTGAAGTGCTTTGCAACGTCTCGAAGATGTTTTTGAGGTGCTATATCAAATACAAGGATTGTTATTATTTCAAACACAAACAGAAATGGCTAGGAACACTCAGCGGGTCAGACAGCATCTATGGAGATGGGAAAAAGTGAGTTAACGTTTTGGGTCCACAATTCTTCATCAGACGTGGACCCAAAATGTTGACTCATTTTTCCTTTCTCCATAGATGCTGCTGAATGTTCCCAGCCATTTCTGTTTGTGTTTCAGATTTCCAGCATCTGCAGTATTATTACATATTGACTATTACTTGTACCTGCATTACATTCTAAATCAAGTTTCTTGCTTATTTCATTAATCTATTTATTTATATCTGTACTTGTTTATTTCCAGATCATTCCTCCACGTTGAATTAACGAATTAATCTCAATCCTGTCTGCCTTGTGATTCACATGGGTGTGAAGTGATGGCCCTATGTCATTATGAAGTCCTGTAGAAGGAGTAATTGTAGTGCTTCACAGAATATACTGTAAAGTGAATTGACTATATATTTTGTAGTATATATACTTGCAGCCAATTGCAGTGTCCCATAAACAGTCATGGATTGGATGACCAAATTATTATTGTTTATTTTCTTGAGTCCTGTCAAGTGAGAAACCTGGGTTTGATTTCCGACAGGGCGAAATGTTGGACAAGTTTCATTATTCCACATGCCTGATAACAATCCCTTGAGAAACGAACAATTGGTCATTGGTAATTTCAATCAACAACTGTTTGAGGGACGCTGCTGTGTGCAATTGGTTGCCACTTCGCCCACAAAGAATATACAGTCAAATCACTTTAAAGCATATTCCGTAAGGTGCTTTAAGACGTCTAGAAGATGTGAAAAGCACTATATCAAATACAAGGATTATTACTATTATTATTATTGAGAGATTATTATTAGGCATGTGAAGTAAGGAAACCTTCCCAAGTTTTCACCCTGGCAGGAATCAAGATCTCTCGCTTGCGAGTCGAGTGCTCTGACCACTGGGTTACAGGACTCCACAAAATGACGATTTACGTAGTTCTCTCTTTCAACGCTAATGTGGCACAAATAAATTGCCTAATTTTCCTCTCCATGTAACATTTGAATTCTGTAAAGTACTCCAAGACGTTACTTCCAAGTAAGTGAGAGGAGCTGTACAAATGGAAACTGCTTTTGTTGGTTCATCAGCCTGCACTCTCTGAGCCTCCCCTCAATGAGTAGAGAACCTCTGCGGTGGAATCGAGGACTGATGACCCGGCAGCAACTGCAGGGAAATGCAAAAGCTTCTCTTTCATAGTCATTTAATAGAAAGGCAAGCTTAGCCCTGACGTGCCATTTTGAGTGTATTTCAATCCGGGCTGAGAGAGTCTGTATCATTCTTTACAATCGTCTCATGGGACCGACGCTCTACTTCTGGCAACTAACTGTTTACTTTCAGTCCAGCCATCTGTTAAAACAATCTCACTGTTTTGTGGCTTTCTGACAGGTTGCAAGGAGCAAGGCATCAAACTATGCTTGAACTCATTGCCCATGAAAGCAACTTTTGATGTTTAAGCGTTTACAGCTACCACAGCTTTGCTCTTGCTATTGCTTTTAATAATAATACTAATAATAATCCTTGCATTTGATATAGTGCTTTATCACGTTTTCAAAATGTCTTGAAGTTCTTCAAAGCATATACTGTGTGAATTGACTGATATTTTGTCAATTGACTGTATAGTAAATTGACTGTATATTTCGTGGGTGGAAAGCAGCCAATTGCATCTCAGTGTCCCACAAACAGTCGTGGATTTAAGTGACCAATTTATTTTGAAAGTATCATTACCCCTAGAAAAGCGATCCGACAATCGACTAACAACTGGGTTTCCAGACAGATGCGTGGAATAAGGAAACTCGGCTACAGTGTTTGCCTTGATGTTTCAAAGCGCTTTACAGAACATATTATACTGTGAATTGACTGTATATTTTGTGGGTGGATCACGGTAGCCAATTTGCACACAGCAGTGTCCTACAAACAGTCGTGGATGGAGTCACCAAATTATCTTTTTTCTGAAGAAATTATACCCATGGTAATAATTACGATCTGCCGATCGGCTAACAACCAAGTTCCTACTTACTGCTAGGTAAATAGAGGCGTGTGGAGTAAAGAAACTTACTGCCTTTTGATATGATTTTGACTTTTTAAAAAAAATTACATGGCATGATTTGATTGAGTTGGTAAAATACAAGGGAAATCAAATGTCCGTTCTTTTGCTGCTGTGGTGATAGGCAGGCAGTTGAAAATGCAGCTCTCTTTCCTTCCCAGCTGTGAGCAACTGTTGATGGAGGAGTGAATTACGCAATTAACCTCTGTGGGTTAAAGATTAAATTGAGAGGCACGCTTGGTTTAACAGATGGTACAATTGAATTTACATTAAAAAAACAGTATTTGTATCTAAATGGGGCCAATGCAGCGGTGCTTTGATGCATATTACTGCATAGAACTAAAAAGACAATGGACCCAATAGTAAGTTCACATTTCTTTCATGAGAAACTCTCTGTAAGAGAGATAATAATCCGTGCATTTGATATTTCTCTTTATCACATCGTTAAGACACCTCAAAGCGCTTCACAGAACATGCTGCATAAGGAACTGAACTGGGTGTCTTGTTTGAGCCCGAACTGTCCTTTCTCTCCCACATCCGTGCCATGACCAACATTCCCTTCGATCAACCTCCATAACATCTGTCACTGCCTCACCCCTCAGGCTGCCGAAAACCTTGTCCACGCATTTATCACTTCAAGGCTCGACTATGGAAACTCCCTCCTCATCGGCCTTCCCAGCTTCTCCCTTCACAAGCTGCAGGTCATTCAAAACTCTGTAGCTCATGTCCTCTCCTGAAAAAGGATCCGCGACCACATCACTCCAACCCTCGCCCGGCTCCATTGGTTCTGCATCCCCCAGAGGATCGAATTCAAGATCGTTGTCCTCACATTCCACGGCCTTACCCCTTCCTATCACTCTGACCTACTGACTCCCTACCAACCTGCCCATTCAGCGGGCTCCGGTCTGCTCCATGTCTCCTGGCTGACCGCTTTCAGCCTTTCTGCTCCTACACTCTGGAACTCCAACCCACAGTCCCTTCACCTCGCTTCCTCCCTTGCCTCTTTCAAGGCCGGTCTAAACACCCTCTTTTTTGATCATGCTTTCAGCCCTCCCACCGCTCTCCCTCCCCTCCCCTCTCGCCTACCCTGCCGCTCCCTCATACTCTGGTCCAAAATTCTGTCTGTCATCATCTTGGGATGTCCTGCTGACGTGGAAGGTACTATACAAATATAAATTTGTTATTGTTGTTATAGATTAATCCGACAACTAAGTTAGATACATACAGCCATGAAGTGCACAACCAATTTGAGCTGGGGGATTGTTGCCGCTAACAACAAGAGAAACTCCTTCTTCTTTTCAAATGGTGCCATGCTTTAATGTCCACCCGAATAGGCAGATGGGTAGCTCAGTGGTTAGCGTGCTCCCCTTGCAACCGAGATACCTGTGTTCGATTCCTGGGCAGGACCAAACATTGGGCAAGTTTCTTTACTCCACCCACCTCTGTTTACCTAGCAGTAAGTAGGAACCTGGTTGTTAGCTGACTGGTGGATCGTTTTTTCGAGGGTAATAATCCTTTCAAAAATAATAATAATAATATGGTCACTCAATCCACAGCTGTTTGTGGGGCATTGCTGTGTGCAATTGTGGGTATTTCGCCCACAGAATATATTAAAAGCACTTTTGCAATATATGCCTTGAAAAGCTTTAAAACTGATAAGGCGCTATATCAAATACAAGGATTATTATTATAATACATTACCAAGGCATCTCTTTCTTGGCGAAACATGGCAGTGAAATTGCCCATAGTAGTGTCCCACAAATAAGTGACTACATTGTTTTTGAGGAATTATTACTCCTGAAATCAATCACATTGGTGAAATGGTAGAGGTAGGGCTGGGGGCTGATGGGTGGTGGGGAGAGAGAGTGGGGGATCGCCAGGGTGTAATATATGTGATCTTATCACATCCTGCATTGCAATTTTCACTCCAGCTATCCCACAAACAAGCACGGTGGGAATTGCTTGTGCAAAGGCTCTTTTAGACAGATGTCGCTGACCACGACAGTCCGTAGTTGGGGATTGAGAGAGATTGATGTTGGACAGATGGAGGTTACGGCTTTTATATGCTCAACAAAATGTCATCCCACTGTATGAGGCCCTACAAGTAAAGAACGGGTCAATAAAACCACAAATGGTCCGCAGTGAGCCTGGGCTGCAGCAGAATACCTCAAGCTCCTGACCCTATTGCAGGAGGTCAGGATTGATGAAGAATTCATTCCTGTTTAGGTATCTCCATCAATGTGGAATTTCACTTCTTATCTGGTGGGTGGGGGGAGAGGTGGTGCATGGTGGATGTGTGGGTGGGTTGGGTTGGCCAGGGAATGCTACAGGCATTTAAACGTTCAATTATTAAACGTCAACCTTCGTCGCACTCTCGCCGCTGATTAGAAGGGTGTACAGTGTGTTCAAAACCATAACAGTCTTCGCTTTAAACTCACTTTTTCTGCTGACAATTGATGGTTAGAGGGAGGAAACACAGCAGCATCTCATCAGAGGTTCAGTCCTTCAATTCAGACGGCAAACTAAAATCCTCTCTGCTTGTCCAGGTAGATATTAAAGATTCCACAATGCGATTTGAAAAGCCAAGCTCCATCGGCTCCTATCACCGAACTGGTCGATTTCGGCCTACGGTCACCTCCTCCTCTCAGCTCAATTATCCCACTTTCAAGTTCTGGGATGCTACCCTGCGTAAGGGGCACTGTGTAAATGCAAGATCAGGCTGGTGATCAGGAGGGAGTGCTGCTTGCCAAGCAAGATAAGTAAAAGTACAGAAAACCTACCTCTAATGCAGCAAACATCATAATAATCATAATAATCAATCTTGTATTTGATATAGTGCCTTTTCACATCTTTTGAGATGTCTCAATGTGCTTCACAGAATATACTATAAAGTGGTTTGACTGCATGAAACGTGGCAACCAATTATGTACAGCAGCGTCCCACAAACAGTTGTGGACTGAGTGACCAAGTTATTTTTGTTTAATTTTATTTTAATTTTTGGGGAGAGATTATAATAATTGTAATACTTGCGTTTGATATAGCGCTTTTCACGTCTTCTAGACATCTCGAGGGAAAAGCGATCCACAATCGACTAACAACCGAGTTCCTTTTCCCTGTTGATAAACACAGAAGTGTGGAGTCGGAAAACTTGCCCAACATTTCGCCTTTTGCCCAGGAATTGAATCCAGGTCCTCTCACTTGCAAGGCTAGGGTTCTAACCAATACGTTACAGGACGCCACGTCCTATCCTCCAATTAAATATTTTACAGATTAAGTACTGGCTTTTGCTTTTAGATGGATTATTTGCAAATTATGGGCAGCCAATAGAGTTTTTGATCTATTCATTAGATTGGCTGAGAGTCATTGATGGATAGAGTGAGAACGGCCCACCCGGCGAGTAAATTTGAGATTGATATTTTGCAGTGTCTCAACCATCTTCAATTCAGTTTTAAACATGAAGTTGTTTTCTTTTTTAGCAAGTTATTTCACTCTGTAGGTGGCACATAATACAGCCGTGCATGTGTTTGCAACGTGGTTTACACTTGACACACAATACTCCATTTTCAGAGATGTATTTCAGTTTAACTTGGTATCTGATCCACATTGTTAATTCTCCTCCTATATTACTGTGCAAAAAAAGTAATACACAGTAATTACTGTGCAAAAACAGTAATACAGACAATTTGTCATCACAGAATCAGAGAATTTACAGTCTCGGATGAGACCATTTAATTAAACTTAAGATTGTCCGCTGGAGCTGCTCTCGCCCCAAATCATTTTATGGAGTCCTGCAGCTCAGTGCTTAGAGCACTTGACTGGCAAGCGAAAGAACCTGGGTTCGATTCCTGGGTAGGCCGAAACGTTGGGCAAGTTCTCTTACTCTGCATGCCTCTGTTTACCCAGCAGTAAGTTTGAACCTGGTTGTTAGTTGATTGACGGATCACTTTTGCGGGATTAATTATCCCTTCAAAAAATTATAATAATGGTAATTTGGTCACTCAATCCCTACTGTGTGCGATTGGCTGTCACGTTTCGCCCACAAAATATACAGTCAATTCACTTTACAGTATATTCTGTGAAGTGCTTTGAGATGTGCAATTCCAAATACCAAGGATTATTATTACAGTATATCTTTCCTGTTCAAAAGCCTGAAATAGAAACAAATCTTATTTTTGCCTTAAAATGTAAGATTATTCCAGAATTACTGAAACATTCTTATATCTAGTTTTAATTTGAAAGCTGTTCTTTTTGGAACTGCAGATAAAAAATGTAAGAATTTTCCATAATTCTGCACAATAGAATCATAGAATTATACAGCATTAATAGCCTCTCGTGCCTGTGCAGGCTCTTTGAAAAGAGCTGTCCAAATGAATCCCAATCCCCGAACTCTCCCTATAGCTTAATCCCCAAATACCTATCCACTTTTATCTACAAAGTTTTATCAAATTGGCTTCCACAATCTTTTCAGGCAAAACATTCCAAATCCGAACAACTGGCTACATGAAAATTTTGATCCTCACGTCGTCTCTGTTCCTTTTGGCAACTATTTAAATCTTCAGGTTACCGACCCACCCGCCAGTGGAAACAGTTTCCCCTTGTTCACCCTATCAAATTCCTTCATGATTTTGAACCTCTATTAAATCTCCCCTTAATTCTCTCTGCTCTAAGGAAATAATCCTAGTTTTTCTAGCACCTACAGTTAACTGAAGCCCCTCATTCCTGGGACAATCCTGGTAATTTTTCTTTGCATTCTCTCCAAAGCCTTGACATCCTTCGTAGGATGTGGTGCCCAGTTCTGAGGCCTAACCAGTGTTTTATAACAGTTCATCATAACCTCTTAACTTTTGTATTCCATGACCTATTTATAAAGCCTCGTACCCGTGTACTCTTTTAACAGCTTTATCTACCTGTCCAGTCACCTTCAAAGATTTACTTACGTTTCCCAAGTTTCAAACTAAATGGTTTGAAAAGACCTTAAAGACCTGGAATGGCTGAGGTGGAATATTTGTCCCTTCACTTCATGCCTGTTTGTAGAATGTTGCCTATAAAATGCACTAATTAATTACATTTTACAGTAATTTCTGTGAAGCGCTTTAAGATTTCCTCCTAGGTGTATCAAATCTATGTATTATTAATGCAAACATCTGAAGGACAACACTGGATCTGAATAAGTCTAAAGTTATTCTCAAGGTATAAAAGAAACGTGCAGCTTGTTACAGGAGAGCAAGCCTAAGACGACCGAGTGTATTATAGATCGCAGTGTTCAGCCTTCCATCTAAAAATACAAGAATGACGTAGCGTCAATTATTTTGCAATTGGAAGATTTGACAAATGGATCTGCATGTCTCCGAAATATGCACATCATCCAACTTGCAATTGATCCTCAATTTCAAAATCAATGTGGTTTAATATTTCATCAGCAATCATGTGTTTGAAAAATCAATGCGCCCAGTGCAGGTGAATCCGCCCTGCCAAGCCAGCACCAGGGATTCATTCGCTCTCAAGATAGCTTAGAGACACCAGCAAGAGATCACAGTTGAGGATTTAACCTAAATGTAACTAACCAGACAAACACAGATGAAACCATTCTGTGAAAGACGCTATACAAGTGTAATTTTTTTTTTGTTGTTGTTCTTGCTCTTGTTAGGGAAAGAATACGAATTCAAGACTTGTATTTTAATTAGAAATATTATCTTGAATTATATAATAATATCATAAAAAGCCTTGCGTTGGTTCAAGCTCTCAATTGCCAGTGACTGTTGCTGCTGCACTATAATAATAATAATATTCCTTGCATTTACTTAGCTCATTATCGCATCATTGAGACATCTCAAAGCACCTCACAGAATATACTGTCAAGGCAATTAACTCTATATTTTGTGGGCAAAACGTGCCCACAAAATAATTATCAATGAAAAAATGATCCGCCAATCGGGTTACTACTTACTGCTAGGTAAACAGATATTTTTTTATTTACTGGCATAGCGAAGGTGGCTTAAAGTCAGGTTTTAGAGAACCTTCTGATAAATGATATGAATGATATAAGTGCCATGCAAACGATTCACTGGTATATTTGTAGGTGGAAAGCCCACAAACAGTCATGGAGTGAGTGACTAAATAATTTTTTTTTGGAATGGATAGTTTAAATGGTTCTATTTCTGCTCTGTGGTGATCTCAGTCAAGGGTAGTTGAATAAAGAACAGCATCGGAGAGGAATTTATGCTGCAGAAAGATTATCCCTTTTGTTAATTTTAATATTCCCAATGGCTGCACTTGACGACAAGTAGCAAAGAGATTCTCTTTGGCCAGTCGGGTGTCTGTCACCATGATCAGCCAGGTGTCTGACACAGGCGGAAACCTGTCACCATTGCTTAACAGTAGAATTCCATGCATTCAACCTATACATGGAAATCCCAGAGATAGATTGTTGGAATTAATTTGTACTCTCTCACTGGAGGAACACATCCTGCTTACATAATTATTACATAATCCTTGCAATCTTCCTTGTATTTGATATAATGATATAATGTCTTTGAGAATTCTCAAGATGCTTCACAGGATATACTGTAAAGTGAGTTGATTGTATATTTTGTATGTTGCAGCCAATTGTGTATAGCATTGTCCCACAAACAGTCATGGGTTGAGTGACCAAATTCTTATTATTAATAATATTATTATTCATTTATTTATTTAAAAAAATTTGAAGGTATTATTGCCCCTGGAAAAGCAATCCGCTAATCGACTAACAACAGGGTTTTTACTTACTGCTGGGTAAACAGGCGTGTGGATTAAGGAAATTTACCCAATGTTTCACCCTGCCTGGGAATCAAACCTGGGTCCTCTCGCTTGCAAGCAAGTGCTTTAACCAGTGCACTCCTGTCCCTAACATCCAACACAAGGAAGATTATCAATGCGGAGAATCTGGGAGAAAGACGGAGATATGAAACTTGGTGGTGCAAACACTAGGGTGATTGATGGCTGTCGTGTATGAAATGTCATATGCTATAGTCTGGGAGGGACCACATGCCAGTGATAAAGTGAGATTGGTTAGTTCTGTCAAAAATACATCATAGTCTTATTATTGACCACACTAGACGGTATTGATTGAGCTGCCAAGCTTATCATATTACACAATTATGATATTAGATTTGCATTTTTAATTCCTTTAGAAGAAATTGGCCACAGACAATTACAGGTAAAATATTAAGATAGATCCTGGCTTTCCAAAGAAAAACGGGGCTTTTAGAAAGACGTTGTCAATGTCAAAGCAAAAGGCTTATGAAAACGGCACAAGGAAACAATGGAATTCTAAAAGCAATAACCGCTAAAGGCTTTGATCTGAGCATCATTCTCCTGGGGAGAATAAGGCCATACAAGGCTGACCTTTGTCCTTGGCTAGTGATGGGTAAACAGATTATGTCTGTTTTTTTTGGAAGGAGCAAGCAAACAGAGACATGTGATCTGCAAACTAACCGCTTAAGTCTGTTTTTAAGGTTTCGTTGCTCAATGATCCTTGGTCTTTCAGAGCAAATACAGTAATAATAATACTCCTTGCATTTGATATTGCACCTTATCATTCTTCAAGGCGTTTCAAAGCACTTCTGAGAATATTCTGTAAAATGAATTGACTGTATATTTTGTGGGCAAAACGCGGCAGCCAATTGCGCACAGCAGCATCCCATAAACAGTCGTGGATTGACTTCCCAATGCACCCCCAGCAATCCGCCAATCGACTAACAACAGGGTTTCTACTTACTGTTAGGTAAACAGAGTTGTGTGGAATAAGGAAACTAGCCCAACATTTTGTTCTGTCTGGGAATCAAACCGAAGTCTCTCGATTGCAAGGCGAGTGCTCTAACCACTGAGGAAACAACAACAACAAAATTGCACTTATATAGTGCCTTTTACATCGGGAGGACATCCCAAAGCACTGGAAACAAAGGATTGAGGCAAAGATACCTACGTTATTCCCTTTTATACTAATGTCTGAGGTTTCCCACTTTACGCTTTGCTCATTTTCACCAACATTGAGGTTGAATGCCTCTTTACATGGAACTAAAGTAAAAGTATCGCACTTACCATGCTTGTGCCAACTGTCTGAAAGAGCTATCTGCTTAGTCCCATTCTCCTGCCTGTTCCCCATACTCTTTTTATATTTTAAGGTTGCAACGGGCAATTTTAGGACAGACAGCAGTCAGTATTTCTTTACTCAAATGGTATTTAGTGATTAGAATAAGTTGACGGAAAGGTTGGTAAAAAGAAACAACTTAATGTTGTGGTGGGAAGACAGTAGGATAAATATTCTGGAAGGATAATAATAATCCTTGCATTTGATATAGCGCCCTATCACATAATTGAGATAGGGCACTTCACAGGCTAATAATAATAATCCTTGCATTTGATATCGTGCTTTTTCATGTCTTTTAGGTGTCTCAAAGCGCTTCACAGAATATACTATATAATTATTTGACGAACATGTGGACGAACAACGACTGCCAATTGTGCACAGCATTGTCCCACAAACAGTGGTGGATTGAAGTGACCAAATTGTGTTTTTTTTTAGGAATTATTATTAGGCATGTATGGTAAGGAAACTTGTCCAAGGTTTTGCCTGGGCTTGGAGTTGAACCCAGGTCTCTCAGTGCTCTAAACACTGAACTACAGGAGTCCATGATAGACTGGAAAATGGATTGACTGCAGTTTGTGGGCAAAAGATCAAATGGACAAAAGGCATGCCTCATTGAAGCCAACCTGTGATCTTGTAAGATGTTCATTCTGCGTGAAAGTTGCCGTGTAAGGACAAGTCTTTGCTGTTGTTTATAGTACATCATTTGCTGCGTAATTGTCATTTCAAAGTCGCTATACTCTGCAGCACTTCCCCATAAATAGAGTGGAGTCCTGCAAATCAGTGGCTAGAGCACTCACCTTACAAGTGTGAGACCTGTGTTCAAATCCAGGCAGAGCGAATCTTTGGGCAAGATTCCTTACTCCACAGTCCTAAAAATAATCCTTCAAATAAAACAATAATAAATGGTTCATTTCAATCCACGACTGTTTGTGGGACACTGCTGTGTGCAATTAGCTGCCGTGTTTCACCCATAAATATAGTCAATTCTCTTTACAGTATATTCTGCGAAGCATTTTGAGATGTCTAGAAAACATGAAAAGCGCTATATCAAATGCAAAGATTATTATAGAGCGCTTGGTGGTACTCTGACACTCTAGAAGCTGTATCAAATGCAAAGAATATTATTGCAGAAAAGTAAGTGTTGAAAGTGGAGATGTTTTTACAGAGTCATTTCACATTTGAATAACACCCGCTCTGTGGCTCTGAAGACTAACACGTGGTAGTAGGAAAAAGAATGTTAACAAAGTGACACAATGTCTACACTGGACACGCAATTGTATGAGGCAAAGGACCTTAACAATGGACATCTTGGGCATCTCTCCCGAGGCCGAGGCAGAGCACAAATTGGATTAGAAGGTGGCTTCACAGCAGTCCATGTGCTTACGAGGCCCCACTAATCAAACAAACAACATTATTTGCAAAACCCTGAAGTTTCCAGTGAAGGGGAGGAGTTCAGAGGTCATACTGTTCCTATTCCTTTCCTGTAATCAAGTTAGCAGCGACTGATCAAAATCCAATACAGTTTTCTTGTTTCGGTGCACCAGAGCTTTTGGGCCTCCTTGGCAAGACGACTACAGATGTTGCCGCTGGATTCTAAATGAATTTTTTCCAAAATGTAGCTGAAAACTGCAGTGGGTTGATTACCCCCGAAAAAGTGACCCACTAATCAACTAACAACTGGGTTCCTATTTACTGTTAGGTAAATAGAAGGTGTGTGTAAGGAAACTTGCCCAACATTTTGCCCTGCTAGGAATTGAACAAAAGGCCTTTTGCTTGCAAGACGAGTGCTCAAACCGCTGAGCTACAGGACTCCATGATATGAATAATCAATTTTCTGGAAGATTGTTAAGAACAATTCTTACATTTAATACAGCATCTTTCATGTCAGGAGGATGTCTCAAAGCACTTCGCAGAATATCCTATGAAGGGGAGCGACTGTATGACTTGTGGCCAAACAGCCATGTCCCACAAACAACCATGAAATGAATGAACAGTCCAGTTTGGATGGTGTTGGTCAGGACACTGGAAAAAACTGCCTTCTCTTTTCGAATAGTGCTGTGGGACCTTTAAAATCCAGACAGAACATATGGACATTCCTGCAGTATATTGGTTAGCACTCACCTCACAAATGAGAGGATCTGGATTCCAGGACAGGCCAAAACATTAGCCAAGTTTCCTTACTCCACATGCCTCTGTTCACTGAGCAGGAGGGTGACCGCCGGTCTTGAGATAGGCCTTGAAGGAAGCAAGGGAAGGGGAATGGGGCAGAAATGCCAAAGGACCAATTGGGAGGTGGGCAAGGCACGGAAGTGCGGAGCCCGCTGAGTGGAGGGAGTGAACAGGTTTGTAGAGGGTAAACCTCAAATTAGTATAGGATGCCTTTATATGGTTCTACATTTATCGAAGCTCAGTTAGGCCCCGCAAGACAATGTGCCGTCAATGGGATCACAGATCGCAAGTTTGCCATTTGATTCGTAATTTATTTTAGATTCCACTCAGTATTTCCCCATCCTATTTTTTTTTAGCAAATAGAGAGCAAACAGCGTGAAGAAAAGGCCCACAGAAAGACAAAAACCTGAATCCATGCATTGACACCAAATGGAAAGCCTATCATATTGAAACAGTTTCCCGTACAGCGTACATCGTTTCAATAATTCTTGCCCCTGAAGTAGATGAATGTGGATTTGTAACCAGATTTGCTGAAACAACAAGCCCATTAAAAAGAAATAAAATCTGATTAGCTGGAACTTCTCTGGGAGCGGGTTTTAACAAGTTAGGAAATTTCCCCCAACAGAATAGCTTCCTTTTAATGAGGAGTCGTAAACAGTCTGTGTTATTATCATGATATGCCAGGGAGCACTGTAAAGCTGTTTGATAGAGCAAAGGTTGGCACTGGATTTGAGCTCTCCCCTAATGATTGCACGGCACACCATGACTGCATTAACTCAGGGCCAGATTTTAGATGTATACAGTTCAAGGAACCTGATTTCTTTAATGTTTTTAGGCTCATGAACATTACCTTGATGTCAAAGATTGTGCAAAACCTGTCTTAACCACCATGGAGTTCTGTAGCTTGGTGGTTAGAGCACTTTAGGCAGGTTTCCTCACTCCACATGCCTCTGTTCACCTATCAGTAAGTAGGAATCCCATTGTTAGTTGATTGGCAGATTGACTTTCCAGAGGTAATAATTCCTTTAAAAAAAATTGGTCACTTCAATGCATGGCTGTTTGGAAGACATTCCTGGGCTGCCATATTTGGCCACAAAATATACAGTCAATATATATTCTGTGAAGAGCTTTGAGACATCTCGTGATAAGGCACTATTTCAAATGCAAGGATTATTGTTATTATCAAGAATTACTGGATAAAAATATTAAAGGCCTATAAATAAATAATAATGCTTCTATTTGATAAAATGCCTTTTACATCAGAAGGACGTCTCAAAGTGTTTCACAGGATTTATTGTAAAGTCCATGACTGTATTTGTAGGCAATGCCATGTGAAAGGTTGGTGTGAGAGGTGAAGTCGGAGCGGGTTTGATTGGAAAAATGGTTTTGAGACGTCTCAATGACATGAAAAGGTGGTGTATCAAATGCAACCATTTTTTATTAGTAGTAGTGTAATGGCTTTCTCCTGCTCTTAATCTCCTATGTTCCCATCAGAGCATGTGAGTGATGGGAACATGCTCTGTTCCCATCACAGAGCATGTTCTGTGATGGGAACATGCTCCCATATTCCCATCACAGAAATGATATTCTGAAGCCGTAGGGAGTGTTCACAATTAGTAAAACGAGCAACAACCACAAAATTACATTTGTGTACCGCCTTTCATGTCAGGAGGACGTCTCAAGGCGCTGGACAGTTACTACTGTACTTCAGACCCGAGCTGAGGACAGTTGGTGGGGGGAGGAGTTTCCAATGGATCCATCAAAGAGGAGAGTCTTGAGCGAGACTTGAAGGAGGCCAGGGAGGGTGCAAGGCGGACGCATTTCGGGATGGAGTTCCAGAGGTTGGGGGCAGAATGACTGAAGGCTCGCCTGCCAATGGTTGGGCGGGTGGGTCGGGGGACTTGGAGCAGGCCAGAGCCTACTGAGCGGAGGGGGCGGGTAGGTTGGTAAGGGGATAGAAGGTCACAGATGTAGGGTGGGGTGAGATTGTGGAGGGCTTTAAATGTGAGGACCAGGATCTTGAATTTGATTCTCTGGATGATGGGCAGCCAATGGAGTCGGGCAAAGATGGGGGAGATGGGGGTCACAAAGATTGGAACAGTAGAGGACACGGGCTGCAGAGTTTTGGATTATCTGCAGCCTGTGGAGGGAGAAATTGGGGAGGCCGACCAGCTAGGCATTTGCATAATTGAGCCAGGTTGTAATGAAAGTGTGGATGAGGGTTTCAGCGGCTTTAGGGGTGTGGTAATGGCGGAGTCGGGAAATGTTGCGGAGGTGGGGAAAGGCAGAGTGAGTCATTGCTTGGATGTGAGAGAGGAAAGACAGTTAACGGTCGAACAAGACACCTAGGTTCCTGACTGGCTTGGTGAGGTTGAGTGTGCAACCATGGAGGTTGATGCAGCCAGCGCCTGATGCAAGGAGGGCCTCAGTCTTGTTGACGTTCAACTGTAGAAAGTTATTATTACCTCATCAAATGATATAGTTATCTCATCCAGGACTTGATGTCTGAAGACAGTCTGTCAGGACAGTGGTAGTCCTTGAGTCGAGGGTAGAGGCAGAGATAGAGTTGCGTGTCATCCGCATACATCTGGAAGTTAACCCCATGTTTGCGGATGATGTCACCAAGTGGGAGCATGTATATGTTGAAAAGTACGGGGCCAACGACAGACCCCTGGCGGATGCCACACGTGACAGTGCAGGGGCCGGAAGAGAAACTGTTGGTGTTGACAAAGCATAGGTGATGAGAGAGGTAGGAGTCGAACCAGGCAAGGGCAGGTCCGTGAAGCAGGATAAAATACCCATGTTTCTCTGGCTCCTTATTAGAAATCTGCTTGTTGGTAATAATAATAATCCTTGCATTTGATATAGTGCTTTATTGAGACATCTCAAAGCGCTTCACAGAATGTACTGTAAAGTGAATTGACTGTATATTTTATCAAGGAAACGCAGCAGCCAATTGCATACAGCTGTGTCCCACAGACATTCATGGATTGAGTAACTAAATTGTTATTTTTTTTATTTTTGAAGGGATTATTACTCCCGGAAAAGTGATCTGCCAATCTTACTTGGGATTGGAATCACGATTTATTACAGACGAAACCGCTTTATTTTTATGCCTCGGTCAGTTAATTATTTATCTCTAGCTGACATTAAGTGCCAGATTTCCTGCATTTAAAATCACACCAATTGAATATAACCCTAGTTGGTATTTTATTGCTTTATTTATCTGGTTGCTGGAGGAATTTGTTGGCGATCATACTTAATACTTTGAGAACATGTGGTGAACAAATATTAATACCAATAAATATTGCACTTGATGTAGCACCTATCATGTTGGGAGAATGGCTCAAAATACTTGATCAGATTTACTGTAGAGTGTAGTGTATTGTGTTGGTGAATGCAGCTGCCAATTTGTGCACAGCAATATCACGCAAACAGCCGTGAACTGCGAGTTCAATTTCGTTAACTAGGGCATTGTTGGTCAGGATGCCAGGAGAATTTCCTTTGGGATCATGGGATTCCATGTTTATGACATCTTAATAATAATAATCGCAGTCTGGTTTGGACATGGTGATGGGTTTCTGCACATGTCAGACATTTGTGTCGTATTGGTTAGAGCACTCACCTCACAAGTAAGAGGACCTGGATTTGATTCCTTAGCAAGTTTCTTACTCCACAAGCCTCTGTTTACCAAGCAGTAAGTACCCATTTGTTAGTCGATTGGTGGATCTCTTTTCCGGGGGTAATAATTCCTTAAAAAAAAATTGGGTTATCAATCCACGATTGTTTGTGGGACACTGCTGTGTGCAATTGGTTGCTGCATTTTTCCCACAAAATATACAGTCAGTTCTCTTTACAGTATAGTCTGTGAAGTGCTTTAAGATGTCTCGAAGACATGATAAAGCACTATATTAAATGCAAAGATTATTATTATTTGCCCTCAAAAAGAGCATGTTCACAAGCTTTAGATGAATCCTATTGCAGTGGAGCCTGAGTACAATTTACTCGAAATTGGACCAGAGAGAAAACAAGATGGTTTGGTTGGCATTCAACATAAGTAAAATTGTAAAAGTCTGTGGGGGCTAATAAAGTTTAAACTGACATGGTAACTCCTATCTATCATTTGTTTTTAGACAGTTGTTATCCATCATTGTAGGCTATGAGCCTTTCAGTCATGTCCCCTCTCGATTTGTTCAGGACTGGGTTAGAAAATGACATAAACCCTGGTACAATCAGAAAAGTGTAATAAATTGCATTTGAAATTTAACAAAATGGCAAAGATATTGATCTTTAAAAGCAAGAAAATGCAATCCTAATCTCAGTCAAATCCAGCAAATAGATTAGTGCATTTTACCTTTGATAATATTGATCGGGGAAAACTTAATATCTTTGTCTTCCCCTTATTACAACATAGGCTGTTAAGAGATCACTATCAAGGAGAGTAGAAAATCAATACAAAGTTTAGCAGACATCATAAACAGGTTTCAGATCTAAACAGCACTGCAAACATGTGGAAGTCCGATTCAGCAAGTCCTCGCAAGCGAGAAGAACTGGGTTTGATTCCTGCGCAGGCCAAAACGTTGGCCAACTTTCCTTACTCCACATGTCTGTTTACCTCGCAATAAGTAGGAACCTGGTTGTCAGTTGATTGGTGAATTCCTTTTCAGGGGTAATAATCCCTAAAAAAAAATAATAGTACTGTAATTTAGTTATGCAAGCGTTTGCTAAACAGATATATATTAGGTCTTATCTTTGATTTTGTCCATATGCTTTGGTCTGGTGCACCCCACTTACTTTGCAATGTAATGCATCTGTGACTGTTCAACCACTGACAAAAAGCTATTAACAATTAGTTTGGATATCAGTTCTTCCTGTAGAAGTAACAATGGAACTGCATTAAAACTGAATGAAGTCAATTATGAAACAACACTTCATCTCTGCCTCTTTCATTCCTTCTTTTTTTTACAGTTTAATCCCGTGAGCACATTAACTCTTATAACCAAAGAATTGACATTCTTATAGATGATTTATCACATCGGAAGGTCACAAAGCGCTGATGTTCACTGATAGGCAAATGTGGCAGTCATTTTGTGCACAGCAGGGTCCTGCAAACAGTCAATGGTG
The DNA here is from genome assembly GCA_035084275.1 of Hydrolagus colliei. NCBI lineage: Eukaryota > Metazoa > Chordata > Chondrichthyes > Chimaeriformes > Chimaeridae > Hydrolagus > Hydrolagus colliei. The sequence goes on from CM068745.1 coordinate 72,754,362, forward strand.
AAATGATCAATTTATTTAGAGGATTATTGACAAGGAGAAACATCCTCAGGAAGTGACAAGCCAGGACATATGGTAATACAGTAATAATAATCTTTGTATTTTATTTAATAATAATAATAATCCATACGTTTGATATAGCACCTTATCACTTTGTTGAGATATCTCAAAGTGCTTCACAGGATTTTACAGAAAAGTGTAGAGACTATATATTTATAGATGAATGTCGCAGCCATTTACGCACCCAATGTTGTTGGTCAGTTGGATGTCTGACCCATCCCCACACTTAAGTATCCAAGCCATACTGACATTTCCCTACATGCCACCTTATCTACACCCGGAAATCCCTGTTTCTGTATTTGACTGCAGGAATGTTTACTTAACAATAGCTCTGGGACTCTGCCCTGTAAGGAACGCTATGTAAATACAAATTGCTGATATTCTGCACAGTTTGATGAGAGCCAAGGTTTCACGTCTCCAGAGGATGCCTTGGGTACTTCAGATGAACTAAATTCTGACATTAAAAACATAAGAACATAAGAATTGCTAGACCAAAGAAGACCAAGGTCCATCCAGCTCACCTTCCATCATCCTGCGGTCATCTGTGTCCTAAACTGTATTCTGTATTCTGAGTCCTGTAGCTCCATGGTTAGAGCACTCACCTTACAAGAATGAGAGCTGTGTTCGAATCCAGGCAGGTCAGGGTGAAACCTTGTGGAAGTTTCCTTGCTCCACACACCTAATATTAATCCCTCAAAAAAACAATTTAAAAAATGGTCATTTCAATTCATGACTGTTTGTGGGATGCTGCTGTGCGCAACTGGCTGCCGTGGTTTGCCCACAAATATAGTCAATTCACTTTACAGTAAAGTGCTTTCAGATGTCTAGAAGACTTGAAAAGCACTATATCAAATGCAAGGATTATTCATATTATTATTTTCTAACCAAAATCTATCTAATTTGTTCTTGAAAGAATCAATACTTTATTGTACTTATATATTCCATTTCACTAGATACTTATTTAGGGAGGACGAGTTTGCAGGACTGTCGGGAGAGCATGGGGGAGAGGGATTGATTTGGTAGCTCTTTTCAAAGAGCTGGCACAGACACAATGGGACGAATGGCCTCTTTCCGTGTTGTATAATTCTATGATTCTATGATTATCAAAGCAGATCAACTTAGTGACAATTCACCTCCAAGTGAGTTCACCTTCTTACCCCTTCCTCTAATCAGGATTGACACTGTTTTGTGGAACAACGTCCTGCAAACGAATATCATGACCAATTTTTTATCTGGGGATTGTTGGCCAGGACAATGGGAATTTCTCTGTTTGAATAGTTCTCTGAGATTCTGAACAATGAATCCAATCGTCTACCTGAACGATTAGTACCTCGTCCAAAGGATGGAGCCCTTGACAATGCAGTGCTTTCCCCAGCCTAGACGAGGAATTCAAAACCCCAACATGGGACTTGAACCTACAACCTTTTGAATCAGTTGCAATAGTGCACCCAAATGAGTTGACATGTATTGTACAATATAGCTTTATTAACATGGACATTGAATACAACAACAACAAAATTACACTTGCATTGTGTTTGCATTGCTTGCATTGCGCTTTTCATGTCAGGAGGAGGAATACAAAAGCAAGGAGATTGCCCAGTGCCTTAGGCTCCCAACATGAAAGGCACTATAGAAATGTCATTTTGTTATTGTTGTTGCAGAGGAGATTTACCAGGATGGTACCAGGAATTAGGAACTTCAGTTAAGTGGATAGACTAAAGAAGCTAGGATTATTCTCCTTGGAGCAGAGAAGGTTAATCAGAGATTTAATAGAAGTTTTCAGAATTATGATTGGTTTTGATAGAGTGAACAAGGAGAAACTATTTCCAATGGTGAGTGGGTTGGTAACCAGATGACACAGATTTAAGATAATTGCCAAAGGAACCAGAGGGGAAATGAGGAGAAATTTTTTCACGCAGCTAATTGTTTGGTTCTGGAATGCCTTGCCTGAAACGGCATAGAAGCCGATTCGACAACAACATTTCAGAGAGAAGTGGATAGATAGTTTGAGAGGACAAATTTGCAGGGATATGAGGAGAGTGCGAGGGAATGGGATTAATTTGGATGGCTCTTTCAAAGTGCTGGTATTTGAGAACACATTTACGCCATTTCATAAATAAGGAAAAAAACGTATTTAGGAAAATAGCAATTTTGATCCCTGTGGGCCTTATGAGTTATGTCTCGTCCACATTATTCCTCTATTTTATTTACGACCTGTGTCTCTGCATCAACAATCCATTCCTCCATAGATTCTCTTGCTATCCAGTTTTGCCATCGTTGTCCAATGTGTCATGTGAACCGTAAACCTTTGTGGCTTTGGGCTACAGCGGTTTCAGATCAGCGACGAGCTAGTGGAGGATCAGATGTCTGACAGCAATCAATACAACATTGGACCCCGTCACTGTCAGTGCTTATTCTGCCATCCATCTCCGCCCAGCCAGTGGCAGATTGCAATCTGCTGTTCAGGCCTTTCGACAGCACTCCCCTCCCACTACCACCAATAATCTGATTTGTCCTGGATCAATAGGAGCTGAAGCTACACCATCGGGTGCAACGGACACTGACCACAATCAAAACAGGTGACACTGACCGTCCCACTGCGATGAATCCTTAAAACCACAGTGGCGAACCGAGTAAGCTGATCTAGTCTATCCTCTCCCCCCACCCCTCCCCCCCACATATACACTAGCCACTGTTAGCTATTTTGTTCTAGTAAAACTTCTGCTCCTTCTGTTGCCGAACGAACGAATGAACAAACGAGGGTTTTCGATGATGAGAAAAGCAAAGTGCAGTATTATCTTGGAAATTTATTCCTTCTCAGCTTGTTCAATATACTTGGGGGGGAAAAAAAATTAATTAAATCATGTCATTTCTGTAACAGAAATTGATGGCTCTTTAATCACCGGATGATGGCTGAATATGCAAGCATTTTCCATGCTGCTTAAAATGTGAGAGGTGCCATTGATCTTACATAAGTATTACATAAGTATTTAGCATATATTTCTGAACTCTGTAATTTGTATTTATAATAAAATAATAATAATCCTTGCATTTGATAGAGCACTTTTCACATCTTCTAGACGTCTGAAAGCGCTTCACAGAATATACTGTAAAGTGAATTGACTGTATATGTGTGGGCTCATTTACTTTTTTAAATGCAAAACAACTTGCGCTTATCTAAGAGCTTAGTTCCGGGCAAATATATGCTTAACAAAGACACCATCCAAAACAGCACTGAGCCACGCAGACTGGATGGTTAGTGCCGAGTTTGGTGATCTCAGTCAAGGTAAGCATTACATAACTAAACTTTCGCCCACAACATATACAGTCAATTCACTTTGTGGTCTATTCCGTTAAGCACTTTGAGACATCTCAAAGCTATATCAATACAAGGACTATTATTACAACTGCACTCAGCTCCAACAACATGGAAGCAATGCAGCAGTCAAGGACTGGAGGGCGGGCGGGCGGGCGGGCGGGAGGGAGGGAGGGCGGGAGGGAGGGAGGGCGGGCGGGCGGGAGGGAGGGAGGGCGGGCGAGAGGGCGGGAGGGCGGGAGGGAGGGAGGGAGGGAGGGAGGGAGGGAGGGAGGGAGGGAGGGAGGGCGGGAGGGCGGGAGGGAGGGAGGGAGGGAGGGAGGGAGGGAGGGAGGGAGGGAGGGAGGGAGGGAGGGAGGGAGGGAGGGAGGGTAAAATCATGCCAAAGATTATCATTCAGGATTCTGTCAGACGGCTTATAATAACAATATTATATCCCCTGGGATCAAAAGAGGAGACTCAACCAATGTATTCCTCCCTGATCGTTATCCACATAAATTGGTCACTCAATCTATGACCGTTTATGAGATGTTGCGGTGCGCAATTGGCTTCTGCATTTCTCCCCCCACACTATACAGTCAATTCACTTTACAGCATACTCTGTGAAGCACTTTGAGCATCTTTGAAGCATCTTGATGACGTGATATGGTGCTATATCAAATACAAGGATTATTATTATTATTAGCCAAAGACTCCCACTGGAAGGTGTGGAGGTCAGGATCATGACTGAGCTGCCTCCAAGGTGACGTGCTCAGCAATGAAGCATTGGAATCATCTGTGGTGTTCTCACCAGACAGGTCCACAAAACTCAAAACACTATCATAGATAGCCCAGTTTGTCAGCAGGACATGGAGAGGCAGAGATTGTGTCACTCATATCCTGTTAACCCTGCAAGCTAAATCACTAATCTTTAGGGTGATCCTGGTTGGACAAGCGGTGGAAAGCTTGCCATACTTCTCTCAGTAGCAAGCAATACACTTCTATCTTGCTAAACTCCAGTGTGCTCAACATAAACTCTGGTGTCCTTCAAGACTCCATTATTAGGTAAGCAGGGTGTGTTTGGCAAGGGAGAAAGGGCCAGCTTATTCCCTGACCAATGGAAATTTCCATGATATACATACTTGGAACTCTGTTTGGTTCCGATACTCTTAAGCTTGGTTTCCGCCCAGCTGAATATTTCAGAATTTCTGAAATATATTGCAAAAATATTTCAGGATTGGACTTGTCGGCACTGCACCCTCCCCACAATAGTCAAATAACCTGTAAATTATTACTTAATGAGGTGAGGTTCCCTGGGTTTCTGTATTTCAGTATCAGGACACTTGTCTCGTAAGCAGGAGACCTAGATTTTATTCCTGGCCAGGGACAAACATTGGGCAAGTTTCCTTACTCCACACACCTATGTTTACATAGCAGTAAGTAGGAACCTGGTTGTTAGTCGATTGGTGGATCACTGTTCCGGCACTATATCAGTTGCAAGGATTATTTTGTTATTGTAAGCCGTCTGACAGAATCCTGAATGATAATCTTTGGCATGATTTTACATTCCCTCCCTCCCTCCAGTCCTTGACTGCCGCATTGCTTCCATGTTGTTGGGTTGAGAGAGGGACAGGAAAGTTATCCAGCCCACTGCTCTATGAATTGGTGATCCAGCAGTGAATTAAGTGAAAGGTTAGAGGTGAAATGGGTCATCCATGAGCTGCTGGATCAGCATAGATGACTCATATTCAAGTGACATATAATAAATTAGTTGCACTTATATAGCTCCCTCCATGCTGGGTAATGTCTCAGAGCCTGAGGAAGATTTTCAAGTGGGACTTGAAGAGCGGGATAGAAGGGGCAAAGCGGAGGGATTGAAGGAGAGTGTTCCAGAGTTTTGGGGTCTAGTGGCTGAAAGTGCAACATCCGATGGTGGGGCGGAGGCTGCAAGGGCCAAGCAGGAGCTGGTGCCAGTTGATTGGAGGCTCCAGGTGGTGGTTTGGGTAGTGAGGAGGTTGGAGAGGTAGGGAGGTGCCAGGAAGTAAAGGGATTTGAACACAAGTGTGAGGATCTTGAAGTCGATCCATTCGGTGATGGGGCACCAGTAGAGCCAGAACTGGTGAGATGTGGGTACAGAGTTTGGATGGTGGAACTGGGGAGATTGGTGAAGAGTGCGTTGGAGTAAACCAAGCGGGAGGTGACAAACACATGCATGAGGGTTTCAACTGCGTATAGGGTAAGAGGTAAGACAAGGAGCGGTTGCTAGATGATTGTTGATTGTTGTTTTTGTTGTTAATATTATTGCTTTTGTTGTTTATTGTTGTTGATTTTGTTGTTTCTTATTGTTGTTTGATCTTCCCCTCCCCCCACCACCATGGCCCCTGGCCTTTCCCCTCCTCTTCTTCTTCCTTTACTCCCCTCCCTCTTCCCTTTTAACCCCTTTCTCCCTAATCTTGCTCCCCACCCACCTTTCCCTCCCTTTCTCCCTTACCCCCCTTTCTCCTCACTCTTCCTCCCTGACTTTACCCCACCCCACCTTTCCCTCCCTTTTCCCCCTTACCCTCTTTTCCCCCTTTCTCCCCTGGCCCCATTTCCACAACTGTTTGTGGGACACCGCTGTGCGCAATTTGGCTCCCGTGTTTCGCCCACAAATGTACAGTCGGCTTTTCTGGTCTTCTTTCCCCGCCCCGACCCTTCCCCCCTCCCCCTCCCCCCCTGCCCTTGTCCCCACCTAACTGTACAGCGCCTTGGGACGTCCTCTCGACGTGAAAAGTGCTATATAAGTGTAAGTGTTGGTTGGTTGGTGGGTGGGGTTGATCGGTCGATCGGTCGGTTGGTCGGTCGGTCGGTCGATCAATCGATCGATTGATTGAGGTGAGCAATGTGGCAAAGATGGAAGAAAGCGGTCCTGGTCACGTACTGGATGTGGATGGAAGAAGGACGGCAGAGAATCAAACTGGACACCTAGATCGTGCTCTGGTTTGGTGAGTTTCAGGGAGAGCCCAGGGAGGTTGAGGAGTTTAGAACCAAAGGAGTGAAGACATTGATGGGAGTCAAGGAGTACGGCTTCCGTCTTGCCTATATTTAACTGCAGAAAGTTTACACTCATCCAGGCCTTGATGTCTTCCAGACAAACTGATCAAACATTGGTGGACCTGTAGTTGGTACTGGAGGAGGAAAAGTAGATTTGTGTGTCATCCACATCTGCAGATGACATTGTATAGAGGGAACAAATAGATAAGGAAGAGAAGGGGACCAAGGATGGAACCCCGACACCTTGCAGGTGACCGGGCGGGGGTGGGAGGTGAAACCAGTTCCTGAATTGCTCATGTCATCCTCCTCTACCGCCTATCCTCCTCAGTGGAACCGCACTCACCTAGTTTGAGTCGTACCTCACTAACCGCCAGCAGTACATTTCTACTAATGGCATTTCCTCTTACTTTCGCCCAGTTACCTGTGGGTACCTCAAGGATCCATCCTTGGCCCCCTTCTCTTCCTTATCTACATGCTCCCTCTTGGTGATGTCATCTGGAGACATGGCGTACAGTTCCACATGTTTGTGGATGACCCCCAACTGAACTTTTCCACCTCAATTCGCAACCCCCAGTCCCATGTTGTTTGATCAGCCTGTCTGCCAGACATCAAGAGCTGGATGAGTGCAAATTTCCTTCAGCTCAATGTTGACAAGACGGAAGCTATACTCTTTGGCTCTCATCGATGTCTTCAATCCCACGGCTCTCACCTCCTCCACCAGGGATGTGCAGTCAGGGTAGACAGGGTAGGCAGTGCCTACCTTATGAAAATAATTTTTAAAAATTGTATATGATTATTTAATGGTTTACATATTTACAATGCACATTTTACATAATGCAAATGATTTTTGGTAGAAACTACCAAAATTATTTAACTGTGATTTTATAGAGCTACCATAAAAGCAATAGAAAAGCAGCCAGACGCCATGCCTTTTTTACCCATCGAGTTGAATTTAGTTCCGATGTGCATGCACGTTCCTTTCTCATTGTCTCAGTAATGGGTGACGTAAGCACAAGCTACCACTGCCTTTCCTCTTTCTATCAATTGCAATCAGACCTCATTGAAATGCCATCTCTGCGCATGCGTATTTACAGAAAAAATTGACTGGGAAAAGCAGAGTCTGCTGCTGCTTTTGGGGGCGTGGCTTTATGACAATGTCCCCAAAAGTTAGTGTGGACTGAGGGAAGTGCCTACCCTCTTATTTTACCCACTGCACATCACTGTCCTCCACCGACCCGACCTTCCCCTAAAACTCTTTGAACCAGTACACAATTTAGGTGTCAGGTTCAAACCCCAATTGTCCTTCCTCCCCCACATCCGGTCCCTCACCAGCACTGCCTTCTTCCACCTCCACCACATTGTCCGTTTCCACCAATATCTCACCCCAAAAGCTGCCGAAACCCTGGTCCATTTGCCTTTGTCACCTCTTGGCTGGACTATTCCAATGCCCTCTTCGCCGGTCTCCCATCCGCCACCATTCATAAAATCCAGGTTATTAAAAATTCTGCCGTCCGCATTCTCACCCGAACCAAACTTCTCTCCCCTGATTACCACAGTCCTTGCCAGACTTTACAGTCTCCCTGTCTCGGAGCAGATCGATTTCAAGATCCTCACTCTTGTTTTCAAATCCCTCGACTCCTCTGCACCTCCCTACCTCTCTGACGTCCTCTCTCCTCACAACAGTACCCATTGCTTCACTCCACTGGGTCCCTCCTCCTTGTCCCCTGAATCCTCCATTCCACCATTGGCAGCCGTGCCTTCAGCCACTACGCCCCAAAGCTCTGGATCTGCCTTCCTCACTCCCTTCGCCTCATCCCCTCCTTTCCTATTTTCAGGTCGCACCTAAAGACTTTTCTTTTCGACCATGCTTTTGGTCTTTTTTTTCCCCCCTCCCTCTGGCTTGGCCCCGTTATTGAAGCACTCTGAGATGCTGTCTAGCGTGGAAGGTGTTATATATATCCAAGTTGTTGTTGTTGTTGAGATGAAATTGAGGCGGTTGGTTAAGTAGGAGTTGAGCCATGCGAATGCAGTCCCACTAAGGTTGTTGAGGGAGGAGAGGCGGTGGAGGACGATGGGAGGATCGACTGTGTCAGATGTGGTGCAGAGATCCAGGACGATAAGGAGGCAGAGGTGCTCTGATCACAGATAGAGAGCATGTGGTTTGTGACTTTGCCATGCCATGCACTGATTGCAGTTGGTAATAGACACTGAAAGCAGTTGGTAGGAAACGTTTTTCTGATGACTTGGTGCCTTCATCCTACACTGATTGCACAAACTTTCAGTCATTTAAAGTGAGTTCCCTGCGGACACGGATGCTAAAGATTGGTTGTGAAACTGCCGCACCAAGACTGCAAAGTGCGACATTGTGTCAGAGCAATTAATGGTGATCATTTCAAGTGAGACACTCAATATTACAGCTCTTCAAACTATCTCTTGTCAACTTCTACTTTACCAGGCACTTCTGCTGCTGCACTTCATGGCAGTGTCCCACAAGGTGCCATGGATTGAAGTGACCGATATATTATTATTTTTTAAAGAAATTATTACCCCCAGAAAAGCCATCTGCCAATCCATTTAACAGCCAGATTCGTACAACCATATTGTTACTTAATGCTCGGTAAACAGAGGTGTGTGGAGTAAGGAAACTTGATCAACATTTTGTGCTGCCAAGAATCAAACAGGAATCTCTTTCTTGCAAGGCGAGTGCTCCAACCACTCAGCTACAGTACTCAACAAAACCCAATCACAAGATTGATTTTCTTATTTTCAGATCATCAGTCCCTTTTTAAATTGTGTTATTATTTCAGGATCTGTCTGCTTTGTGATTCAGGTGGATGTTAAAAGATTTGGCTCCCTTTTCCAATGCCTTTATTTGAAAGAAACATGGGCGCTATCTCAAAGGCAAGGATTATTATTCTTGTGTGCGGGATATCCCGGGTGCAGATTAGCTGCTGTCTTTGCCTTGGTAACTGCCTCATATTACAAAGTGGCTTGAGATGTTTTCTTTGAAAGACATTGCAAAAATATAGTTCTAAGCTGGTCTAATATTTAATGCGTGCTCCTTCTTTAATAGCCTACAAATGCTAGCCCATAAAATATACCTGGCATCTTATACAATAGGATCTTTAACACTTATCTGATGAACAGATCCATTGGTGGTACCTTGGGGAAACGTTTCATTTGAAATGGACTCAGTGGTCTACTCTGTCCCATTTACCAATGAGCATAGGATAAATCTCCAGTCATAGTTGCACAGGGAGACCATTCAGCCCAGCCCATCGAGCACATGGGATGCAATCAAGCTTCCTTCAGCTCTCAATTAATGATCTGTGCTCTATATAAGAAACTCTTGCTGTCCTTTCTTAAGGATTTGATTAATATTCATTAAAGACACAGCGGGTGAGAGGGTGTTTCCAACAGATTTTTCACGTCTTCACAAATCAATACAGCACGGGAACTGTGACCCTCATTCTTTAACTTTCTGAATTCATTAACCAGTTTGCTCCCTTCAACCCTCCTGGGGTTTGGTCCATGTTCAACAACGCACAGGCCATCTCAGAAAACATCGGCAGATAAGGATATAAGAAACGCTAGATGAAGAAAGACCAAGGTCCATCTAGTTCGCCTCCACCTTCCTGCCGATCTCATGCACATATGTCCCAAATTACCTACGTACTATCATGTTATTTCCTAAAGGATTTGACAGAATTAACACTTGCTGCTTCAACCTAGGGCCTCTAGGAAGCCTGGTTCATAGGTTCACTATTTGCTCTCTTTTCCAATGTGAACAAGCTCAATTTACTTAGTCACTCCTCATAGTCCAGTCCTTCTATTATCTCAATCATTTCTCTCACTGCACATTTGCAGAGAAAATGTTTAGAACGACTTGTTTATACACATTTATGTGCGGCTAGGGTTTGGGAGGTAGCTGTGGGTGGTTTTGTAGACGTCTCAAAGTGCTTCACAGAATATACTGTGAATTGAATTGACTGTATATTTGTGGGAGAAACGCAGCAGACGTGTGGAGTAAGGAAGCATGCCCAAGGTTTCACCCTGCCTGGAATTGAACCCATTGAAGTGATGGTATTCACACCTAAGTGGTTGATGATTAAAGGTTGCTTTAGGATTGCAAGTTTCAGTGACAATTATTCCCGCATTTATCACTTTTCTTCTTTAAAATAATTTTTCCAAATCAATTTTCTAGTTATAAATAATCCTTTCAAATTTTTTTTTAAATGTGGTCAGTTAATCCACGACAGTTTGTGGGATACTGCAATACACAATCGGTTGTCACTTTTCCCCCTCAAAATATACAGTCATTGCACCTTGTTACCTCTTCAATCTTCTCTTACCCAATTCCTCTGCTCACCCACTCCACCCAGCGCCCGCCACCTTAAAACCCACACATTGCCCTGCTCCCTTGTTTGGTCTCTGACATTGTCTTTGTAAAGGACTTCAAGATATAAAGGGTGCCATATAAAGAGAAGAATTCAATTTACAGTGTATTGTGTGAAGTGCTTTGAGACATCTCGAAGATGTGTTCAAATGCAAGGATTTTTATTGTTATTAATTCCTGTCTGAAGGTATTTTAGATGGAAGTGGAGAAAATGTGTCATTATCTTTGGCCCCACTCCTACTGCGTATGTAATATGCCCTACTGTGTGCAAACCATCATCATCTGGAAATGTGTAGCTGACAGACACTCACTACCAATGCTGCCACAGGAATGACACACAGAACATGTGATGTGATATTTATCAGAGCAGTTGCTTTAAAAATGCACTGGGGAAGCTCCTGAGCAAACCAAATAGAGGCCTTCAGTTTGTCACCGCCCAGCAGAATGCTCCGTCCCTCTTTAATCATTTTACCTTTCCTACTAGGGGTTAATCAGTTCATCATAATAATGGTTACATTTGATATAATAATAATCTTTGCATTTGATACAGCACCTCATCGTGTCATCAAGACATCTCAAAGTGCTTCACAGGAGGTACTTGCAGTGACTATATATTTTGTGGGCCAAATGTGCAGTTGCGTAACCACAACAACTTGCATTTACACAGCTGTTCACGTGGGGCAGTGCCCCAGAGAGCTTGGCAGTGGTGGAGTCTGACCCCAAGCCAGGAGTAAAGGGAGTGGGGGGAGGTGACCATAAGCACAATCAAAAAGGAAGGTCTTTAGGCTGGATTTGGAAGTGGGGAAGGAGGGAGGTGGCAAGGTGGAGCTTTGGGGCGTCGTAGCTGAAAGTATACATTGCCAATGGTAGAGTGGAGAGGGACAATCAAGAGACCAGAGCCAGTGTAGCAATGATATAAGGTCTTTCACCTGGGGAGGACATCTCAAAGCGCTTAACAGGATTTACTGTATCGTGTAGTGGCTGTGTATTTTGTGGACAAACTCACAGTAAATGTTATATAAATAATAATAATCCTTTGCATTTGATATAGTGCTTTTCACATCTTATCGATGTCTCAAAGCACTTCACAGAAAATACTGTAAAGTGAATTGACTATATATTTTTATGATGTTACCAACGAATGGTGGGGGAAATTTAGTTATGAAGAGAGATTTGACCTTTTCTGGTCAAATCTGGATATAGTTAATGATGGGGTGGGTGCGGTGTGGGGGTCTTAACGATTATGAAGGTTTGGAACAAGGAAATGATAATAGATTATTTGATTGATGCATTTCCACTGCTCTGTGAATCTGCAAAGAGAGTGCAAGTATTTGGATGACCTTAAACAATCCTTTCAAAAAATAATTTAAAAATATATAATTTGGTCACTCAATCCATGTCTGTTGATGAGATGTCTCGAAGACGTGATAAGGCTCTATATCAAATGAGAGGATTATTATTATTATTAGTAGTAAAATAATTGAAGGGGCGGTAGCATAAAAAAGGGGAGAGGGTTAAATTTGCAATGTCCTTCAGTTATTTCTTGTGTTAATTAGGGCAGGTGTGAAATGGAAATTTACAGTTGATGTTAATTCTCACAACAACAACAACTTCAATTTATATAGCGCCCTCCACGCCGGACGGCGTCTCAGAGAGCTTCACAACAACAGATCCCAGGACTGAGCCAGGGGTAGGGGTAGAAAGGTTACTGAAGGTGTGGTCGAAGAGTAAGGTCTTTAGTTGAGACCTGAAACTGGGAAGAGAGCTTCCACTAGTGTGGAACTATGTTTGTACTGAGTACTGATTGCTCTCATAACCCAGCAAATTTTGGCAAAACCAAAACTGCAGGAAACCAACTTTGACTCATGCGTTTCCTGAAGTGGGCAATTTCCAGTCCAATAATAGACATTCAACTCAGGATTCCCCTGGACTCGATCAAGGATCAGAATTCTGAGGATGTAATGCTAACAGTGGAAAGAAAGTGTAATTGTTGACCCCCTCCCTACACAAACTGCAATCCACATGTCCTCCTAGTTCACTCCAGTACTAGGCTCCATGGTCCCATCAACCCAATCTTCTCAGCTCCATTGGCTCCCCCTCCCCCAGCGCATCAAATTCAATATTCTCATCCTCTCTTTCAAATGCCTTTTGCTGCACCCTAACTCAACTGGCTGTGGCCTTCTGCATGTCGCTCTTGCCTTTGTCACAACCATTTATGGCCAAACTTTCAGCCACTTTGCTCTGAAACTCTGGACTACACTTCCTCTATTCCACTGCCTTGTCCCTTCCTTCTCTGACTTCAGGTTGTGCGATATCCTGAAATCTCTAACTGTGCAACCTCATCCTTTCAGCTAATACACCCTGTTTCACCCTCACATTGACCTCTCCCACTCTCTACCCCACCCACACCCCATATATTTTAGCCATTCCATCCTCACTTTCTTGAACATCATTCCAGAGTTTCTCTGCAATTCCCCCCTCTCTCCCCACCTTGAAAACTTGACTTTAAAATTTTCAGCCATTACACCCCAAAGCTCTGAAACTCCCTCCCTCAATCCCTCCGCTTTACCCCTTCCCTTCCCATCTTCAAATCCTGCCTAACGATGTTCCTTTTTGTTCACCTTCCTTTTTGATCATGCTTATGGTCACCTCAACCCTCCCATTCCCCCTGACTTGAGGTCAGATGGGTCTGACACATTACCCCGCGTGAAGGGCGTAATGTAAACGCAATTGGCTGCCACATTTAGATTTGGGATTTAGATTTGTAAATCTAATTTAGATTTGTGGATTGTTATTCTGGGGTTGATAATTCCTTCAAGAATAAATGAAAATTAAAAAATAACAATAATAGATTGAATGAATTCATGACTGTTTGTGGGTGGGACACTGCTGTGCGCAATTGGTTGCCATGTTTCACCCACAAAATATACAGTCAATTCACTCTGTAGTATAGGCTATGTAGCACTTTGAGATGTCTTGTAGACGTAATAAGACGATATATCAAATGTAAGGATTTTTATTAAGGATAATTATTCTAATTATTATTATGTATGCAATTGAGGCAATGAAGTGTCTAAAATCTACGCTATATTAAGATCAGCAACACTTGTTAAATGTATTATCAACTGAGATCTCAGTTTTCATACTTGTTCAATGTATTATCAACTGAGATCTCAGTTTTCAAGCCAAAACAGGCTTGACAAGTGCAAGCTCTTGTCTTGTTCGCTACAGTGCATCTCGTGACAAGTTAGGCAGCTTTTAACACCTTCCTATACTAAGTCCCAAGGGGTCAGGCACAGGGAGCTACTGCCTTGGTCAAGCATGCAGCTCATTATAGCTCGCTCCCCAGGATACAGCCACAGCAACAGAGATGAAATCGGGGTCTTGTACTTTAATAATAGTTACAATAATAATAATTTTAGCATTGGATATAGCGCCTTACCATGTCTTTGAGATATCTCAAAGTGCTTCACAGAATATACTGTAAAGTGAATTATTGCCTTTACATAGGTAACATCTCAGAGTACTTTATAAGGACAGGTTCGGTGGCCAAGCAAGGGAGTTGGGGGAAGATGTGGGGTTTTAACGTGGGAGGCGGGGGCTGAGTGGAGGGGATGAGCAGACGGATAGGGAAAGAGAAGATTCAAGAGTTACGGAGATGCTTAAAGGTTAGTTATAAAGGAAGATGGAGGGTTTGAGGGAGAGTGTTCCAGCATTTCTGGCATAATGGCTGACAGCATGACCACCGATGGTGGGGCAGAGGGTGCCAGAGATGAGCAGGAGGCCGTGCCAACCAAGTGGAGGTGCTGGGTGGTGGATTGGGGAATGAGGAGGTCGGAGAGGTAGGGAAAGTGCCGGGGAGTGAAGGGATTTGAACACAAAATCCCTGCTGCCTGCTCACAACCATAGAGTTTCTGTTTGTCAAGGGTCGAACACTCCAAAGTGAAATCTTACCATAAAATGCAAAATACTTCAGATGCTGGAAATCTGAAGCAAAACCAGAAATGGCTGGGAACACTCAGCAGGTCAGGCAGCATCTATAGAGAAAGGAAAAGTGAGTCAACATATCGGGTGCATGACCCTTCATCAGAATTGCAATCTTTTCATTACTTGTTTACAAAAGGGAATGTCAGTAAAGGACCAGCTCGATGTTGTAACAAGAAGATGGTAATATTGTTGTTATATAACACGGTGATCAAATCTTCCAAAGATCGTTCTTCCTCAAGTTAGTTAGTGCACGGGAGTTGTGTACAGTCAAGGCTATTTCATACAGGAGCAAGTTGTGGAAGGATATTCTGCTATTTGTGGTCAACTGAGCAACGGACACATTTGGAAACGTGTCACTGTGCTTACAATTATCCAACTCAGACTGAGATTTCCATGCATATCCCTGACAGATGGACAGATGGAAATTCCCATGTCTGGAATGAAATGCGCACACTCCCCCCAGAGAGATACATCATGTTTATCTAATTACCGAGAATATTAAATGCGGGTTAGCAAGAACCACAGAGTTTGTGTTGGAGTAACTGCTCGGGATCAGCTATCGGCTACAGCACCCTTAGATGCTATCCTGCATGAAGAGTACCATACAAATATACTTTGTTGTTGTAAGATGACAGTGAAGTCCTGTAGCTCAGTGGCTAGAGCAATCGCCTCCCAAGTGAGAGACCTGGGTTCGATTCCTGGCAGGGTGAAATGTTGGGCAAATTTCTTTACTCCACATGCCTCTGTTTACCTAGCAGTAAGTAGGAAATTGGTATGTAGTTAGTTGATTAGTGGATAGTTTTATGCAAGTAATAGTGGTTTCTGCTTGTAGTTCAGTGGTTAGAGCACTCACTTTACAAGCGAGAGACCTGGGTTCAATTCCAGGCAGGGCGAAACCTTGGTCAAGTTTCCTTACTCCCACACGCCTAATAATAATCCCCCACAAAAAAATTGGTCATTTCAATCTACAACTGTTTGAGAGAAACTGCTGTGTGCAATTGGCTGCCTCGTTTCGTCAAAAAATGTACAGACAATTCATTTTATAGCATATATTCTGTGAAGCTCTTTGAGACGCCTAGAAGACGTGAAAAGCGATATATTAAATGCAAGGATGATTATTATTATAATAATAAATTGGTCGCTTCAATCAACGATTGTTTCTGGGATACTACTGTGTGAAATTGGCTGCCGCCTTTCACCCACATAATATACAGTCAGTTCAAGGTACAGTATATTTTGTGAAGTGCTTTGAGACGTCTCAAAGATGTGATAAGGAGCTGTAGCAAATGCAAGGATTATAATAATTTTTTTAAATCCTTGCATTTGATATAGCACTTTTCACATCCATTAGGCGTGTGGAGTAAGGAAACATGCCCAACATTTCACCCTGCCTGAATTCGAACACAGGTCTCACATTTGTAAGGCGAGTGCTCTAACCCCTGAGCTACAGGACTCCATTATTATTATTTTTATTATTATTATTATTATATATTGCCATTGACAGTTTCAAATGACAAGATAATAGATGGCAGGATAATTATGTTCTCTCACTTTAAATCCAGTCACTTACGAGCAAGAGTCTCTGGAATTATGAAACATGGTGTTAACCCCAGCTTCATCCTTAGGGTTTTATATCAGTTTCTGTCAAGTGCTGTACATGTTGCACTGATGTACACCAGAGAGAAAGAAAGACTCCAGCAGTGATAAAAAGATGAGAAGAGAAATACGGATGAAAACGGCCGTTTGGCTCATTTGATCTCTTCCTTCAGGGGTACCCACACTACCATCCTTTCATTATTGTGGAGACCTGCAGTGTATTGGTTAGTTTGCTTGCCTAACAAGCAAGAGGATTAAGACGAAAGGTTGGGCAAGTTTCCTTACTTCACATACCTCTGTTTACCTTGACCATGTCAGGTAACTGGTGGGAGGGGTACTAGATGGACCTTGGTATTCTTAAGCCTCAAAAAAACCCTCACCATCACTGAATCCATGAATGTTTGTGGGACACTGCTGCGCACAATGGGCTGCCTCGTGTCACCCACAAAATACAGTCAATCCACTTTACAGTATATTTTGTGAAGCTCTTTGAGATGTTTCAACATTGTCTCAACGATGTCCTATATCAAATGCAAAGATTATTATCATTATTATTATAGCATCAGAATATTCCTTCAATAAGGTCAGAGTCCCCACCTCAACCATCCTTTCTGATAACCTATTCTAGCTGTCAAATTACCTCTGTGTGAAGCGTTGTGAGACGTTCTCGTAACATTAAAGGCGCGGCATCCAATGCAAAATTATTTTTTATTGTAGCCAGAAAAGGAATTACACTTTACAATGTGCTGTTGCTATTATTTTCTTTTCTGGCTGTATCTATCCTTGACTTGTTCTTAATAGTCAGCGACTATCGTGCACTAGTTTTGTATGAGATGTTGTCGAATTAGATCTAGTGTTGTTCCTTCCTCCAACCTGAAGTTGTATATAAACATGTAAGATATGTTCGTTTGAGTCCTTGTAATGTGCAGATTTGACACGGCTGACAGCTTTCGTTTCATCGTTTAGGTTCCAGACACATCTGGTGTGGAAGTGCTGGATATTGGAAGTTCTTCGAGTCATGATTGGTATTCTGCAGACTCTATAGGGTCTCAGCAGATGAAATGTAATCCTTGTGAGACACATTTCCCACTAGGAAAGAGTCCTTTGATAATCGCTGTTCAGTGCAAGAATGGCAGAGAAAGCCTCTTTGGTCTCAAAGTCCAATGGCAAATCCCTTTGAAATGCATCAAAAACATGCGTTGTCTCATGTGGTGGCCATATGTTTTGTGATGTGCAGTGTCAGTGAGCAGAACAGGGACGTCTTTGGGTCAGAATGGACAGCGGTCATTCAAAACAGTAAAGCTGGCCTTCCTCAGCCCAGCCTAATCACGTAATATCCACTGGTACAAAGCAGATTGATGGACATTTATGGCTTATACAATAACGCTGTGTGTGTAAGTAAACCCATATTGATACTTTTCCAGTTCAAAAACAATTTGCATTTCAATAAAACAAAATTATTCTGGCAGAATTCCATGGACCAGAGTTGCATCTTGTCCAAAGAACATCTGTTTTGGCTAGAGAGCATTTGATTAACTAGAAACATCGAGGTTCAACTTTTATTGTTGCAACATTCATTTTTCCTAACGAACGAAGAATGGTAATGACTGCCAAGAAAACTAATTGTTTTCAATTAAAATAGAAAGTATTCCTTTCTTGAAAGAGAATTTGCTTTTATTACAATGCCAGCTCAAAGGCATCTTCACTGTTGCCAATCCATCGGATGATAAAGTGAGGGTATCGATGTGTGACACATCGTGTCAGCCAGCAGATTCTTGAAATAGAATTAAACCGTTAAAATTAAGCATAGGCTATAATGTAAAGCGATAATTTATACGTGAACATTGTAGGCAATTTATGCACAGGATTGTCCCATAAACAGCTATGAAGTCCAATACAATGCTGGGGTTTTCTGGTTCATTGTCAGAGATGCCGTCCTTTGGATGAGACATTAAACCGAGGTCCTGGCTGTCTGTCCTGAACATTAAAGATCTCATGGTACAATTAAAAAAAGAGAAGGGAGTTTCTCTTTCACGGTGTCCTGTCCAATAATCCCTCAGATAAATTCCCAGATCAGCATGAGGCCGAATAAACTGATGATTGTTACTGGAAACAGAGAGGCGGAAGTTTAATGTTTTGTTTGTACATGAAGACTTCATTAGATATGTGGGATATATCACTCCAAGTGGCTGGGGTGATAAATCCCACATCCTAAAGAATAATGGTAACAAAAGCAACCATCAAAATATGTACAGGTAAACCTCTATTTAGGATGGCGTTGCGTTCCTGAAAAACGGTACTCAGATCGAAACGTCCTAAATCGAAATGTGGTTTCCCCATTATATAACCCGAGATGCGTTCTTTTCACAAAACTTTCAGACTTTGAACCCACTAAATAATACACAAAACTCACAAAATAACACACATAGGCAAGAAGGGGTACTTGGGGGTAACTGTACAGAATTGTACTTTAACACTGGCAAACTTTAATACACTCCTATGTTTTGATAATCTGCTTACACCTGTAGCTGTAACACACCTTGAACTTGCCAGTATATTGTCCTTATTCTGTTTTATAGTAGCCACCATTGATCTAGCTAGCCCTAAAGCCCTCCCGATGTCTGTACCTTTTTTGCTAGACTCAATGCGCTTTATCACCTCCAATTTAGTATTTAAAGTGATGACTTTGTGGGGTCTCTGGCCGCTAGTGGTATTACCGCTGCTCATTTCACTTACTGCTCTCTTTTCCCGACATAGTAGAAACGCGGTAGAGGATATAAATTGCTCGAAGTTGCTCGGGAATGTTCAGAAATTACTGTAATACTGACGTGGCGTGGTGTCGCTTCAAAATCAGCTGCTTTTAACAATGACGTAGCGGCATGCTATTGGCCAGTTCAAACACTTGGATACACTATATCAGGTGCAAGCGCGATTTACCCGCGAATACACTATGGACCGTGCGTATGGACAAAAAAGATGCGCCAAAAACGACTGCGATATTCAAAATATGTACTGCGCATGCGCAAAAAATAATTTTGTTCGTTAAAACAAAACCAAGTGTCCTATATCGATTAAAAATGCGCAAAAAAATTATGTTCGTTCAAACGTCCTAACTAGAAGTGTCCTAAATCGGGGCTTACCTGTACTTAAACTATTATAAAATTGGTCATTTCAATACACGACTGTTTGTGGTACACTGATGTGAGCAACTAGCTGCTGCATTTCACCCACAACTATACAGTCAATTCAGTTTACAGTATATTCTGTAAAGCGCTTTGAGATGTTGATAACTTGCAAAAAGCACTATATCAAATGCAAGGATTATTATTATTAAGGACGTCTCAAAGTGTTTCACAAGATTTATTGTAAAGTGTAGTGACTGTATTTGTACCCAATGCCAAGTAAAAGGTTGGTATGAGGGGTGAGGTCAGAGCGGGTTTGATTGGCAAAATGGTTTTGAGACATCTCAATGACATGAAAAGGCGCTATATATTTTATTATTATCCCTCCAATCACATATATTATTATTATAATATTATAATAAGCCTTGCATTTGGAATAGAATCATAGAATCATAGAATTTTATGGCACAAAAGGAGGCCATTCAGCCCATCTAGTCTGTGCTGGCTCTTTGAAAAGAGCAACTCAATCCCACTGCCCAGCTCTCTCCTCATAACCTAACAGACCTGTTTTCCCTGAATAAACATCTAATTCTCTTTTAAAAGCTGTTATCGAATTGGCCTCCACCATCTTTTCAGGCAATGCATTCCAGATTTGAACAACCCGCTGAGTGGAAAGAATTTCTCCTCAGCTCCCTCTGCTTCGTTTTGAAACTATTTTAAATCTGTGATCATGAGTCACAGATTCGCCCACCAATGGAAACAGTTTTTCCTTATTCACCCTGTCGAATCCCCTCAGATTTTATAAACCTCTATTAGGTCTCCTCTCAACCTTCTCTGTTCTAAAGAGAGTAAACTTAGCCTATCTAGCCTTTCCTCATAACTGAAGTCCCTCAATCCTGGTACCATTCCAGTAAATCTTTTTTGCATCCTTTCCAATGCCTTAAAATCTTTCTATAGTGTGGTGACCAGAATTGGATACAGTACTCCAGCTGAGGCCTAACCAAAGTTTTATAGAGGTTAGTCAGCACTTCCTGACTTTTGTACTCTATACCCCTATTTATAAAGCCTAGTATCCCATATGCCTTCTTAATGGCTTTGTCTACCTGTCCTGCCACCTTCAAAGAGTTTCTAACACAAATCCCCAGATCTCTCTGTTCCCTCACTGCCTTTAAAATTGTGCTATCTAGTCTATATTGCCTCCCCTCATTTCTTCTCCCAAAATGTATCACCTCACACTTCTCTACATTAAACTTTATCTGCCATGTGTCTGCCCACTTTACCATTTTATCTATATCTTCTTGCAGATGGTTACTTTCCTCCTCACTATTTACTATTCTCCCTAACTTGGTATCATCTGCAAACTTGGAAACTGTGCTCCCTACACCCAAGTCCAGATCATTTATATTAAAAAGAGCAGTGGTCCCAAAACCGATCCCTGGGGTACACCACTGCACACTTCCCTCCAGTCTGAAAAGCCGCTCACCACAACTCTCTGCTTTCTGTCTCACAGCCAGTTGTGGATCCATGCTGCTATTGCCCCTTTAATGCCATGGGCCTCTACTTTCCTAATAAGCCTCTCATGCGGCACTTTGTCAAATGCCTTTTGAAAGTCCAGGTAAACTACATCAACTGCACTACCTTCGTCCACCCATTCCATTACCTCATCGAAAAATTCTATCAGATTTGTAAGAAAAGATTTGCCTTTAACAAATCCATGCTGGCTGTCCTTTATTTGCCTATATCTTTCTAAATGAAGATCTATCTTGTCTCTGATTATAGACTCTAGAATTTTGCCCACTACCGACGTTAGACTGACTGGCCTGTATTTCCCAGGTTTGTCCTTCGGCCCCTTTTTATACAAGGGAGTAACATTTGCAACCTTCCAGTCCTCTGGCACCATCCCTATGTCCAAGGAAGATTGAAAGATTGTGGCCAGAGTCTCTGCTATTGCTCCCGTACTTCCCTTAGTAACCTAGGATGCATCCCATCTGGACTGGGTGACTTATCTACCTTGAGCGCCATCAACCTTTTTAGTACTTCCTCTCTGTTTATACTAATCCTATCCATTTCTTCTACCCTCTCCTCCAATACTGTAGCATTATCTGCATCCTCTTCTCTTGTGAAGACAGAGGCAAAGTACTCATTCAGTACATCAGCCATGTCCTCTGCTTCCACAATAAGATTTCTTCCCTGGTCCTGAATTGGCCCCACCCTACCCTTGACCAATCTTTTACTCTTAATATGTTTGTAAAATATCTTAGGGTTCACTTTATTGTTACCTGCTAATTGTTTCATATGCATTCATGTTGCTCCTCTAATTTCCTTTTTAAGTTCTCTCCTACATTTCCTATATTCTGCTTGGTTGACCTCTGTATCTTGGGTCTGACACTTGTCATAGCCTCCTTTTTTTGCTTTATTTTAACACCAATTGTCTTAGTCATCCAAGTAGGTTTGGATGCCCTACATTTTATCTTTGTCCCTTTAGTCCCTTATCGTATGGTTGAGACATCTCAAAGAGCTTCACAGAATAGATTGTAAAGTTTATTGACTGTATTTTGTGGAGTATTTTGTGCAGCTAATTGTGCACAGCAGTAATATATAGAGCCTTTCACGTGAGAAATATTCCTTGGTCGAGATCAAGGGAATGTGATTGGAGTTGATAATGGGGAAATAAATAGGAGCTAGCGCGGGCACAGGCAGAATTGCCTCTGTGATGACATCTGTATAATTCTATATCATAAAACATGATTGGTTTGGATGAAGTTGTCTATTTGGCCCATCTGATCTCATCCCTCCAAAATACCCACCTTTCTCTTTGGGACTTTGAACACATGCTCTAAGCTGACAGTCAAATCATTGCTGGGCATGTACTGCATTGTTGGAGGTAACATCCTCTGGATGAGACAAATTATTATTAAACATAAATGCAACCCTTTCTACTGGAAAAATTAAGTCCTGAAAGCAGTCAGCTTCATGATTTGAGGCCAAAATTGTTACCTTGACCTGACTTCATTCCTGTTTCCTGCATGTGCAGAAATCCTACCCAAACTGCAGTTTTTAGCACTCCCCAACACATTCTCTGTTAATTTCGACACAGGTTCTTTCACATTTCTCATGGTGTTATAATAATAATAATAATCCTTGTATTTGATATAGGCCTTATCATTGTCTTCAAGATGTCTCATTATACTGTAAGATTAATTTATTGTATGTTTTGTGACGAAACGTGGCAGCCAATTGTGCACAGTAGTGTCCCACAAATAGTTGTGGATTGAGTGACCAATTTTTATTGATGGATTATTATCCCCGAAAAACCAATCTGCCAATAACAACCACTTCCTGCTGGGTAAAGAGAGGCTTGTGGAGTAAGGAAACGTGCTTCAAATTTCACCCTGCTCAGGAATCGAACCCAGGTCTCTTGCTTGCGAGGCGAGTGCTCCAACCACTGAGCTACAGGTCTCCACATGAAGAAATTCTGTACTTTATAATAGTAGGCTGCTTATTCACAGCTGGAGGCTGACAAATCAAATCAGAAACGGACTCCATGAAACTCTAGCTGAGTTTCTTTGGTGAGGTGGATGCTGGTGGTGGGGTTGGGGAGGGGTGGGAGGGGAGAAATTAGCTGTGGAAATGAGAAAATCACAAAACCACCTTTGTTCTGAATTAAAACGTTGGTTGCTGACACACAACTTGCTTCACGTAGTTTGCCCCCGGAGTATGATTGTCACTGTTTAAACAGGATGCAGGCAAAATCACTCCTACTTAACCCTGCATTTAGAGAACAAATTAAATTATTGAATGAAAACATACAGTATGTTCATCACAGAGGCTCACTGGCAATGCAAGCGAACAGTTCTGCTGGGGCTCACATGTCTACAGAAGCTGGGTTTAACTTAGCCATGAGCAAGTTTAATGGAAAACGGTACATTTTATATTCTGTGCGATCTCTATGCCACATGAGTACACCAGTACTGCTGGAAATGGCCATCCTTCCAGTTCATCATGTTGTTGCTAATGTCATGTCCTGTGCATGTGCGTTCACTCTGCACAGGAAGGTTACCGATGCATTCAATTCATTTCACAGTGTATTCTGCGGAGTGGTTTGAGACATTTCGAAGATTTGATAAAGTGCCTAGTGCAGTGGAAGCTCAGTGGTTAGAGAACTCGCCTCACAAATGAGAGACCTGGGTTTGATTCCCGGACAGGGTGAAACCTTGGGCGAGTTTCTTTACTTCACATCCTTCTACTTAGCAGTAAGTAGGAACCCAGTTGTTTGTCGACAGGCAGAATGCTTTTCCAGGGGTAATAATTCCTCAAAGAACAGTATTTTTTAAATCGACTAACTTGCTACTGTTCCTGCTTATTGCTCGGTAAACAAAAGCATTTGTGAAGTAAGGAAACTTACTGAACATTTCCCCTGCTGGGAATTTAACCCAGGTCTCTTGCTTGTAAGGCGAGTGCTCTATTTACTGAGCTATAGGATTCCACAAGACTGCTGAGTTCTTCCAATGAGCTAGGCTGACTGGTCTGTCATGAACAGTGTCATGGAGTAGCGTAGATCCAATTAACTCAGGAACTAGGTCACTGAGAAGTTCACAGAGAGTTGGCTTGATAGGTGGATAACAGAAAGCTTCCTGATGAGCAGCATAAATGATGAGATCATTTCCACAAAATATACAGGATACACTTTTCAGCGTATCCTGTGAAGCACCTTGGGACATCCTCCCAATGTGAAAGGTGCTCAAAAGATGTAATTTTGTTGTTGTTGAGATGCCTCGAAAATGTGATCAGGCACAATAGCAAATGCAAAGATTATTAGTATTATTATTATCTTACTGTCCACAGCTCAGATGCACTACCGTACCAATTGTAGGATGGTTTCACCTGTTGGAAGTGCTGAATAAATGCAATAGCTGCTTGGCCTCTTAACATATCAGTCAAGGTAGATACCTGGATATATGTGCTTGTGTTGACAAACCTGGACTCCAGATAATGCCTTCCAACATCTGAGAAACAATTTCCTCTGGTGAGGGAATCCGGGTCAACGGCACCATCTTAAAAATTAGAGCTAGGCCATTTAGGAGTTAAACTGGGTGGCAGTTTTTCATCCAGAGTTAGTGGAAATCTGGAACTCTCTCCTCCAAAAGGCTGTAGATTATGGCTGGCTCCATTCATATTTTCAACACTGAGGTGGATAGATATTTTGTTAGGTCAGGTTATCAAGGTGTATAGAGCAAGGGCAGGTAACTGGAATTAAGGTACTGATCAGCCATAATCTTATAAAATGACGGAACTGGCTTGAGGGTCTGAGTGGCCTACTCCTGTTTCTATATCTACATTATGTATCTATCTCTCATCCTAAGTCGCAGGGTTTCCTCATCAGGTTTATTATGGACATCTGCCGACAGTGTTGTGGAAGCTCTCTGGAAGCAGATCAGTATTCTGCGAGCAGAGTTCTCACAGTTCCTTGTTAAAGAATCCTGCTAAGAATACAGAAAATGAAACCCATATGCTTATATTGGACTAACCACCTTATTTGAACAAAATGGCCTTGAAGCAGGCTGGGGTGAACAGTCTGATTTGAATTAACATTGGTCTCTCAATCGCCAGCACATAGGTTCATAATGATAATAATCCTTAAATTTCATTCCTGCATCTCATTGGTTAGAGCACTTGCCTTGCAAGAGAGAGAACTGGGTTTGATTCCCAGACAGGGAGAAATGTTGGACAAGTTTCCTTACTCCAGACGAATTGGTTTACCTAGCAGTGAGTAGAAACCTGGTTGTTAGTCGATTGGTAGATTGCTTTTCTGGAGGTAATAGCACCTTCAAAAAAAAATAATAATAATTTGATCGTTTGATCATTTGTGGGACACTGTTGTACGCAATTGGCTGCCTCAAATCTCCTGCAAAATATGCTTCCTCAAGAGATCAATCATCACAACCAATGCCAAGTGTAAAAAGGTCATGGACTTCCTTACCTCCAAAATTGATAACATCTGCTTGGCAGCCTCAACTTTCAGCCCCATGTTGCCCACCACCACCCCTATCCCAACTCCCTCAGTCACCCCATTCGCAGCTCCTATCACAGCCCCCATCCTACATTAATTTGCCTCCATCTCTCCTTCCTCCCTCTCGTCCACCGATCTGCTGCCTCGACCCCCTCCCTACCCAACTACTGATCCTCTAGCTTCCACTCCTCTGCCCACTGCAGACAGACACCATTAACCAGTCAATCTCCTCAGTATCATTCCCACTGCCCCTCAATGCCACCATTAGCACCTGCCTCCTTAAAAAACCTACCCTAGATGCCTCAAACCTCAGCCACTACCACCATATCTCAAACCTGCCTTTCCTCATAAAAGCTCTGGAGTTAGTTTGTTGCCAACTAACTTTGCGCACATCTCTCCTTCCACACTGGACCACAGTACAGAGATAGTGCTTGTGAAAGTCTCAAATGATGTTCTCTCGATCTGTGACCAACTCTTTATCTGCTCCATGTGTCCCCTCGTCTTCCTGGACTTCTCCACCGCGTTCAACACAATCAATCACAACAACCTTCTCCACCGCCTGTCCTCCATTATCCACCTCAGTAGGACTGCACTTGTTGGGTTTGTCCTACCTCACAAACCGCCAGCACTACATTTCTGCTAATGCTTTTTCCTGCTTCTGCCCGGTCAGTGGGGTATCCCAAGGATCCATCCTTGATCTCATTCTCTTCCTTCTACATGCTCCCTCTCAGGGATGTCATCTGCAGACACAGAGTTAACTTTAACATGTATGCAGTTGACACCCGATTCTATCTCCAGTTGCAACCAACCCCCAGTCGGACTACTCTAACACCCTCCTCGCGGTTCTCCCCTCCTCCACTAATCACAAATTTCAGCTCATCCAAAACTGATCAAATTCTCACCTTCACTAAACTTCATACCCGGGTTATCCCAGTCCTTGCCAAACTCTACTGGCTCCCTGTCACAGAGTGAATTGACTTCAAGATCTTCACTCTTGTGTTTAAAGCCCTCCACTCCTTGGCACACCCCACCTCTCTAACTTCCTCTCTCCTTACAACAGTACCTGCTCCCTCCACTCTACTGGGTCCTTCCTCCTCCTTGTCCGCAAATCCTCCGTTCAATCATTGGCGGCCGTGATTTGGAACTTTAGAACTCCCTTCCGCAACCCCTACTTCTACCCCCCTCCTTTTCCATCTTAAGGTAGTGCCTGAAGACCTTTCTCTTTGATCTCCCCCTGGCTCGGCCTCGAGCTCCACCATTGTGAAGTGCTCTGAGAATAGTTGAAACATGTATATTAATAATATTAATTCTTGCATTTGATAAAAAGCCTTATCATGTCTTCTAAATTTTTCAAAATGCTTCACAGTAAATACTGTAAAGTGAATTGCCTATGTTTTGTGGGCGCAAAATGCAGCTAGTTGCACGCAGCAGTGTCCCACAAACAGTCGTGGATTAATTGACCAAATTTTTATTATTGAGGAAGGATTTTTACGCCCAGAAAAACGATTTGATAATTAACTAACAACAACCATGTTCCTACTTACTGCTAGGCAAACAGAGATGTGTGGAGGAAGGAAACTTGCCGAACATTTTGCCCTGAGGATCTTGCAGCAAGAGGCGCTTTTGAGATGAATGCTCTCACCATTGAGCAACAGGACTCCTCTTGCCCATAACCCTTCATACCCTCATATTATAAGTGGGATATGTCCTTCCATGGAGAGAGAGTACATTTAATTCCAACAATCTATCTCTTGGATTTACATCTGTTGGTGGGATAATAATTCTTGCATTTGATATAAACGCCTTATCACATTTGGAGACAACTCAAAGCAATTCACAGAATATACTGTAAAGTGAATTGATGGTATATTTTGTGGGCAAAACGCGGGAGCCAAGTAGCATACCACAAACAGTTGTGGATTGAGTGACCAAATTATTATTTATTTGAAGGCATTAATACCCCCAAAATGATCCACCAATCAATAACAACCAGGTTCCCATTACTGCTCGGTAAACAGAGGCGTGTGGAGTAAGGAAACTTGTATATGCTTTTGTTTTACCCCGGAATCGAATCCTGGACCTACTGCTTGTGAGGCAAGCGCTCGAAGCACTAGGCTGCCAGAATACAGTTGGCACCAATATCGGGAAAACTATGTGCTGCTGATTTATGCCAATGATATATGAAATAGGCAAGGATTATTGCAGACATCTGAGATGGTTTAAGTTATTGAAGGCATTATTTTCCTGTGTTGTGGCTTGGCTCTACACTTTTTCTTCTGACACTACTTGGCCAAGATAAAGTCGTGAAGCAGAAAGTGTAGTCTAACACTTTGTGGCAATGACTGTTACTGTATTCTACTGATGGTAGTGTTGGAGTGATGGTGAGAATGCTACCAACTGAGGCAGGCTAAGACACACCGGACAAACCGGAGAACAGTAATAGGCCCAAATTGATAAATAACTATGATCCATTTTGCTGTTTTGCGAAAACTGTCTCCAAATTGGTATTTGTGAACTTGACTTGAGATGAGTATCTTTTTGGGATGAACTTATTTAAATTGTGTACTGCAGAGGAGCTCCTATCTCGTGCAGAATTCTGTTGCAGTCCATGACTAGACAGTAAATTATCTCCGAGATTACAGGCACTGAGTTAAGATGAATGCTGCAACAGATTGTGTAACTGGTCATACACCCCTTCCCCTGATATTGCCTCGGATATCTGAGAAATGATACCGGATTGAGACTTTGACCTGATTCAGAGAAGCCAGTAATTTAACCCTGTGAGGATCGTTAATGTGATACGATCAGTTTAACAAGGTAATGACTTTATGACTATAAGAAAAGTGACTGTTTGGATTCTCATTCATATTCATATATCTTAGTTCAGGGGTTAGAGCACTTGCCTCACAAGCAAGAGAACCTGAGTTTGATTCCCGATAGGGTGAAACGTTGGCACGTTTCTTTACTCCACAAGCTTCTGTTTACTCAGCAGTAAGTAGGAACACAATTTTTAGTTGATTGGCACAACGCTTTTCCGGGGGTAGTAATCCCTTACAAAAACAACAATTTGATCACTCAATCCATGATGGTTTATAGGACACTGCTGTTGGCAATTGGCTGCCGCATTTTGCCCACAAAATTCACTGTCAATTCTCTTTCCAATATATTCTGTGAAGTGCTTTGAGCGGTCCCAAAGATGGCACTATGCAAGTTGTTCTTGCACATCAACTTTATGTAGCGCTCTGCACACTGGAGGTGGAGGGGTGTCCCAGAATTCTTCACACCCCATAAGTGACCAGCATCTTACTGCATTACACTTCAGAGTAGCTGAGACAACCTTCTGATTTACAATAGTGTATCCAACACTTCCTGCAAGTTGCCATAGAATAAGACAATTTTACAGTATAGAAGGAAGCCATTGTGCTCACCATCAATGGCCAGGCCTTCAGCCACTCTGCTCCATCCTCTGGAACTCCATCCCGTAGCCTCTCCACCTTGCCCCATCCCTTGCCTCCGTCAGAACCCACCTCAAGGCTAT
Source organism: Hydrolagus colliei (assembly GCA_035084275.1). Lineage (NCBI taxonomy): Eukaryota > Metazoa > Chordata > Chondrichthyes > Chimaeriformes > Chimaeridae > Hydrolagus > Hydrolagus colliei. The sequence goes on from CM068745.1 coordinate 72,783,396, forward strand.
CCTCTTCAACAGTGCTTTTGCTCAATCTCCTTCCCCCCATGCTCTATATGCTCCCCAATCTCTACGCCCAGCTCGGGTCTGAAATACTGTCTGTCCAGTGCCTTGGGATGTCCTCCTGGTGTGAATGGTGCTACACAACTGTAATTCTGTGGTTACTGTTGTTATTGTTGTTGTCGTTTCGCCTTTGGTCACCTTTCTACCCCTGTCCCTGGCTCGGTCCTGGGATCTGCTATTGTAAAGCGCTCTGAGACACCGTCCGGCATGGAGGGTGCTATATAAATCGAAGTTGTTGTTGTTGTTCTGGTTCTGTGGAAGAAGCACAGAAACAGGAATAGGCCATTCAATAATCTCGAGCCTGTTCTGCCATTCTATGAAGTCATGGCTAATCTGTACTTCAAGTCCAATTACCCACCCTTGCCCCATATCATTTAATACACTGACCTAAAAAATATCTATCCATTTGATTTGAGTTACCCAATTAGTTCTATTGCCCAACTCCTTCCCCATATCCTTCAAAAAATGTATTTGTCAAGTCCCTATTCAATTCCATTTTGAAAGTTGTTATTGAATCCATTTCCACCACCCTTTCAAGCAATGCATCCAAGCGGACCATATCAATTATCTGTGTAAAACAATTTCTCCTCATCGCCCCTTTAGTTCTTTTGCCAATTATCTTGAATCTATGTCCCCTGATTACCTACCCACCCACCAGAGGAAACGGTTTCTCCCTATCTCCTTATTGATCCACTGTATATGAAGCCCTCATAATTTTGAACATCTCTATTAAATCTCCCCTTAAACATAGTGCTAGGGACAACAATCCTAGCCTCTAGAGGCACTCCAAGAATTTCAAGTATTATGTTTTAAAAGTTGAAGCCTGGGCGTTCTGTGAAAGAGAATGAACTCACAGCCTAGGCACCCCCCTCTACAAAAGTATATAATAATAATAATCCTTGCTTTGATATAGCGCTTTTCACGTCTTATCGACGTCTCAAAGCACTTCACAGAATATACTGTAAAGTGAACAGACCGTGTATTTTGTGGGCAAAACGCGGGAGCCAATTGCGCACAGCATAACAACAACTTGCGTTTATATTGCCAACTGTGGGGTGGAGGGACCGGGGGACAAGGAGTAGGACAAGGAGTCAGATAGCAAGTAGTGCAAGGTTATGAAGGCATTTAAACACAAAAGTGAGGACCTTGAAATCGATCAGTTCTAGGACAGGGAGCCAATGGAGTTTGACAAGGACAATAACAACAACAACTTTAATTTATGTAGTGCCCTCCATGCCGGACGGGGTCTCAGAATAACGGATCCCCGGCCAGAGCCAGTGGGAGGGGGTAAAAGGTGACAGAAGGCATGGTCGAAAAGAAAGCTGCGTCCTGAAACTAGGAAGAGAGGGACGAGGTGAAGGGAGTGAGGAAGTGAGTTCCAGAGTTTCGGTGAGTAGTGGCTGAAGGCACAGCTACTGATAGTTGAGCAGAGGATTCGGGGGACAAGGAGGAGACCAGAACCGGAGGAGCGAAAGCTACGGGTGCTGTGTTGGGGAGAGAGGAGGTCAGTGAGGTAGTGGGGTTCAGGGGAGTGGAGAGATTTGTAAACAAGAAAACAAGATCTTGAAATCGATCCTCTCTGGAAGAGGAGGGGGCCAAGGATGGATCCTTGGGGTACCCCACAGGTAACCAGGTAAGAGCGGGAGGAAAAGCCATTTGTGGCGATCACTGTTGGTGGTTTGTAAGGTAGCACTCGAACCAATGAGGAGGATAGGCAGTGGAGGAGGATGGCGTGGTCAACTGTGTTGAACGCGGCTGAGAGTTCCAGGAGGACAAGCAGTCAGAGGGAGCCCTGGTCACAGATAGAGAGGATATCACTTGTGACTTTTACAAGTACAGTCTCTGTACTGTGGGCAGGGTGGAAACCGGATTTGAGGTGTTCGAAAAGGGAGTGGGAGGAGAGGTGGGCGCGGAGTTGCTTGGCAACAATGCGTCCAAGTACTTTGAAAAGGAAGGTCAGGTTAGAAATGGGGCGGTAGTGGCTAGGGTTAGAGGGATCTAGGTTAGGTTTTTTGAGGAGGGGCATGATGACGACAGTTTTGATGGGAGCAGGGACTGATTCTGTGGAGAGGGACTGATTGACGATGTCAGCCAGCAGTGGGCAGAGGAGGGGGAGCTGGATGACCAGTAAGTTGGTGGTAAGAGGGTCTAGGCAGCAGGTGGTAGGCTTCATTGCGGTGATGGTGGATGAGAGGGAGGATGGAGAAATGGGGAAGAAGGATTGTAGGAATGGGGTCGTGGTAGAAACTAATAACGGGCAGGGTGAGGCGGACGTAATGGGGGTGGTGGTGGCGGGCAATGAGAGGCAGGAGGATTAGGCTGCCTGGCGGATGTGGTGGATTTTGGAGAAGTCCATGACCTCCTCGCACTTCGCATATGAAGTGAAGATTGAGGAGGCCTGGGAGAGGGCGGACGGAGGAGGTGGTGGGTGGTGGAAAAGAGGATTTTGGGGCTGTTTTTAGCCTCCAGGATTATGTTTGAGTAATAAGCCATTTTTGCATGACAGTGAACGATGGTAACTGTAGAGATGCTCGAGCCACAGTTGGTGGTGAACCGTCAGGCCGGTTTTCTGCCACCTGCGCTTAAGCAGTCAAGACTGTGTCTTTTGTGAGCGGAGATGGCTGTTGTATCAAGGGGATCAGGTGGATTTGTAGATGGTTTGGGACTCCAGGGGGACGAGAGAGTTGAAGGTGGAGGAGAGGTGATCGTGGAGCAGCTGGATGGCTGCTTCAGGATCTCTGCGGGTGAAAAGCCAGAGGGATAGGATGTCAGAGAATGTGAGGGCCTCTGTGAGGATCTCAGGGGGAAGACTTTTTGAGAATCTGCGATTGCCCGTGATTCCCTGACTGATCTGGCCCCACCCCCTTCTGACTGCTCACCCTGCCTTGGCTTTATACCCTCCTGGTAGGCCTCGGCTCTGCCCACCGCTCTCCTGACTTCCCTCCTGAAAAAAAAAGGACTGGAGTAATGGACGTATACAGTTTAATGTAGATGAGAATATGGGTGGCAGAGTTTTTAATTAGTTGAATTTTGTGAATACTGGAGTCCAGGGAGACCAGCGGGGAGATAGATATTAGATCAATGTTCTCTTTTGTAAAAGAAAGTCATAAGTATGGTATCCTACAGTTAGTTAGAGTCCAGTTTGTACTGTTTCTCAAAAGGGATTTAATTCTAAGTTAACAGAGTTATGTGAGTGGGTCCTTTCAGTAACTATGTGTAAGACCTGCTGACCTGTGGAAAGTCCTCTCTGACACAATGTAATTTAGAGCACAATTGCCATAGACAAGGGAATTCAAACAGGATTCCTTGTTAGGACTCACTTTAAGACCCATCCCAACTTAGACTCCAGTATTTCTATAGCTACCATTGGCCATGCTTTATAAAACTCTTGCAGATCCAGGAATTTCTCAATGTTAGTGGCACATTCACTGCATGCAAAAAAAAAGATGAAAGTTATATACACTAGCTTCCCCAGCAGTAAGTCAGAACCCGGTTGTTAGACAATTGGCAGATCGATTTCCAGGGGTGATAATCCCTCCAAAAAAGAATTGATCACCACGACTGTTTGTGGGATATTGCTGTGCGCAATTGGCCTACAAAATGCACAGTCAATCCACTTTGCAATGTAAGTACTTTGTGTAACAATGTAAAGTACTTTGAGATGTCTCAGCCATGTGATTAAGGTGCTATATCCAATTCAAGGATTATTATTATATTATAACTGCTTCCCGACGTGAAAGGCGCTCTACAAGTGCAATTTTGTTGTTGTTACTCCAAGGTGCACACACATTTACACACATACACTTCTGCTTAGAATAATCCTTGAGTTGGATATAGCGCCTTATAGCGTCATTGAGACAACTGAACAACGTGATAAGGCGGAATATTAAATGCAAGGATTATTGTTGTGATTTTTCTAGTTATAGATCTGATAGAAACAGGCTGCCTTCAGCATACAAATTGCTCCAATTCTTGGCAAGGCTGCTAGATGGAGCACTTTGCTGTAGTGAAGTATTCAGTCTTGAGGAAAGGAAAGAAAACTTGATCTGAAAAAAATCTTCCCCTGTAGAGCTCACCTCACCTTTTTTCGGCCATTTGGGGACCATAGAGAAATATGTTTCACAAAGGGAAAGTAAAATGCTTGCAGAATGTGTATTGCTTTGTACAGGAGTAACATAGACTGCGCGACAAGCCTCTATTAGAGATACTAGATTTCTACAATATAATTGAAAATACCAAATTACATCTCATGTCAGGAGGACATCCCAAGGTGATTTCGACCCAAGCTGGGTGTTGGAATTGGGGAGAGCAGTTGGGGGTGGGGGGATGGGTGGGAGGGAGGTTAAGGAGGGAGGTCAAAGAAACATGTTTTGAATGAAATAAAGGAGGGAAGAAGGCGCAGGGACTGGGGGATGGAATTCCAGAAGCCTGCCCGCCCGGCAATTTCTGCCTGGAAACTGCAGTAAATTGCAGTTGACATGAGGTAATATTTTCTCCAAAGCTACATATTTATGATGCAAGGACCTCTGAGCACAAGCAGAATTGTTCCTTTAGCCTAAGTGTCCTAAGCAATAGGAGGAGCAGGAAAGCCATGCAAGAAATGTGCTCTTGTCACTATCACCTGTTGTGTCATTCTTTTACATTCGATTTCCTTTACCTATATAACACTAAATTACATTTGTATAAGCACCTTTTATGTCAGGAGAAAATATTAAAAAACAGCAAAGCAGCCAATTGAGCACAGGAGTAAAACAGTCGTGGGAAAATTGTATGTTTTTTTTGAAGGGATTATCACCACCATATAAGCGATCCACCAGTCAACTAACAACCAGGTCCTGTTTACTTCTAGGTAAACAGAGGCACGTGGAGGAAGGAAACCTGCCGAACATTTCACCTTGCTGCTCAAAATCACAATGTACTATGATGACTTTAGTCCTTTGTCAATATCAATCAATCAAAACCTACATTTATATAGCCTTTCACGTCGAGAGGACGTCCCAAGGCGCTGTACAGTCATGTAGGGACAGGAGCAGGGGGGAGGGGTCAGGGCAGGATGAAGGAGAGTAGGAGAATTGACTGTATATGTGTGGGCGAAACGCGGCAGCCAAATTGCGCACAGCAGTGTCCCATAAACAGCCGTGGAAGTGGGGTCAGGGGAGAAAGTGGGGAAAGAAGGCAAGGGGAGGGATCGGTGTAGTGGGGAAGGAGAGCAGAAAAACTGACTGTATATTTGTGGGTGAAATGCGGCAGCCAAATTGCGCACAACAGTGCCTCACAAACAGTCGCGGAAGTGGGGCCAGGGGAAAAAGGGGGAAAAGAGGGAAAGGGGGGATGGGATTAAAATCAGAGAGAAATGGGGAGAAAGGGGTGTAAGGGGAAGAGGGAGGGAAAGGGGAAAAGTGGGAGAGAAAGGGAGGGAGAGAAGAAAAAGGGGGGAAAGGTTAGGGGGCAAAATTAATCAACAACAATAAACAATAAAAGCAATAAAATAACAACAAAAGCAACAATAACAATCAACTCTATTTTGCCTGGTTTCAAAACCCTTCTAAATGCTTCTCATTACCATTCTTCACATCAGTACTCTTCATTACATTTTTAAGTTTTAACTGTGACTCTGATTGCATCACTCCTACCCCCCAGTAACCCCCTCCACTCCCACCACCACACATCCGATTCCCCTTATGCTCAGGTTTCCGTTCTGTCCTTGTAAAACACTTTGAGTCGTCGCCCTATGTTATTGCTGTTATGTAAGTGCAAGCCCTTGTTGTTCTCTGAACAAATAATGAGGTATGGTTTAATAGTTTACTCGGACTATCTGTGCATACTGCCACACTCCCACATGCATATGACTTCATACAGCATCAAATTGGTTTATTAATAAATAACGAATAAATGAAAAGTAAAGTCCACACTATCGATGTTATTGACTGCTCTATGCTTTAATAACCTTGCTGACTATAGTGGATTAAGAGCTTGCTTGGACACTGCACACAAGGGAGGTTCTGTACTGCAGTAATTAGTGTAGATGGGCTGGACAATTAGCTTACACTGAGTTCCTCTATGGTTTGGATATAGTTTTCATAATGCTCAAGTGTTTTAATAGCCTTGAATATATTTAAATGGTGAAGCATTTTAAATGAAGTTATCTGAAATTCAATCCCAAGGTCAGCAGCTAGATGTTTTAATGTAACATCAAATAAATATTTTCAGTATAGTTTGTCCCTGATAATGTATTGAAGGACTTGTTTCAAAGATGTTTCCATTTATTATTATTTATATTTCTCCTTGTTTTCTCACAATCTGCTATTTAATCTAGCTGGAAAGGCAGAACATCCTCAAAATGATCTCCTTTGTGCTATGCCTCAATAAGGAATTCTGTTCGGATTCACTAAATCACAAGATCAGTTCAGATGAAGAAGGCATTTGGCCTACATCCTTTCAGAAGACGCACCCTGGCATCTTAAATTAGATCATGGTCCTCTTCTGAAGTGAATTGACTATATTTTGTGGCCGAAACGCGGCTGCCAATTACATTGCCACAGCAGTACCCCACAAACTGTCTTGGATTGAGTGACTCAATTTTTCTTGAGGGATTATTATCCCCGGAAAAGCAATCTGCCAATCGACTAACATCCGGTTTTCTACTTACTGCTAGGTAAACAGAGGTGTGTGGAGTAAGGAAACTTGCCCAACTGGGAATCAAAACTAGGTCATCTTGCTTGTGAGGTGCATGCTCTAACCACTGAGCTACATGACTCTAATGTGATGGGACTCTAATGTGGATCAGTAGTTGATAGGTTCAAACCCCACATCAGAATTTTCAATTCATAGTCGAGGCTGATGGTCCAGTGTAGTGCTGGGGAAGCTTGGATGAAACATAAAAGTGCAGTCCCTTTGTCTATTCAAGTGCTCTGAGACATGACCCTGCGTGGAGGTGCAAGTTGTTGTTGCATTCAAGTGAAAATGGTAATTATTCAAGAAGTGAAGAGAGTTTCTCCTGCTGCCTTGGCCAACAAAACGCCAGATGAAATTGGTCATTTACTTTATAGTTATTGGTGGGACACAAATGTTTACAGTGATGCTTGTGGCCATTAGTTAATTGCTGTACACAAATTTGCTTACACTGTTTACCACAATAACAACATCAACAAAATTACATTTGTATAGCACCTTTCACATCAGGAGGATGTCCCAAGGCACTGGACAGACAGTATTTCAGACCAAAACTGGATCTACAGATTAGAACAGGTGGAGACTAGTGGGGTGTGGGGGAAGGAGATTGATCAAAAGCATGGACAAAGAGCAAGGCCTTGAAATACATCTTGAAGGAGATAAGTGATGGGACGAGGCGGAGAGACTGCGGGATGGAGTTGAAGAAGGTGGGGGCAGAGTGGCTAAAGGCCTGCCCCCCATTGATGGGGTGGGAAAGGCAAGGGGATGTGAAACAGGCTAGAGCACGCTGAGTGAAGGGAATCAGCAGGTTGGTAGGGGGTTAGCGGGTCACAGAGGTAGGCGGGAGTGAGGATTTGAAGATGAGGACCAGGATCTTGAGCTGTGTCCTTCAAAATAAACAGAGGACGCAGTTAAAAATAAAGAGTCACTACACTGTACTGAAATATTTTCAAGTGCTTTGATGGGTGCTACATCAAATGGAAGGATTACTTTATTAGAGTGGAGAGAGTTGAATATTTATGCCAATTTAGGTGAGATCATCTCATTTACCACATGTTACAACAAATCACCCCAAAGCTTTCCCTTATGAAAATAATAACTTTTGCATTTGATATAGCAAGGATAGGACATGACTAGGCCCAAAAGGTATTCATATAATAGTCAATATATCATGCCACACAAACATCTGGGCCTTGATCAGGGCATCAGTATCAGTCCCAGCACCTTGGGACATCCTCCTAACGTGAAAGGCTCTCTGCAAATGTAATTTTGTTGTTGTTGTTGTGTCACTTTACTTGGTAGCATTCTCTTCTCAGACTCCCATGTTTGTTCTTGTTATCTAGGCTGAAACTCTCAATGCAGTGCTAGAGGATATGGCTCATAGTTGGAAATGCTGTCCTTCAGATAATAATAATCATTGCATTTCATGTAGCACGTTATCACGTCATCTAGCTCTCTCAAAACGCTTCACGGACTATACAGTAAAGTGAATTGACTATTTGGGGAAATGGGGACAGGAGAAGGAGAGGAGCGGGTGATAGACCAATTATTTGTTGCTGTACATCACAGCAAGTAAATACTGTCCAACAGTTTCAGGAAGGCTTAAATTTTCTTCTGCAGTCAATTTTCTTCTTCTCACAGCACTTGTTGACAACTACTTACAGTAAGTGCTCCTGCAATAGATTCTAAAATGAAATCTATCATTTAAATGTTCATCAATTTGGACTAAATATTAAAGTGGACGTGTGCAGGCATTTTTTCCTGTTTAAAAAATCGGCATTTCCGAAAATAAATATCTCTTTGTGTTTTCGTGTGGTTTGGATCACCGATTCCAGATACTTGTTTGAGTTCTGTCTCTGGGTCTGATCAACCGGGCAAAATAAACACGATAGCAAATCTATTACCTCTATTCAGTCCACTCAGTCCAGCAAACAAGCACAGCGCCCGTGGTGAAATAATAAAAATAATCCTTGCATTTTATATAGAGCCTTATCAAGTCTTCAAGATGTCTCAAAGTGCTTCACAGAATGTGCTGTGGAGGGAATTGACTCGGTATTTTGTTGGCAAACACACAGCAGTGTCCTATAAACATTCATGGATTCAGTGACTAAATTATCATTATTTTTGAAGAGATTATTACCTCAGAACAAGTTATCTGGCAATTGACTATAAACCAGTCATTGTTTCAGAGGACATGGGCCACAGAGTTCTGGATTATCTGTAACTTGTGGAGGGAGGAATTGGGAAGGCTGACAAGCAGGGCATTTGCGTAGTCAAGCCAGGATGTGATAAAGGCATGAATGAGGGTTTCTGTGGCCTTGGGGGTAAGGTAATGGTGGTGTCAGGCAATATTGCGGAGGTGAGCGAAGGCAGAGTGAGCCATTGATTGAAAGTGGGGGAGGAAAGGCAGTTGAGGATCGAACAAGACACCTAGGTTTCCGACTGGCTTGGTGAGGTTCAGTGAGCAACCATGGAGGTTGATGCTGCCAGCGCCTGATACACGAAGGCACTGGCACGAGCCAATCAGTAGAGTCTCTGCCTTGTTGACATTCAACAAGAAAGTTAGCTCTCATCCAGCACTTGATGTCTGACAGGCAGTCTGTCAGGACAGTAGTAGTCCTGGAGTGGAGTTTAACAGCACGTTGGAAAGGCTTCTTAGGGCGTGGGACAATCAGGTTCTGAACCTGAGTTGGGAGTTGGGGTCAGGTGGATGGACTGGGAGGATGGCCAAAGGCACGGTCAAATGGAAGATCTTTAGACGGAATAATTATCTGTGATGCTACAAATGGTAAGAACAGAACAGAACCTGAGAGGTTTGCAACTGTCCTCTGAACCCTCAGATTCAATTACTGTCTCAACGTCAATTCAGATTATTCGTTACATTTTATAATGTCATAATTCTGTGCAGACATCCCTTACTCAGGTTGATCACTCTCTCCTTGTTGAATGAGGTTCACACTTAGGAATTAATAGCTGGCATGTCAGCAATGTGAGATTATTCAGTAATAATTTTATATTGACTATTGAAGGATTTTTAATTAATATTAATGATCTGCTCTTTTTAATTCATACTAATGATCTGGACTTGGGTATAGGGAGTACAATTTCCAAGTTTGCAGATGATACAAAGTTAGGAAAAATAGTAAATAGCAAGGAATATAAAAAGTACTGTAGGAAGATATAAACAGAATGGTATAATGGGCAGAAACATGGCAGATTAGATTTAATGTAGAGAAATGTGAGGTGATGCATTTTGGGAGGAAAAGTGAGGGGAGGCAATATAGGCTAGATAGTACAATTGTAAGGGGTGTGACGGAACAGAGAGACCTGAGGGTTTGTGTAAGTGATTCTTTGAAGGTGGCTGGACAGGTAGACAAGGCTTTCAAAAAAGCATACAGGATACTAGGCTTTATAAATAGAGGTATAGAGTACAAAAGTCAGGAAGTTCTGACTAACCTCTATAAACCTTTGGTTAGGCCTCAGCTAGAGTACTGTGTTCAATTCTGGTCACCACACTCTAGGAAGGATATTAAGGCATTGGAAAGGGTGCAGAGGAGATTTACTAGGATGGTACCAGAAATGAGGGACTTCAGTTATGAGGAAAGGCTAGAGAGACTAGGTTTATTCTCATTGGAGCAGAGAAGGTTATGAGGAGACCTAATAGAGGTTTTCAAGATCAAAAGGGGATTCGACAGGGTAAACCGGGGAAAAACTGTTTCCACTGGTGGGTGCATCAGTTACTCGTGGTCACAGATTTAAAATAGTTTCAAAATGAAGCAGAGGGGAACTGACGAGAATTTTTTTCACTCAGCGGGTTGTTCGAATCTGGAATGGATTGCCTGAAAAGGTGGTGGAGGCCGATTCGATAACAGCTTTAAAAGAGAATTAGATCTTTATTTAGGGAGAACAGGTCTGTTAGGTTATGGGGAGAGAGCTGGTCAGTGGGATTGAGTTGCTCTTTTCAAAGAGCCGGCACAGATTCGATGGGCCGAATGGCTTCCTTTTGTGCCATAAGATTCTATGATTCTATGACTTTATATATTTTTAATCCCATGTATTTAATCCACAGTTGTTTGTGGGACACTGCTGTGTGCAATTGACTGCTGTGTTTCTCTCACAAAATACGAATAATGATATTAATAATCCTTGCATTTGATGTTGTTGTTGATGTCTTCTAGACATCTCAAAATGCTCTAACCACTGAGCTACAGGACTCCATATAAATGCAAGTTGCTGTTATTGTTGTTGTACCTTGTTCACTCTTTTCATCTCAAGTTATGAACTTTTGTCTTTTGGAATGTTTCTTGGTGTGCTCACAGGTGCACACACTCATACATCACATCATGTCATGTCACATTGGTTTTCAAATCAAGGATTGTTTCAGCCACATAAAAAAACTTGGTTCATGAAGTTATGAACTAAGAAATGGCCACAAAATATATATGTCCTTAATTCCCCATGTACTACAATAACAACAACAAAACTGTACAGTGCAGTTCATGCCAGGAGGCAAATCAAGGTGCTGAACAGCAAATCTTGTGAAGCTGAGCTGGGGGTCGGGATTGGGGAGGGTGGGTGGGAGGGAAGGAGGGTGACCGAAGGCACAGGGGACAGATCTTGAACAAGGCAAGGGAGAGGCTAAGGTAGAGGGACTGCAGGATGGAATTACAATGAATGGGAGCAGAGTGGCTGTAGGTCTGCCCAATGGTGGGGTGGGCGAGGCAGTGAATGTGAATCAGACCAGACCTCACAGGGAAAAGAGAGCGGTCAGGTTGGTAGGGGGTTAGGAAGTCACAGGGGGAGCAAGCCTATGGAGGACTTTAAAGGTGAGTATCAGGATCTTGAACTATATCCTCTGTGTGATGAGAAGCCAGTGGAGTCCTTCGAGCGTGGGGGTGATACGGTCACGAAGCCTGGTGCAAGAGAGGACACGGGCTACAGAGTTCTGAATGATCTGTAGCCTATGGAGAGAGAAGTTGGAAAGGCCGACAAACAGGGAGTTTACATAGTCAAGCCTGGATGATATGAATGTGTGTATGAGAGTTTTGGTATCTCGGTGGCCTGTGGTGTGAGACAGTGCGGAGATGTGGGATGGCACGGCAGCTCATGGTATGGATATGGGTTAGGAAGGATAGTTGAGGGTTGAAAAAGATGCCAAGGTTCCAGACTAGCATGGTGAGGTGAAGTGTGTATCCTTGAATATCCCACAATGTTATTATGTACCATAACATACTGTACCCCATAGAACAAAACTCTCATCTGTTATTCAAAAGAAGTAGAGAGTTTATTTGGGTTCCAAACCCAAACCTCAAAATGGTTGAGAAACACTACTTTAGATACTAAATCTTGCCTATGTGTGTTTTATGTGTGTTTTGTGTGTTATTTTAGTGGATCTAGGGTCCGAAAATTTTGTGAAAAGAACGCATCTTGAGTTATATAATGGGACCACATGGGAAACCGCGTTTCGATTAAGGACATTTCGATCTGAGTACCTTTTTCAAGAACGCAACCCCGTCCTAAATAGGGGTTTACCTGTAATAATCATTACTTTCTATGTGATGTGAAAGGCGCTATAAAATATAATTTTGTTGTTGTTGTTATTCATACCTATTCATCTGTAATGTCTCAAAGAAATAGGTTTACACGTGAAATGGACTGATTGAATTTGCGCACAAATTCAAATGCAGGGGCCAATTTGAACACAACCACATTCTAGTACAAATAGCTATGAAGCAAAATGAACAATTTATTAAGATTTATTAGTTCAGCAAAGAAAACCAGGAGAAACCTCTTCCTTTGTTTAAATTGTGTCATACAATTGTTAACCTATACTCGAACAGGCAGGTGGAATCTTGAATTATCTTCTCATCTAAAGGATGGTGAAAAATAAATATATATTTAACCCTCGCCTAACATGACTTTCTCGATTGAGAATTCAACTATACGCAAAGAAAAAAATACATTGGGCGGGTGTAGATGTGCCTGGAGGCTTGAGGTGGGTAGCCTGTGGCTGGAATCCCCTAACCTCCCTTTTCCCATTACTTGTTACCGAACGCGATTTTACTGAGTGTGCAGTTTTCCAGCAACGTAAACCCCGCGTTCGGCGAGGGTTAACTGTATAATAATAATCCTTACATTTGATGTAGCTCTTTATTGATCACGTCTTTGAGGCATCTCAAAACGCTTCACAAAAGTACTGTGAAGTGAATTGACTATGTTTATGCAGCATCCCACAAACAGTCAGGGATTGAATGACCAATTTATCATTATATTTTTGGAGGAATTATTATCCCCAGAATGCCCACCGTCTTGCCCAGTCCAGGAATCAAACCCGGGTCTCTTGCTTGTGAGGCGAGTGCTCTAATCACTGAGTCACAGGACTCGAACAATCCAACAGCCCTCCAAGCACTGTGCCTAGACTGTGAGCTCAAAGACCCGCCACAAGGCTTGAATCCACAACCTATTATAAAGGCAAGAGTGCTACCAACTGAGCTAAACTTGACACCATTTCTATATTGTTCAAACATACTTGACTTAATCAACTTGAGGTGTGGACAACATGGAATGTTAAGTGAGTACATGCCAGCAGTCTATGACTCTTTTACAATCCAATAAATTTTAGTCATAAATATTTGGAATTTCTTGGGATGTCAAGTAGGAATGAGAATGTTTCTGCTGCTGTTGGAAACATTACTGGGTTATTTCTGAAATACCCAAGAGATTACTAAAGAGATTTTTCTGAGGCCTTTTGGCAGTCAATTAGGATATGTAGGATATACAACTGAATTATTTTCATTAGTAAAGGATGAAACTTCCTATTAATTTGGACTCAGAATTCATAACTGCAAATAAACAAGGCCACTGTAAGAACCTTTAAATAGCTCAAGGCAAGTCTATGCATATTAGCAGAAGACTGAGCATATTTGTAGAGCTTGAGTGCAACAGAGTTTGATGTATTTAACAACCACTTGGCCATTTTGGGATAGGATAGACGAATGACTATTTTATATTCATGGGAAATAGATGTTTCCCCACCAAAAAAAAACAAGTCCGAAAGGCCACAATAGCAAATGGACAGATATTCACCAAGACTATGAAAGTCTGGGACCAACACAAAAAAATTCCCTGCTTTTTCTCCATATCCCTTAGAAACAACAACAAAAGATTTGATATAATGCCTTATTGAGATGTCTCGAAGCATTTAATAATAATCATAATCCTTGCATTTGATATAGCGCTTTTCACATCTTATTGACGTCTCAAAGGATCTATTGTAAACAATAATAATAATAATTGTTGCATTTGATATATGAGGCATCTCAAAGTGTTTCACAGAATACACTGTAAATTAGTATTTTTTTGATGAAACACGGCAGTCAATTGCATACAGCAGTGTCCCACAAACAGTTGTGATCAACTTATTATTATTATTTTTTAAGGAATTATTATCCTCCAAAGAGCACCAAATGACTAACAACCATATTGATACTTAATGTTAGGTAAATAGAGGCTTGTGGAGTAAGGAAACTTGCCTAACATTTTGCTTTTCTGGGAATCGAACCCAGGTCTCTCGCTTGCGAGGTGAGTGCTCTAACCACTGAGCTACAGGACTCTAGTAAAATACAGTTAACCCTCGTCGATCACGGGGGATATGTTCCTGGAAAACTGCGCAATCTGTAAAATCACATTGGATAACGTTAATAAGTAATGGGAAAAGGGTGGTTAGGGGAATCCAGCCACAGGCTACCCACCTCAAGCCTCCAGGAACATCCACACCCGACCAATGCAAGGTACATTCTGAGGCAGGCTACAGCCGGCTGGTCCGCTCCTCCCCCAGCAATAAAGCAATCAGGTATAAAGCAATAAAACTACAGCTAAGCTAAATTATTTTACCTTTGATCTTGGAAGTGTTAGGAGACTCTCTCTCTCTTCTGTTTACCATTCAATGCTCCCAGGCCGAAGAGTGATCAGACGTTCCTAAGGATGGATTGCACGTGGGGCCAGCCAGCTGAGGAATCATCAGATTTAGTCAGGAGCTGCCGGCGCATCACACGTGCGCATGTGCGCGGGCGCAAGATAGCGCGTTCACACAACTGCGCAAAAAAGTGACACTTTTTTTTCCGTTGCATATGCTTAAATTGCAATCAATAAAGTCGCCCTCGACGAGGGTTAACTAGTGTGTATTTATAGGAAAGTGCATACTGTACTTCTCAAATATCTATCTACCTTTAAACTATTGAGGTCCAGTGGGGCAACATTGTTCACTTGCAAAATATTGTCCCTGCACCTTAAAGTAACATCTTGCAAAGCACTTTAAGATATACTCCTGCCATGGGAAGAGGACTTTATCATCAAATGTAAGCATTATTATTGTCACTACATTTTGTGTGAGGACATGTCATTAGTAGAGCTGTCATTTTAATCATATGTTGGAATTCAAACTCATGTCAGTACAGGTCCTTACATTTGATACATAGCACCTTCGATATCAGGAGCTTGTTTCAAAATACTTCACAGGATATACTGTAATGAATAATTCTTGCATTTGATATATAGCGTTTCTTAAGCCTGTAATGTCTCAAAGTGCTTTACAGAGTGTACTGTAAAGTGAATTGACTATATATTTTGTGGGCGAAAGTTGGTGTGGTGTCTGTATTATCTAGGCGAATACAATAAGAAGTTATCATCATAAGTACTGTACCATTCGGTCAAATTCCAACAACAATTAACATATATACTATTAGTTCTCATTTCAATGTCTAACCTGTACTTAAAGCACTTGTCAACGCTCCGACATGCTACCCCGGATGAAAGGTATATAAACACAAGTTGTTGTGGTTGTTGTCATCATGTCTCATCTGTGACCGTAAGAGCACAGAAATCTCAGGAGGCCATTTAGTCCATTGAGCTGTGCCTTGCTAGATCCCATTGAAACAACAACAAAATTACATTTGTATCGTGCCTTTCACACTGGGTGGACATTCCAAGGCGTTATTAGACAAATAGTATTCCAGACCCGAGCTGGGGGTAGGGATCTGGGAGGGTGGAGGGCAGTGGGGGAAGGAGGTTGATTGAAAGCATGGTCAAAGATGGGCGCCTTGAGATGGGTCTTGATGTGGCTAGGCAGAGGGACTGCGGGATGGTGTTCCAGAGAATGGGGGCAGAAACCATTTTCTGTAATCCCAGGTCATTACCTTTTCATACCTGTTCATACCCTTCAACTCTGCCTTTCACGTCCTCCTGACATGAAAGGCGCTATACAAGTGTAATTTTGTTGTTGTTAATAATGATCTAGAGTAATTGTTGGATTATGCATTGGATAAAAAAAGTAAACATTTTTTATGAACATTTTAGAATCATTAAATGTTAAATTAGGTTGGAGATCCAATGTGGTGAGAGAAATGGAGCAGAATGGTACAGATTTTACATTAATTACAGTAATAAAAGTGGATTTATGGTTGTAACCCTAATCCACATCAGTGAGGATTGTAAAATTGTGTAATTAATGTGTTAAATAATATCTTAAATAATATTAGTGCTTTTTAAATATATGTTTACGAGACATATGATCAATCCCATATGATGAGAACTGATTGTGACTAACTTCGCAGAAGAATCAAAAGTATCAAACTATTTTCAGTCCTTATCAGTCATTTTGTCATGGAAAAATGGTCTGCAGCTGGTGAGAGAGCTGTGTTTTTTTTCACTAAAGAACCATCTTGCAAAAGACAATAGGTGAAAGGTCACCTATCGAACTGTATAAACGAAGATCGATTCGGAAGAGAATCAAAGAAAGAATTGAAGAAGAGGGATCGAATTGGATGAGCCATGATTTAATTGGACGTGCCATGATGTGCCAAGAATGGGATCGAATTTAACATACCTGGATATTTTGGTCTGATCGAACTGAGAAACATACAATAAAACTTGGATACATTTGGATATATATAATATATATATATACATATGGATTTAAGAACATATTAAAATGGACATTAAATTGGACCTTGTTACTCTATCTCTCCCGTATCATTTCGTTAGGTCAACATGAATTGTTGGGAACTATACTTAAGCATTATTGTAATATATTCTTGTAATTGCTTATCACTATTACTAATCTGAATTAATAAATATTTATATTTTTGCATACAACATTTGTGTCAGTCCTTACTTCACTGCAGGTTCACATATTTAACTTAACCCTTACACCACTGAGCAAACAGGAGTTAGCCAAATTGCTTATGGAATTGGGCAGATCAGTGCAGATGAAATTCAATGTAGAGAAACCTAAAATATTGTACTTCACATGGGGACAGAAATGTCTGGAAAGGACTATTAATTGAATGAAAGGAACATAATATGCATGGAAAATGGATAGAAACTGGGGGTCCTGATTGAGAATGAATTGAAGCTCTCCCAACAATACTCTTGTGTCAGTGAGTAAAGCAAACCAGATGTTGGGATGCATCAAAAGACCAATAGCAACCCAAATAGTGGGATAATCCTACCAATGTATAAATCATTGGTGAGACCACACTTAGGGTAATGTGTTCAGCACTGGTCGCCACGGTACAAAAAGAATATCGGAGAAATCAAGAAGATACAGAGGGCAACCAGAATGATTAAAATGGAAGGGCTGGACAATGAGGAGCAACAAAATAAATTGGACATGTTCACTCTGGAAAAGAGAAGAATGGAAGGCAACATGATAGCTGTCTTTAAGTTTCTAAAGGGGCAAGACAATATAATCAATAATGATATTCCAAACATTTGCAATTGGGACTCTCTCTACCTCCTTGTCCTCCTCAATCACCTTCTCGGTCACATCCGCGCCTTGACCGGCACCGCTTATTTCCACCCGTGCAATATTGCCAGGCTCCGCAATTATCTTACCCCCAGCGCTGCCGAAACACTCGTGCACGCATACATCACCTCACGGCTGGCCTACGGAAACTCTCTCCTCGTCGGCCTCCCCAGTTCCTCCATTCACAGGCTGCAGGTCATCCAAAACTCTGCAGCCCGTGTACTATCCCGCACCCGCCTCCGCGACCACATAACCCCCACCCTCGCCCATTTCCACTGGCTCCCCATCCTCCAGAGGATCGAGTTCAAGATCCTCGTCCTCACCTACAAGGCCTTACACGGCCTTGCCTCGCCCTATTTAACCGATCTACTTTCCCCCTACAAGCCCACCCGGACCCTCCGTTCAACAGGACTTGGCCTGCTCCAAGCCCCCCGCCCGAACCGCCCCACCATCGGAGGCCGGGCCTTCAGTTTTTCCGCTCCCACCCTATGGAATGCCATCCCTCAATCCCTCCGTCTCGTTTCTTCCCTTTCCTCTTTCAAGGCCGGTTTGAAGACTTTCCTCTTCGATCGTGCCTTTTGTTCCACCCCGACTTTTTTTACCTCCCCTTCGTGTTTTACCCCTTCCCAAACACTCCCCTCTCAGCTCGGGTCACACGCCTCCTGTGCAGCGCCTTGGGACGTCCTCCCGACGTGAAAGGCGCTCTATAAATGCAATTTGTTGTTGTTGTTGTTGTTCTCTGCCACCTTCAACACCACTCCATCCTCCTACACTGGCTCTCCTCTCAGCTCAATCTTCGTGGACTTGCGGATGTCTGGCTTGGTTCAAATCTTACCTCTCCCACCATCTCTACTTTGTCACCACCAATGGCTTGAATCCCCCAGGGCTCTGTCCTTGGTCCTCTTCTTTTCAAAATCTATATGCTTCCCCTTGGTTGTGTCAACTACCATATGTTTGCGAATGACACCCAACTCTATCTTTCTGCTTCCACCCTTGATTCCAGGACCATTGTTATCCTGGATGAGAGTTAACTTTCTAGGTTGAATGTTAACACAACCGAGGCCCTCCCGATTTGCTTGAGTAAGTGCCTCTGCACCTCAGTCACTGTCAGCATCAACCTCCATGGTTGCACATTCCACCTCACCAAGCCAGTCAGGAACCTAGATGTCTTGTCTTGTTTGATCCTCAACTGTCTTTTCTCTTTTACATCCAAGCCATTGCCTGCTCTGCCTTCCTTCATCTCCACAACATTGCCTGACTCCGCTATTACTTCCCCCCTCAGGCCGCTGAAACTCCCTTCATCATGTCCAGGCTTGACTATGCTGATGCCCTACTTTTCAGGCTCCTCAACTGCTCTCTCCATAGGTTGTAGATAATCCAGAACTCTGCAGCCCGTGTCCTCTCTCACACCAAGCTCCATGACCCCATCTATATCATTCTTGTCCAACTCCATTGGCTCCACATCACCCAGAAGATTAAATTCAAGATCATGATCCTCACCTTTAAAGTCCTCCTTGGCCTTTCCCCACCATACCTCTGTGATCCCCTAATCCCATTCCAACCTGTCTGCTTCCTCCGCTCAGCAGGCACCGGCAGGCACAATCGGTGGACAAGCCTTCAGCCACTCTGCCCTCAATCTTTGGAATTCCATCCTGCAATCCCTGTGCCATGTCCCCTCCCTGACCTCCTTCAAATCCTGTCTCAAGACCCTCCTGTTCCACCATGTCTTTGGTCACCCCGCTTCCCCTCCTTCTCTCCACCCTCACCGATCCCAACTTGGGTCCGAAATACTGACTGTTCAACGCCTTGGGATGTCTTTCCAATGTAAAAGGTGCTGAACAAATGTAATTACGTTGTTATAATTTGTTGTTGTTGTTGATGTTATAGATCATGACAGGCTGTTTCAATTTTTCCAGTAAAGTCAGAGGACACGGAAAGAGGGGGAGGGGAAGGCTTGGTGAGGTGGAATATGCATCCATGGAGGTTGTTGCTGCCAGTGCCTGATTTGTGAAGGTTCTGGTGCGAGCCAATCAGATAGGCCCCGGTCTTGTTGACGTTCAACTGTAGAAAATTAGCTCTCCACCAGGACTTGATGTCTGACAGGCAGTCTGTCAGGACAGCAGTAGTCCTGGAATCGGTGGTAGAGGCAGAAAGGTAGAGTTGGTTGTCATCCGGTGGGGGCAGGGTTGGGGAGGGGGAAATCAGAATGAATCTATGCAAACACCTTCAGTGAGAGAATAGTGAATCGGTGGAACAAGCTCCCTAGAGAGCCGGTTGAAGCAAGAAGTGTTGACTCATTAAAACAGATTAGATAGTTTACTTTACAGAAATAAAATTATGGGATATAGTACAGAGGGAGTTTGGGACATATGTGCAAGCGACCACCAGGAAGGTGGAAGGCAAACTAAATGGATCTTAGTCTTTTTTTCGTCTAGTGTTCCTTATGTTTTAAAAAAATGCAAAATAATGCAGATGCTGGAAATCTGAAACAAAATTTCTTATATGATTTCTTATGTTCTTACAGGAAGATATCCCAAGGTGTTGGACAGTAAGGGATCGGTACCCAAGCTAGTGGTTTGGATCAGGGGGGAGGGTTGGGACTAGGAGGGTGACCAAAAGGACAGTCAAAGAGGATGCTCTTGAGATGGGTCTTGAAGGAGGCAAGGCAGGGGGCGAGGCGGAGGGACAGGAAAGGCAGCTCCGGAGGGTGGGGGCAGAGAGGCTGAAGGTGGGGCAGGCAAGATGGAAGATGTGAAGCAGGCAGGAAACGCTCAGCGGAGGGAGCGAACATGTTGGCAGGAGGTTAGCACTGGCTGAGGAATGCAAAGGCCAATTTCAGGACAGACATAAGAACATGACACCTGAACATATTGTGGGTGATAAACTGATGGAGTCGGAGACACAAGTTGCAAGAGGTCTGTATAGTTTAATCCAGTATTGCTCAGACAACCTTCTCAGGTGGGGTTGGGTCTGACTATAATGCATCCTTTTAACAACAGGGCCTCATGCATTCTCTCATTAGATAGAGCTTGATGCATATTTTGTCAATAACATATTAGCGTTTAATACATATATAATTTATCAATTATGCTGCCAATAAATACTTAATGCTTCAGTCTGCCTCCGCGGTTCTGCAGTTGCTTTTTAATTACATTTTTTTTATTGTGGTTGCTGGTAAAGTAGAAACACTCGAGCAGTAATCAGCCAAAGTAATGGTCCCAGTTGTGCCATTCTGCAGGAGAGCACAACCACAGCCTGTCCTGTTCAGGAATTAAGACTTTTTTTCTCTTTCCATTGTTGTTGCTTGCCCAGTGCCCTCCTTTCCACCATAGGCCCCCGCACTTTCAGCCACGATGCCCTGAAACACAGGAACACTCTTCCTCTATCCCTCCACCTTGCCCCTTTCCTTCCCTTTCCTCCCTTTCCTTCTGGGGAATGGGATTAAATTGCTCTTTTTAAAGAGCCGGCACAGACTCAATGGGCCGAATGGCCTCCTTTTCTGCCGTATGACTCTATGATTCCCCATTTTCGGTTCATTACATCCCGGCTTGACTACACAAACACCCTGCTTGTCGGCCTTCTCAATTCCTCCCTCCATACATTGCAGATAATCCATAACTCTGCAGCCAGTGTCCTCTACCACTCCAAGTTTTGTGACCCCCATCTCCCCCATCCTTGCCCTACTCCATTGGCTCCCCATCACCGGTGGATCCAATTCAAGATCCTGGTCTTCACATTCAAAGCCCTCCACAGACTCACCCCATCCTACATCTGTGATTTCCTAACCCCCTACCAACCTGCCCACCCCTCTACTCAGCAGGCTCCGGCTTGCTCCACGTCCCTCAAACCACTCACCACACTATTGGCGGGTGAGCCATCAGCCACTCTGTGCCTAACCTCCAGAACCCCATCATGCAGTCTCTCCGCCTTGCCCCCTCCCTGGCCTCCTTCAAATCCCGCCTCAAGACACTCCTCTTTGACGGTCCCATCGGTAACCCCAAATCCCCCCGCTCCCTCCACCCTCCCTGTCCCCAGCTTGGGTCTGGAACAATGACTGTCCAGCGCCTTGGGATGCCCTCTTGACATGAAAGATGCTATACAAGTGTAATTTTGTTGTTGTTCTTAAGGGTTCAAGCCACGTGTGGGGATTTAGAACTCATGTAGAATGCAGTCACCTCCAGGGCAACAACAACAACAACAACAAAAATTACATTGATAGAGTACTTTCATGTCGGGAGAAGGTCCCAGGGCAGCGGTGGAGGGTGGGGGTTTACATTGTCGGAGACATCATCCTACGCATGAGACATACGTAGATTCCTGTAGCTTAGTGGTTAGAAGACTCACCTCACAAGTGAGGGACCTGGGTTCGATTTCCAGGCAAGGCAAAGTGTTGGACAAAATTCTTTACTCCATATGCCTCTGTTCACTTAGCAGTAAGTAGGAAGCCGGTTGTTAGTCGTTTGGGGGATCACTTTTCTGGGGGTAATAATTCTTTCAAAATTTAGAAAAAAATACTAAATTGGTCACTCAATCAGCACTGCGGAGCTGAATTGGCCACTGCGTTTCTTCCACAAAGTCAATTAATTTCACATATGTACTCTGAAGTGCTTTGAGGCATCTTGAAGATACGACAACACACTATGTCAAATATAATAAGGATTATTATGATCAATATTTTTAAATCTGAGTTTTGACTCCATCCTGTGATTCAGTCACTCGGACTTGAGGGAACCCTGCACTGAAACACAATGACTTGGGAGTCATTTTCATTTCTTTGGAGTGATTTGAAACAGGTGCGATAGTCAGGAAGCTGGCTAGCACACATGAATAGGAAATCGGGAAGGTTGTCAGCAAAGTGACAACATCAATGAATGGCCATTTTATAACTCGACCCATTATAACACAGGTCTGATTTTCTGGAAACAAACTGCTGTGTTGCAATGCGGTCTGACTGTATTCAATGTTAAGAAATGCTTATACTTCCTGTACATAATAATAATAAAAATCACATTTGATACGGTGCCTCATCATATCCTCGGGATGTCTCAAAACTCTTCACAGAATATGTGTAGTGACTGTGTATTCTGTGGGCGGAACACGGCGGCCAATCACTCACAGCTTTGTACGTGCAATGCGACCGATACTTCCCTAACTTCTGTTTTTGGCCATGTTATTGTTTTTCTGTTGGAAGCTTAAATATACTTTGTGATCAAGACAGGAGCCAAAATGACTAGGAACCTTGAAAATCATCGAAACCTTGTGTCTGGATCCCTAAGGGGACAGGAGGAACTATCAAAGGAAGTTATCTACATCTTGCAAACTGTCATGGTTTTGGCAGGACTTGATGAGCCAAAGAAGAAGCCTCCGAATTAAGTGGAGGTCAAACGATTCTTTCATTGAAAACAAACAGATGTTCAGCAGAAGCAAGGGGTCCGTCCGATGCTGGATGTTCTGTGGTCACTCAAAAACCCTGCTGGCCACAAGGAATGAGGGAATAGTTGCCAAATTAAAATTTGCACATTGTCATCTGACTTATTTGATCCACACTCTGTCACGGCAAATCTAAACGCCTGCAGGGGAAAGCACGATGGACACTTCTCTGAAATATTTAATTGGAAAGAGGAGCCTCTTGGCACATAACCGTGAGTGAATCACCGAAGGGCAAGTACACTCCAAGCTCTATGACAGGTGAGGCCATCAAAGCTCATGTCCAGTTTTGTCAGCCCTACAGGAATTTACACAATCAGGAGTCAGCTACAACCGTTCTGGACCAAACACTGCAATGGACTGACTAGTGAAACTTCACA
Organism: Hydrolagus colliei; assembly: GCA_035084275.1. Taxonomy (NCBI): domain Eukaryota; kingdom Metazoa; phylum Chordata; class Chondrichthyes; order Chimaeriformes; family Chimaeridae; genus Hydrolagus; species Hydrolagus colliei. The sequence goes on from CM068745.1 coordinate 72,806,733, forward strand.
CTGACAGGTGGTGCCTGTCATACTATCCTGTAGGGTGGAAAGGAGCAGGAAAGGGAAATAAACTGGGAACTTTGGGGCTAAGCTGGATCCAAGCTGATGTACCTCTCAATAGGATGTCAGAATTGAGTCAATTTTCTGTGATGGTCTCGGTCAATTTCAAGATTCTCACTCTTGTGGTGAAATCCCTCCACTCCTCTGCACACCCCTACCTCTCTAATCTCCTCTCTCTCACAGCAGTGCCCGCTCCCTTCACTCTACTGGGTCCGGCTTCCTCCTTGTCCCCAGATTCCTCTGCTCCACCATCGGTGGCAGTGCTTGCAGCCACTATACTCCGAAACTTTGGAACTCCTTCACCTCAAACCCTCCTTCCCCATCTTCAGGTTGTGCCTGATGAACTTTCTCTTTGACCAACCGTGCTTACAGTCCCTTCCCCCTCTCCCTAGCGGCCTTGCTCTCCGCCATTGTGAAGTGCTCTGAGACGCCGCTCGGCGTGGAGGGTGTGATATAAATGCAAGTTGTTGTTGTCCAGTTGTGACAGACCAGCCCAGGCTTGGCTTGTCAGCAGGACTTTAAGGAGCAGAAAATCATGGTACAGGAATTATTCTCACATGGCACTTGTTAGGCCTCAGGCCACAGTTATTTAATACTTATATGCAGGAAGTATTATTATATACAGGATGCCTAAGTGTTTCTTAACATTGAGTACAGTCAGACCTCATTACACCACACAGTTTGGGTCCATAAAATGAGACCCATGTTATAATGAGTCAAGTTATAAAATGACTACCAGTTGGACAAGCAGTAGGAGGCTCACCTGTCAATGTTCGAAATGGCAAGCTGTAGGATTTTATATTATAATAATAGACCTTGCATTTGATATAGCACTTCATCACTTCTTCAAGACATCTCAAGGCGCTTCACAGAATGTATGTAAAGTGAATTGACTGTGTATTTTGTGGGTAAAACGGGGCAGCCAAACAGCAGTGTCCCATAAATAGTCATGGATTGAGTGACCAAATTAATATATATTTTTAATTCTCAGCAATCTAACGAGGGCAGTCTGCCCTCCCAAAATACAAACCATGGCATGAGTTTTAATAAATGGACAGAGTAATTGTGAGGTAGACAGAAGGGCAAGCTACAGGTCAAAGTATTTAGAAAGTATGGAAATTAGCAGAATGGAAATCTCAGACACTGCTGTGAAGTGAACGCAAGCACATTTTTTTTTCCTGTTCTATTTCAAAAAGATCATCGAAATCCCTTCGGGGGAAATTAGATTTATTACAGCTGGTTAAATACCAGCAGTACACCAACACACACTTTGGTTTCACCATGACTTAGCTCTTGGCGATCTGTGCTTTATATCTAGGCTTAGGTGAGCAGAGAGATTTCATTCATCCTGCACAGAAGTTTTATATTCTGTGTATGAATATAGCTCCATTATTCAAAAGATCAGCTGATTTAGAACTCTGCCACCCGTGTACTGACCCGGACCAAACTCCGTATCCACATCTCACCACCTCTGGCTCCACTGGCTCCTCATCACCAAACGGATCGACTTCAAGATCCTCACACTCGTGTTCAAATCCCTTCACTCCCCGCACCTCCCTACCTAATCTCTGACCTTTTCACTCCCCACCCGCTCGACTGGCATTGGCCTCCAGTTCGTTCCTCACACCCACCACCCCACCATCGGTCACATTTTCAGCCCCTACGTCCCGAAACTCTGGAACACTCCCGCAATCCCTCTGCCTTGCCCCCTCTTTCCCCTTTTCAAGTACTGCCTGAAAACTTTACTCTTCGTGTTCATGGCCACCTCCCCTAACCCCGGCTCAGAGTTAGGCTCCACCACTGTTAAGTGCTCTGAGACGCTACCTTCTGGGAAGAGCACTATATAAGTTGTTGTATATAAATTCCTTTGTACCTTGAGGACTGAAATTCCACCTGGTCTTACCTGCAGGACCATTTCTCTGAAAACATCAAATTGCACACAATTATGAAGATTCTTAAATTAAGCTTCAATTTAATTGGAATTACAGTAAAGTGGAGTCTTGTAGTTAAAGCACTCGCCTCACAAGCAAGAGGACCTGGCTTTGATTCCTGACAGGTCAAAACCTTAGGCAAGTTTCTTTACTCCACATGCCTTTGTTTGATTAGCAGTAAGCAGCAACCTGATTGTTAGTCGATTAGTGGATAGCTTTTCAGGTAATAATCCTTGAAATATAAATAAATAATACTCAATCCAGGACTGTTTATGGGACGCTGCTATGCACAATTGGCTGCTTCGTTTCACCCACAAAATATGTAGTCCATTGACATTACAGTATTTTTTGTGAAGCACTTTGAGACCCCACAATGGTGTAATAAGGAGCTATATCAAATCCAATGATTGTTATTATTGTTATAGTACCCAATTATTATTATCAGTCTGTACTTTATAGGTAGTTGAAGATAAGCTGGTATCACAGGAGCGGTCAACCCAAATTCTGGCTTTGGGCACAACCATTCTTTCTAAATATTCGATGAAACGACAATTATCACAACACTTCAAAACTTTGACAATTGTTGGATATTTATGTTGTGCAATTAAAAAAATGTACATATTTTTAAATTGTCCTTTTCTGCATCTGTGTGTGAACCATTCTTTCAGGCATACCTTTGAATACGTTCAGCGAGCAGCTCATTGAAAGATGAGCTCAAAAAGTTACCTCAGTGTCTAGGTAATGCTAAAGTGCATTGATTTGGGTGCTTGTTGGATCATCAAGTGATGCACAGAGTCAGCAAACTGTTGCTGGGATCGATTGCAACCCAGACTGAAGGGATTAAGGTCTTTCCTTGATGTGGCTTGTAAAGATCCTAAGTGGAAAGCACTGAGACAGTTTCACTGCAATTGTTGGCGGCTCCATCGCACATTGCCACCCATGATTCTGGGCGAAACATTGGCAAGCTTTTTTACTCCCATCACGCCTCTGTTTACCCAGTAGTATGTGGGAACCCGGATATTAGTCGATAGGAGGTTCATTTTCCAGGAGTAATATTTTTATTATTATATTATAATAATACCACCCCCCAAAATTTTTTTAGTAATTCAATCCACAATCATTTGTGGGACAATGCTGCATGCAATTCACTTATACAATATATCCTGTGAAGCTGTTTGAGATGTCTCAAAGGCACTATACCAAATGCAAGGATTATTTTTATTATTATTGAACACAAAACTCAGGTTCATTCATAAGAATGGATGGACAGAAAATCAGCAAAAATACTCATTCTTACATTTGATTTACCACTTCATCATCTCGTGAGATGTCTCAAAGTGCATCACAGAATATATTGTAAGGTAGGCGAAGTGTGGCAGCAAATTGTGCACAGAAGGATCCAACAAAGAATTGCATGCTGAGTGACCAAATCATTATTATTTGTATTTGAATATCTAAATGGTTATTGATCATTTGGTTGGTTGGTTCAGCGTCTTGGGAAGTCCTCCCAACGTGATAAACGCTCCAGAAATGGTAATTTTGTTGTTGTTGTAGTTATTCATAACATGGAAAGGGGTACAAATGCTGCTGTATTGATAGTCTGTAATGGTATTTTCTTCATTTATTCCAAAATAAACCAGGAAGTTTAAAGTTATTGAACGGTATGAATCTAAAAGATATCTTAAAAATTGAATTGGTGTAGTTCCAACACTGTATAAAATTCCAGCAAGATGGTAAACTTTTGCACTCGCCTTACAAACAAGAGACCTGGATTCAATTCCGGGCAGGGTGAAACCTTGGGAAAGTTTCCTTACTCCACACACCTGCTAATAACCCCTCAAAAAAAACAATAATTAATTGGTCATTTCAATCCACAATTGTTTGTAGGACACTGCTGTGTGCAATTGGCTGCCACATTCACCCATAAATTTACAGTCAATTCATTTTACAGTATATTGTGTGAAGCACTTTCTTCACATCAAGGCTCGACTATGGAAACTCCCTCCTCGTTGGCCTTTCTGGCTCTTCCTTTCACAAACTGCAGTTCATCCAAAACTCTGCAGCTCGTGTCCTCTCCCATATCAGGCTCCATAACCACATCACTCCAACCCTCGCCTGACTCCATTGGCTCCCCATCTCCCAGCGGATCTAATTCAGGATCCTCGTCCTCACTTTCCAGGCCATTCATGGCCTTGTACCTTCCTATCTCCCCGACCTGCTGATTTCCTATCAACCTGCCCGCTCCCTCCATTCAGTGGGCTCTAATCTGCTCCATGTCCCCCGATTCACCCGCCCCACCATTGGCGGGCGAACCTTCAGCCACTCTGCTTCCAACCTCTGGAACTCTACCCGCAGTCCCTTCACCTCACCCCCTACCTGGCCTCCTTCTAGTCACACCCCAAGACCCTCCTCTACGATGGTCCCATTGGTCACTCTCTTTCCCTCCCCACTCCCTGCCCCCAGCTTGGGTCTGAAACAATGAGTGTCCAGCGCCTTGTGACGTCCTCCTGATGTAAAAGGCTCTATATAAGTGTAATTTTGTTATTGTTGTTATTGTTTCCTTGCCTCTTTCAAGGCCGGTCTCAAGATCCTCCTATTCGATTGTGCCTTCTGCCTTACTCCTGCCTCTCTCCCTCCCCCGCACCTTGCCCCTCCCCGTGATCGGGTCCTAATCCTGACTGTTCAGTGCTTTGGGTTCTCCCCACGTGAAAGGTCCTCTATAAATGTAATTTTGTTGTTGATGTTTGAGATGCTTAAAGGACGTGAAAAGCGCCATATTAAATTTAAGGATTATTATTGTTAAAAAAAATAAAAGCTTGAAAGATATTCCACCCTGACAGATGAGTTATTAAATATTGTGTGTCAAGAAAAAAGATGAAGTACAAACACATATAGTTTGCTCCAACAAAAATGGTTATCATAGAGACCGAGAGGAAGAAATTCATCAATGATTGGACACATCTTATGGCACAAAGGAGCATCGGTTTGTCTGTAAAACCAGAACAGAAGAGAGAGAGCGAGAGAGGAAGAGTTGGCTGCTGGTTGGATCAGGATCAAGGCTAACGCTAATGGATTTATCTTTTTATGGGAAAGTGTATTTATCTTTATTACATTTGTGGTTAGCAACAACGCAGAAAGATCAATGTGATTTCATTTCAGACCAGTAAACAGAGCTCAGTACATTACTTCAAGACAGATCCTGCTTTTTTCCCACATTGCACGACTTTTTATCTGGGGTATTGTTGGCCAGGACACTGAGCAAAATTCCCATATCTTGTTCAGTAGTAGCCGTAGGCTCTTTACTAATAACAATAATAATAATAATAATCCTTGCATCTGTTATAGCACCTTATCATGTCTTCGAGACGTCTCAAAGCACTTCACGGAATATACAGTAAATGAACTGACTGTATATTTTGTAGGCGAATCGTGGAGGCCAATTGCGCACAGCAGCATCCCATAAAGAGTCGTGGATTGAGTGACCAAATTATTATTATAGATTTTTTTGAAGGGATTATTAACCCGGAAAAGCGATCAGCCAATCGACTGTCAACCAGGTTCCTACTTACTGCTAGGTAAACAGAGGTGTGTGGGGTAACAAAACTTGTCCTACATCTCGCCCTGCCTGCGAATGGAACCCAGATCTCTTACTTTCGAGGCAAGTGCTTTAACCACTGAGCTACAGGACTCCTGTTTGTGTGGTTTGGTTGATTCTCAGCTGATTCAATCACTGTTCAGTCCAGTTTTGCTTAGGTTTGAACATGTTCCTTGTTTCAGTATTCAGCAAATCACTAGGTATCACAATGATTAATAATAATAATAATTTAAAAAAAACAATAATAATCCAAGCACTTAGTACAATGCCTTTCAGGTCAGGAGGACACTTCATCACTTTATTTTTTTTAGGTGAACTCGCTGGGTGGGGGTTAGCTTATTGCAAGACTACTCAAGCAGACTAGCCTGAGATATAGAGATATTCAAGCTATTTGACTTTCCCTTCACATAAAAAGCCTCAGCAACATGTAACCAGGATAAAACGCTGGTTAGGCCTCAGCTACAACAACAACAACAACTTTGATTTATATAGCGCCCTTCACACCGGACGGCATCTCAGAGCACTTCACAATAACGGATCCCGGGGGCGAGCCAGGGGCAGGAGGAGAAAGGTGACCAAAGGCGTAGTTGAAGGGAAAGGTCTTTACCTGAGACCTGAAACTGGAAAGAGAGTGGGCGAGATGAAGGGAGTGAGGAAGGGAGTTCCAGAGCCCTGGGGCGCAGTGGCTGAAGGCACGGCCGCTAAGGGTAGAGCAGAGGATTCGGGGGACAAGGAGAAGCCCAGACCTGGTGGAGCGAAGACAACAGGTGCTGGTCTGAGGAGAGAGGAGGTTGGAGAGGTAGGGGTGGGTGCAGAGGAGTGGAGGGATTTGAAAGCAAGGGTGAGGATCTTGAAATTAATCCTCTCTGGGACAGGGAGGCAGTGAAGTCTGGCAAGGACTCGAGTAATGGGGGAGCGAAGTTTGGTGCGGGTGAGAATGCGGGCGGCAGAGTTTTGAATGAGTTGGATTTTATGGATTGTGTTGGAGAAGAGACTGGGGAGGAGGGCGTTTGAATAGTCCAGCTGAGAGGTGACAAAGGCATGGACCAGGGTTTCAGTGGCTTTTGGGGCGAGATATTGCTGGAGTTGCAAGTTGGAAGAAAGCGGTGCTGGTGAGGGACCGGATGTGGGGGAGGAAGGACAGTTGGGGGTTGAACCTGACGTCTAGGTTGTGCACAGGTTTGGAGAGTTTTAGGGGCAGGCCGGAAAGGTGGATGAGGTGAGAGCTATGTGATTGAAGACATTGACAAGAGCGAAAGATTATGGCTTCCGTCTTGTCAATATTCAGCTGCAGGAAGTTCACGCTCACCCAGCTCATGATGTCTGACAGGCAGGCTGACAGAAAATCAGGGGACTGGTGATTGCAAAGTGAGGTGGAGAAATAGAGTTGGGTGTCATCCGCATACATGTGGAGGTGTACCCCATGTCTGCGGATGACATTCCCAAGAAGGAGCATGTAGATGAGGAAGAGGAGGGGGCCAAGGATGGATCCTTAGGATACCCCGAAGGTAACTGGGTGAGAGTGGGAGCTGTTGTTGAGATGTACTGCTGGAAGTTTGTGAGGTAGGACTCGAACCAGGCAAGTGCGGTCCCACTGAGGTGAAAGATGGAGGACAGGTGTTGGAGGAGGATGGTGTGGTCGACTGTGGGGGTCGACTGGAGGATAAGGCGGCAGCTGGAACACTGGTCACAGATAGAGAGGACATCATTTGTGACTTTCACGAGGCAGTCTCTGTACCGTGGGCAGGGCGGAAACCGGACTGGAGGGTTTCAAAAAGAGAATGGGAGGAGAGATGGGTGCGGAGTTGATTGGCAACATTGTTTAGCTATTGTTGGCACAGTGCTGATGGTGTGGAGACTACAGGACATCATTAGAAAAATATAGACTGTGTCGAGGGCATAAAAGAGGGTATACATTGACTATCTATCCTCAGAGATCCCCGTGGACCATAAACCAGCTAGAGTACTGTGTTCAGTTCTGGTCACCACACTTCAGGAAGGATGTTAAGGCATTGCAAAGTGTGCAGAGATTTACCAGGTTGGTACCAGGAATGAAGGACTTACGATATGAGGAAAGCCTAGGGTTATTCTTGTTGGAGCAGAGAAGGCTATGAGGAGACCTAATAGAGGTTTTCAAAATTCATGAGGGGATTCGATAGGGCAAACAGGGAAAATCTATTTCCACTGGTGGGTGTGTCAGTAACCCGAGGTCACAGATTTAAAATAATTTCTAAAAGGAGCAGAGGGGAGGAGAAATTTTTTTCATGCAGTGAGTTGTTTGAATCTAGAATGCACTGCCTGAAAGGGTGGTGGTGCCCCATTTTTGATAACAACTTTTAAAAGAGAGGTGGATGGTTATTTGGGGAGGACAGGTTTGCAGTGTTATGGGGAGAGGCCGGAGAGTGGGATTGACTTTGAATAGCTCTTTGAGCCAAATGGCCTTCTTTTGTGCTGTAAAATTCTATAGATTCATAGATTCATAGAATTTTACGGCACAAAAGGAGGCCATTCGGCCCATCTAGTCTGTGCCGGCTCTTTGAAAAGAGCGATTCAATCCCACTGTCCTGCCCGCTCCCCATAGCCTAATAGACCTGTTCTCCCTAAATAAAGATCTAATTCCCTTTTAAAAGTTGTTATCGAATCAGCCTCCACCACCTTTTCAGGCAATGCATTCCAGATTCGAACAACTCGCTGAGTGAAAAAATTTCTCCTCAGCTCCCCTCTACTTCGCCTTGAAACTATTTTAAATCTGTGACCATGAGTCACCCACGAGTGGAAATAGTTTTTCTCTATTTGCCCTGTTGAAACCCCTCATGATCTTATAAACCTCTATTAGGTCTCCCCTCAATCTTCTCTGCTCCAGAGAGAATAACCCTAGCCTATCTAGCCTCTCCTCATAGCTGAAGTCCCTCAATCCTGGCACCATCCTAGTAAATCTTCGTTGTAGCATTTCCAATGCCTTCACATCCTTTCTGTAGTGTGGTGACCAGAATTGAACACAGTATTCCAGCTGAGGCCTCACCAAAGTCTTATAGAGGTTAGTCAGCACTTCCTGACTTTTGTACTCTATACCCCTATTTATAAAGCCTAGTATCCCATATGCCTTCTTAACTTACTTGGATTTGAACTTGGGTCTCACCCTTGAAAGGTGAGTTCTCTAACCACTGAGCTACAGGACTCCACATACCAAGATTATTATTATTAAAAATAAACACTAAAGGGTTTTCAACAGATGGATGAGATGTGACTGGAGATGTGTTGAGGAGAGCAGGCAAGTTTTTCAGGCCAATGGAGTTGCGCACATTGTCAGTATTGATTGCTCCTAAACCTTAGTTGTCAGTGTAGCTTTGCGAGTGTGTTTTCTTTCCCCTTTGACCCTTCAGGCTAAATCAACCAAGGTCCTGAAACTGGCATCACCCGAGTTTGCTGCACTAACATTGCGTTAGTAGCAATGGGTTGTTGACATGTAACATGATAATAAGATCATTATCATTATATTATGCCTAATAATAATTCCTCAAGAAAATAATAAAATTGGTCATTTTAATCTACTATTCGTGGGACACTGCTGTTCGCGATTGTCTGCCGTGTTTCACCCACAAAATATCCAGTCAATTCACTTTACAGTATATTCTGTAACACGCTTTGAGATGTCTAGAAGACATGAAAAGTGCTATATCAAATGCAAGGATTATTATACTATATAACTATTATAATAATAAAACATAAAATACTGCAAATGCTGGAAATATAAAATAAAAACAGAAGTTGCCGGGAACACTCAGATTTTCCTGCTGAGTGTAGCTAATAATAATAATCATTACATTTGATACAACCAACCCCTTATCAGGTCTTCGAGCCATCTCAAAGTGCTTCACGGAATAGACTGTAAAGTGAATTGACTGGATATTTTGTTGGTGAAACAACAATTGATAGTGAAAATACAGGAAACTCTATAGGATTCTATGAGATAGAATCATAGAATCTTACGGCACAAAAGGAGGCCATTCGGCCCAATGAGTCTGTGCCGGCACTTTAAAAAGAACAATTTAATCCCACTCCCCAGCTTTCTCTCCATAACCACGCAAATCCATCCTCCCCAAATAAATGTCTACCTCTCTTTTAAAAGTTGTTATCGAATCGGCCTCCACCACCTTTTCAGGCAATGCTTTCCAGACTTGAACAACTGGAAAGCATTGAAAACATTTCTCCTCATCTCCCCTCTGCTTCTTTTTGAAACTATTTTAAATCTGTGACCACAAGTCACTGATACACCCACCAGTGGAAATAGTTTTTCCCCATCTACTCTGTTGAATCTATCAACAGTTTACCAATGGTATCAAGAGTTTTAACAGTTTTTAACAGCACAACACTTGAATAATCACGATAGCAGTTCCCATAGTAGTTCCCACTCTCACCCAATTCCTTCTCACTCTGGCCTTGCCTCACTCAGCACATAGCTCACTCAGGGCTCTTTGCTTGAGATGCCAGTTGCAAAAATGAAAGGTCACTAGTCTACTTTATTTATTTACAAGGTGCGATCCCATTCATAACACATATTGAAAAGAATGTTATTCAAGCAATGTGTTTCTGTGCCATTTAATGTATCGGAACTTCAAAATAAATGTGCCAACTTGGATATTTTATTGTATTTCTAAATGGGATGCTCAATAAGCAATAATACTAATAATCCTTGCATTTGATATAGCACCTCATAACATCTCCAAGATGTCTCAAACAGAATATACTGTTAAGTGAATTGACTGTATATTTTGTGGGCAAAACGAGGCAGCCAATTATGCACAGCAGTGTCCCATAAACAGTTGTGGATTGCATGACCAATTTGTTATTTATTTGAAGGAATTATTACAACAACAACAACAACAACAAAATGACATTTGTAGAGCACATTTCACATCAGAAGGATGTTCCAAGGCGTTGAACAGTCATGGGTTAGGACCTGAGCTTAGGGGAGGTGGCTGGTAGAATTGGGATGAGGGAGGGCTGAGAAGTAGGATAGCTGCTGAAGGCATGGTCGAAGAGGAGGGTCTTGAGACCGGCCTGGAAGGGGGTGACAGGATTATGGGATGGAGTTCCAAAGTATGGAAGTCTGAGTTCCAGTAGACAGGGTGAAAGCCTACCTGTCGATGGTAGAGTGGGTCAGGTGGGAGACACAGAGCAGCCCGCAGCCTGCTGAACGGAGGGAGTGGACAGGTTGATAGGGGGTCTGAGGGTCAGAGAGGTAGAAAGGGGGCAAGATCATGTAGGGCTTGAAAGTGAGGACGAGGATCTTGAATTCTATCCTCTGAGGGATGTGGAGCCGGGCGAGGGTGGGGTTTGATGGGGGTGCAGAGCCTGATATGGGAAAGGACACGAGCTGCAGAGGTTTGGATGATCTGCAGCTTGTGGAGGGAAGAGTTGGTTAGGCTGACAAAGAGGGAGTTGCAGTAGTCGAGCCTTGAGGTGACAAACGAGTGTGTAAGGGTTTCAACGGCCTGAGGGGTGAGGCAGTAGCGAAGACGGGCGATGTTGCGGAGGTGGTGGAAGACAGTGGAAAACTATTTGCCAATTGACTAACAACTGGGTTCCTACTTATTGCTGGGTAAACAGAAGCATGTGGAGTAAGGAAAGCTGCCCAATGTTTCGCCCTACCCGCAAATCAAACCCAGGTCTCTTGCTTGCGACGCGAGTGCTCTAACCACTGACCTACAGGATTCCACGTAAGAATGTAAACTGCTTGAATGGGAAATTTCAGCTAGGAACTCTATTCGAAAAGAAATCATATTGAATGGGCTTTTCAAAGCGCTTCACAGTAGTGACTGTATATTTTGTAGGTGAACATTTAGGAAAGCTCTTCCAGGCTTGTCTTTTTTTTAAAATCAATTTGATTTTACCTCAAGCTAAAGTCTAAACCAGTGCACATTTAAAAAAAATCGACATTCATTTAACTGCACGAACATAACTGGAGTTAAACCAGGATCAAATATGGTGTCAATAGCAACCATATACCCTGTACAATTCAGGTGTGATTCATAACCTTGTAAATGCCAATTTTATTTCAATACATTTTCGAGTTCACATTCCATCCAGCGCATATGACCCCTGTGGTTTACTGTGGCTGCAATTACAGATGGACTGTAGTGTACAATATTCCCCTCTTTCCTTGTTTTACAATCTCTTAAGGCCAAGTATATCCCATCACCCATGTGATTTCTGAACGGTGTCAGTTGTCATTGGCAGGGCAAGGGCTGTTTACGCTGATTTGTCTGCAGAGTGAGTCGTGAGGTGGAGGGTGGGGGGTGGTGGGGTGGGTGAGAAAAAGAAACAAAACAATCAGACAACCAAATGTATTATTTTTAAAAGACTATCTGGGCTGTTGTCAACACACAAAATGAACCCGTTGGATGTATTAATAATCAGGGCTTAATGATAATAGCAACTCAGCAAGTCAGAAATCAGTCTCTCTCTCTCTCTGTCTCTTTCTGACTTTCAACAAGTGGGAATCAAGCAGACGCCGTTTTGCAGCCAGGCTTGTTCAGCACAGTAGTGGCTCAGTTTGACCCTTATTGCTTAACTGGTACATTCATTGAGGCACGATGTGTGCTAGGTTTGTTTTCCTAAAAAAAATTGCCAATCGCTTCCAGTAAGCACGGAAGTTTCTACTGTTGTTAAATTTCGGGCAGTGACGCGGGCTGCCTTGTGGGAGATGCATTTATAGGGCTGTTGGCAGACGGCAAACAACAGTGTTGAAATTTCATAAGCAAACAGTGCGCAGCTGTCCTTTGTGAATGCGGACAGGGAAAGCAATAAGTCAAAATCTTCAGAATCAGGATTACCACTATCTTGACAGACTGTCTGTCAGACGTCAAGTCCTGGATGAGAGCTAACTTTCTACAGTTTATTGTCAACAAGCCCTACTGATTGGCTCGCGCCAATGCCTTTTTGTATCAGCCCTGGCAGCATCAACCTCCATGGTTGTACACTCAACCTCACCAAGCCAGTCAGGAATCTAGGTGTCTTGTTTGACCCTTAACTGTCTTTTCTCCCTCACATCCAAGCAATGACTCGCACTGCCTTTCCCCACCTCCGCAACATTTTCTGACTCTGCCATTACCTCACTCCTAAAGCAGCTGAAACCCTCATCCACACCTTCATTACATGGAGCTCCTGTGGCTTAGTGGTTAGAGCACTTGTCTTGCAAGTTGGGGAAACCAAGCTAGGGAGACCTGTGTTCGAATCCAGGCAGATCAGGGTGAAACCTTGGGCAAGTTTCCTTACTCCACACACCTAATAATAATCCCTCCAAAAAAAACACAATAATAAAACTGGTCATTTCAATCCATGACTGTTTGTGGGACACTGCAGTGAGCAATTGGCTGCCACGATTCGCCCACAAATATACAGTCAATTCACTTTACAGTATATTCTGTGAAGTGCTTTGGGATAAGCGCTCTGGTTAAGGTTACAAATGACATCCTAACCGCCTGTGACCAGGGCTCCCTCTGCCTCCTCGTCCTCATTGACCTGTCTGCTGCGTTCGACACAGTCGATCACACCATCCTCCTTCAAGGCACAGTCCTTGACTGGTTCCATTCCTACCTGACCCACCGTTTACACTTTGTTTCTTCCAACGGTTTTTCCTCAAACCCCCGCACAGTTTCTCACGGCGTCCCTCAGGGCTCTGTCCTCGGCCCCCTCCTTTTCATCATTTAAACGCTCCCTCTGGGCGATGTCATCCGCAAACATGGGGTAAATTTCCACATGTATGCGGACGACACCCAGCTGTACCTCTCTGCCTCATCCCTCAACCCCCAGACCATCGATGTTCTGACAGCATGTCTGTCTGACATTGAGTCCTGGACGAGGGACAATTTCCTGCAATTGAACGTGAGTAAGACCGAGGCCCTCCTGATCGGCTCAAGCCAGCGCCTCCGCACATCGGGCGCTGCCAACCTCAATATCCAAGGCTGTACTCTCCACCTCACAAAGTCAATCAGGAACCTCGGCATCATGTTCGATCAAAAACTCTCCTTCCTCCCCCACATCCGTGCATTGACCGGCACCGCTTACTTCCACCTGCGCAACATTGCCAGGCTCCGCAACTATCTCACGCCCCACGCTGCCGAAACACTCGTGCATGCATACATCACCTCGAGGCTGGACAATGGAAACTCTCTCCTCGTCGGCCTCCCCAGTTCCTCCATTCACAGGCTGCAGGTCATCCAAAACTCTGCAGCCCATGTATTATCCTGCACCCGCCTCCGCGACCATATAACCCCCACCCTCGCCCATCTCCACTGGCTCCCCATCCTCCAGAGGATCGAGTTCAAGATCCTCGTCCTCACCTTCAAGGCCTTACACGGCCTTGCCCCGCCCTATTTAACCAATCTACTTTCCCCCTACAAGCCCACCCGGACCCTCCGTTCAACAAGACTTGGCCTGCTCCAAGCCCCCCGCCCGAACCGCCCGACCTGGAGGCCGGGCCTTCAGTTTCTCCGCTCCCACCCTATGGAATACCATCCCCCAATCACTCCGTCTCATTTCTTCCCTTTCCTCTTTCAAGGCCGGTTTGAAGACTTTCCTGTTCGACCATGCCTTTTGTTCCACCCCGAATTTTTCGACCTTCCCTTCGTGTCTCACCCCTTCCAAAACACTCCCCTCCCAGCTCGGGTCATACGCCTCCTGTGCAGCGCCCTGGGACGTCCTCCCGACGTGAAAGGCGCTCTATAAGTGTAATTTGTTGTTGTTGTTGTTGTTGTTGTTGGATGTCAATAAGATGTCAAAAGCGCTATATGAAATGCAAGGGTTATTATTATATTACATCTCGGCTCGATTATGCAAATGCCTTGCTGGTCGGCCTTCTCAATTCCCCCCTCCACAGGCTGCAGATAATCCAGAACTCTGCAGCCCGTGTCCTCTACCGTTCCAAACTCTGTGACCCCATCTCCCCCATCCTTGCCTGACTCCATTGGCTCCCCATCATCCAGAGGATCCAATTCAAGATTCTGGTCATTCACATTTAAAGCCCTCCACAAACTCTCCCCACTCCACATCCATGACCTCCTATCCCCTTACTAACCTGCCCACCCCCTCCGTTCAGCAGGCCCTGGCCTGCTCCACATCCCCCGACTCACCCGCCCAACCATTGGCAGGCGAGCTTTCAGTCACTCTGCTCCCAACCTCTGAAACTCCATCCCAAAGTCCCTCCGCCTCGTCCCTACCCACCTGGCCTGCTTCAAGTCTCGCCTCAAGACTCTCCTCTTCAATGGACCCATCGGCAACTCCAAATCCCCCCCACCCCTCCACCCCGTCCTCAGGTCGGGTTTGAAGCAGTAACTGTCCAGTGTCTTGGGACATCCTCCTGATGAGAAAGGCACTATACAAATTAATTTTGTTGTTGCTATTGGAAGTGCCATCTTTCGGATGAGACGTTAAACCAAGGTCCCGCCTGCCTGCCTGCTGTGCGTGATTGGCTACTGCATTGCACCCACAGCACCCAGTCAATCCATTTCACAGTATATCCTGTGTAGTGCTCTTGATGGCATGATAATGTGCTCTATCAAATGCAATGATTGTTCTAAAATCTAGATCTACTAAGACTGCGCATGAATCCACATACACGGGTGTGCAGGCAGTTTGGCTGGTTATAATAATAATCCTTACATTTGATATAGCGCCTTATCACATCATCAATATGTCTCAAAGCGCTGCATACTGCAAAGTAAAGTGACTGCGTATTTTGTGGGTAAGCGCAGCAGCACTTAGGAGTGTCCCACAAACTACCATGGATTGAAGTGACAAACTTTTATTTTGTGGAGAGATTGTTATCCCCAGAAAGTGATCTGCCAATCGACTAACAACCAGATCTTACTTCGTGCAAGGTAAACAGAGGAGTGTTGACTAAAGAAACTTGCCTGAAGTCTTGTCCCGTTGGTAATCAGACCCGGGTCCTCTCGCTTGCGAAGTAAGTGTGCTCTAACCGACCGCTGAGCTACAAGACTCCATAGGTTTTGTAAAAAAGTTTCCATGAAGAAGATGTGGATGGGAAGGTAAGTGGGGTTTGAGTTCCACAAATCCACTGCTTCTAAAATTAGTGCTTATAAGTGTGAATACAGAGCTCTGGGTAACTAGTTTATTTGAAGTTCTCACAGAACATTTTAACTCCTATTGATAAACCCTTTTTCCAGCTGGTTTATCAATAGGAGTTAAAATGTGATGAAACATCAAGGAGCAATTCAGGAAAGTATTCTGTTAGGGGAGGGAGAGAGAGAATGACTGAAATGGATGGGTGGGGAAAGGAGGAGCATAATTCTGCGCATCCCAGTGCTTTGGGGCATCCTCCCAACATGAAAGGTGCTATACAATAGTAATTTCGTACTGTATCACTTGTGGAATAATCCTAGGTGAGTTTCTCTTTAAGAGGGACATTCTTGCTAATTTTAGCTTATAAATTAGGTCATTTAATGTAAAATAGATTGGGCTCTGTTTGCAATTAGTTCCTCCTTAATGAATGCAATACAGGCTTTATAGCAAATCGGCTTTAAAGGGGGGCAGTTTTACACACTTCTTTAATAGATATCAAAGGAAAACAGTATAGGCTGTGGTGGGTAAAAAAGAATCTGAACTGTTCTATTGAACCAAGTGGTATGGATGGAATTCATACAACTGGAGGCTAATGAAAATTGGAACTGATGATAAGATGCTCAATATCACTTGCTATACACTCTGTGTTTTGTTCACTGCTCATTTTTTTGTCGTGTATTCATTGGAACCAGTCAATGCAAAAACCACCCACACGACTGTTGAGTATTTTTCACGGAAGTTTGTCTAATTTCTCATCATGGCATTAAATTAACCCTTGTTAAATCTGTCTGAATTGAGCTGAGCTGTTCAGTCTACAGACATGGACGGAAAGATAAACGTTGATTTTGATTTGGTCCAATGTGAGATGATTTACTCAAAGGTGGTGCACTCAGGCTTTTCATAATAATTTTTGACAGAACTTTCTCCCTCCTCTATACCTGGTTTAATGATATGTTCTTCCCTGGTTAGAAATATATAAATAATTGATAATCCTTGCATTTGATATATTAATCCTCACCTCACATCTTTGAGACGTCTCAAAGCACTTCACAGAATATAAAATATGAAAGTGAATTCACTGTATATTTATGGGTGAAACGCGGCAGCCAATTGCACACAGCAATGTCCCACAAACAGTCGTGGATTGAAGAAACCAACAACAATAACAACAACCTCGATTTATTAATAACCAATTTATTATTGATTTTTTTAAGGGATTATTTTTCAGTATTATTAAGAAGGGAAACGTGCCCTGACCAGGAATCAAACCCAGATCTTTTGCTTGCGAGGCGAGTGCTCCAGCACTGAGTTACAGAACTCCAACAAGTCCTAAATATGAACATTTACTATAGCTTGCACATTACAATTCTACAGAGCTTTGCTATAATCCTGACTATACTTAGAAATGGTCTTTCTGTGTGAAACTACAAAAATAAAAGAATACAAAAATTAAGGTTATTATCGGAAGGAAAATTTATATTTTATACTGGCAGAATTATAACATTGATAAAGGATGGGACTCTAAATGGCTATGAATAAGAAGCCCACAGTGTTAAAGGGACAGTGGCAGCATGGATCCAGAACTGGCAGACAGAAAGCAGAGAGTTGTGGTAAATAAACTGTTTTCTGACTGGAGGGAAGTGTCCAGTGGCGTCCCCCAGGGATCAGTATTGGGATCACTGCTCTTTTTAATTTATATTAATGATCTGGACTTGGGTATAGGGAGTACCATTTCCAAGTTTGCAGATGACACAAAGTAAATAGTGATGAGGATAATAACCATCTGCAAGAAGATATAGACGAAATGGTAAAATGAGTAGACACATGGCAGATTAAATTTAATGTAGAGAAATGTGAGGTGATGCATTTTGGGATGAGAAATGAGGGGAGGTAATATCGGCTAGATAGTACAATTGTAAGGGGTGTGAAGGAACATAGAGACCTGGGGTTTGTGTGAGTAATTCTTTGAAGAATTCAAAGGACAGGTAGACAAGGCTATCAGAAAAAGCATACAGGATTCTAGGCTTTATAAATAGGGGCATAGAGTACAAAGGTCAGGAAGTTCTGACTAACCTCTATAAAACTTTGGTTAGGCCTCAGCTAGAGTACTGTGTTCAATTCTGGTCACCACACTTTAGGAAGGATATTAAGGCATTGGAAAAAGTGCAGAGGAGATTTACCACGATGGTACCAGGAATGAGGGACTTCAGTTATGAGGAAAGGCTAGAGAGGCTAAGTATTTTCTCATTGGAGCAGAGAAGATTATGAGGATACCTAAGAGAAGTTTTCAAGATTATGAGGGGATTCGACAGAGTAAACTGGGAAAAATTGTTTCCACTGGGGGGTGCATCAGTGACTTGTGGTCACAGAATTAAAATAGTTTCAAAAAGAAGCAGAGGGGAGATGAGGAGAACTTTTTCACTCAGTGAGTTGTTTGAATCTGGAATGCATTGTCTGAAAAGGTGGTGGAGGGCGATCTTTTAAAAGAGAGGTAGGCATTTATTGGGGAGGACAGGTTTGCACGTTATAGGGAGAGAGCTGGGGAGTGGGATTGAATTGCTCTTTTCAAAGAGCCGGCGCAGACTCGATGGGCTGAATTGCCTCATTTTGTGCTGTAAGATTCTATGATTCTATGATAACTTGAACGAGAAATTCAGCCTGTAAAATAAACAGAACTGAAATAAAATTCCACCCTGATTTTCAGAGTACTGTTTTCAATGCTGTCATTTTTAAAGTGATGTGTGTTCATGAATTAACAAACATTCAAGCATTTACTACAACAACAACAACTTACATTTACTTAACACCTTTCACATCTGGAGGACGTCCCAAAGCTTTGGACAGATAGGAATTTGGACCTGAATTGGTGGTTGGTATCAGGAGGGGTGGAAAGCAGGGAGGGTAGGGGTAGGAGGGTAACCAAAGGTGTGTTCGAAGAGACATGTCTTGAAAGAGGAAGGGAGGGACAAGCTGTAGAGAGACTGTCTGAAGAACTTCCAATGGATGGGGCAGAGAGGATGAGGGCCTGATGTTGATTGTGGGGTGGGCCGGATGGGGGACATGGAGCCTACTGAGCTAGTGGGTTGATATGGGGTCAGCGGGTTGCAGAGGTAGGAAGGAGCAAGGCCATGGAGAGCTTTGAACGTGAGGTTGAGGATTTTGAACTCAAAATTAAGCAGCTTTAAGATGATATCCAGTTGCTGACTGTACTGTCTTGGTACATCAATGTAATGCTTTGTGTCTATTCTCCCTGTTCTATGTTGTGTCTCGTATACTTGAAACATCTCCTCTGTGATGTATGTTTAGATGTTGAAGAGCCTTACTTAAAGTATTGGGCAAGTCTTCTTACTCCACACACATGCCTCTGTTTACCTAGCAGTAAGTAGAAACTATGATTGTTAGTTGACTTTCTGGGGGTAATAATTCCTTCCCCCAAAAAGAAATAATAATAATAAATTGGTCACCCAATCCACAACCGTTTGTGGGACACAGCTGTCCGCAATTGGCTGCCGTGTTTCACTCATAAAATATAGTCCACTTACTTTTCAGTGTGAAGTGCTGAGGCGTCTCAAAAACATTATAAGGCTCTATATCAATTGCAAGGATTGATATAGAGCCTCTCCCTCTCCCTCCCAACATGCCCCAGTTCTAATGAAGGGTTGTGGACCCGAAACGTTGACTCACTTTCCTTTCTCCATAGATGCTGCCTGACCTGCTGAGTTTTCCCAGCTTTATCCCAGTTTTGGATTATGATTATTATTGTTATTATTATATTCTGAGACACTTCTTGGAATTCAAAGAGGCTCAAACTATATATTGATTTTTCACAGTTGATTAATCTTTGGCTATTTCACTGAACTGAGACAGAGATGCACAATAATATAAACAATAATAATTTCAGGCATTGTATGTAGTTATTCCATTGAGTCTATCTGTTCAGCTTCTGATAGGATTCCTTTGGTACATTTATTATAATAATCCTTGCATTTGATATAGCGCCATATCACATCTTTGAGACGTCTCAAATCTCTTTACTGTAAAGTCAATTGACATTTTAGGGGATTATTACCCCTAGAAAACCGATTCACAAATTGACTTAACAACCAGGATCCTATTTCTGTTAGATAAACAGAGGTGTGTGGAGTAAGGAAACCTGCCTAAGGTTTTGCCCTGTTGGGAATCGAACCCAAGTCCTTTCAATTGCAAGGTACGTGGTCTAACCAATATGCTACGGAACTCTACTTTCTCATTGTCTAACCTTCTTAACGTTCAGGACATGTCCAGTTCTGTTTTGAAACCAATTAGGGTTCCTTCCTGGTTCCACCACCTGTCAGGGGAGTTTGTTCCACATTGTTATTTTACTAAAATATATTGTCCTGCACTTTCTATTCTCCTTTGTTGCCTTTTTATTTTGAAGGTGATGACCTCTTATTGTTGAATTTTGTCATGGCAAAACAAAGTTGTTTTTTGTGTGGTCAGCTGGGTGTCTAACACATGCGGATACCATCACCGTTGCTTAAGAGTCTCTAAACCAAGCTGAGAATTCCATGTATCCCACATATACATGGAAATCCCAGAGATAGATTGCTGGAATGGAATGTGCTCTTTCTCTTTTATAAGTATTAGGCTGTAAGGCGGTTGATACATGCAGAAACTCATCACTGTTGCTTAAGAGACTCAAAACCAAACTGAGGATTCCATGTCTCACCTACATTAACATCTCCGCAGGGAATTCCTTTAAATATTTTAAATGTCTATCAATTTGCCCTCAAACATGTTGGCATTTTTAGTGAGAGAAGCTCCAGTTTAGTGAAATAAAAATCAATACAACAATTATTTGCATTTATATAGAGACCTACATTGAGATTAGTGTCTCGGAGCACTATAAAAATAAAACATCTTAGCAGCTGGGCAAAGAGGGTTGAAATCACTGGTTGCTAATTCCACTTGAGGTAACACTAGGCTGAGAAAAAGGTGACTTTTCATTGCACATTCGATGTATAGCACACATTGACACATTTCCCACACCACCCACCCCGATTCCAGGTTATTTACTGCTATGAAAAAGGAGTGTCGATAAGTCATGTTGATAAGGTTGTAATTCGCACAAAGAAATGCCAGCCAAAGACAACAACAAGTACAGACTGCAAGCGTACAACTTTTTTTTTTAGCTTCAGTCAGTTGCAAGAGCCACTTTAAACTTTCAGCACTGAAAACCACAGTCTACTCTATTCTGCAAAATGACTGATTGTAATCCCCACTAACAACAAGTTTGCTTTAGTTCTACTTTCATTCCCTTTAAACTTTGTTGTGGAGTCCTGGATTTGAGGATCTGGATTTGATTCCTGGCCAGGGGTGAAACTTTAGGCAAGTTTACTTACTCCGCACAATTCAGTTTATCAAATAGTAGAAACCCAGGTCATTAGCCAATTGTTGGATCGATTTTCTGGGCCTAATAATCCCTTTTAAAAAGATCCTATTTGGGCCACTCAATCCATGACGCTTTGTGGGATACTGCTGTGCGCGATTGTCTGCTGCATTTTGCCCACAAAATATAGTCAATTTGCTTTACCGTCCCTCCTTTCTCTCTTTCTCTTTGGCTCTGTGTGTTTGTGTGGATCTCTCTAATGCTGTATTAATCTGAATCTGATTTCATCAATTGGTACTGCTATCCAATAGAGTACTTGATAACATCACTCTCATGCACACAACTAAAAATGTTCACTATCACCACAGCCTGATTTCAGAACCTGGAACAATGTTCAGATAAGAAACTTGGTGTTAAGATGAACTGTACTGTATAGTGCCTTTCAATGATCCTTGTGCCTTACCACGTGATTAAGATTAAGATTTCACAGAATATATTGATTCACTGTGTATTTTGTGGGCAAAACACGGCAGCCAATTGTGCACATCAGTGTGCCACAAACAGTGGTGGAATGATGATTTGGAATGATGATCAAGTTGTGTGTTTTATCTTTGTGGATAGGCCACAACTATTATTAGAACTGACAGAACGCTTGGGGTGAAGTAAATGGCATTCTTTGGATTTTAAGACAGAGCACTATTTTAATATATCTGAGATAAACAGACTGTGCAGCTTCAGGCTCAGGATTTGCCAAATCAGATTGCAGATGGAATGTCAAAATTAAGCAAGCAGAGTCATGTGGACCATCTTCCCCGGTTGAAATCCTACAAAATCCATGGAAGTTAGGATTTGGCAGAAAGCTTTATATCGTGAATCAGAATTTGATCTCTTTTCTTCTGAGACACTACCCTATATGGAGGGCACCATATAAGTGCAAGCTGTTGTTGTCATTGTTGTTGTACCCTGGCCTTGCCCACCCCACCATTGGAGGCAAGCCTTCAGCCACTCTGCCTCTATCTTCTGAATCTCCATCCCTCCATCCCTCCCCCTCGCCCCTTCCCTTGCCTCCTTCAAGACCCACCACAAAGCCTTACTCTTCGATTGTGCTTTCAATCACCTTCTTTCAGCCTTGGCCTCCACCCTCCCCGATTCCTACACGCAGCTCAGGTTCGATATACTATCTGTCTCGCACCTTGGGTCCAAAATGTTGGTGTTGTTGTGGTTGTTCTCGAATAAATCCATAGGAAGTGCATCCTAAATTGAGCTCCAGAATGTCAGTCTGAAAGAGAGGCACAATATAAATGTAGGTTGTTGTTGGACTCTGCCAAGTCCTCCTATTACTCCAAATTAATCTGGGAGGCCAAGGACAACCTCAGGCTCCTCTTCTCCATCACAAACTGTCTCCTCCGATCACCCTTCGAGGCCTCACGCATCCTATCCTCCAACTCCAACTACGAAGAGATGCTGGACTTCCTCGAATCAAAAATCGAGACGATCCATTCAGCCACCTCTACCCAGTCCACCACTACCTCCCCATTACTTCTCCCCCAGGATCCACACCCCTCTCACCCCCCCACTAGATACCTTTGACCCTATTTCTCCCCCACCCTCTCTGCTGTCATCTGAAAAATGAAACCCACCACTTACTCCCTTGACCCCATCCCCACCTCTCTCCTCATCTCCCAGCTCCATGTTCTAGCCTCCTCCACCTTCCTAACTGACATCATCAACCTCTCCCTATCCACCGGCACTGTTCTCCCCCCTCTAAAAACAGCTGTCACACTACCCCCACCTCCTGAAAAAATCTTCATTGGATGCATCTACCAGCTACCGCAATATTGCCCAACTCCATTCACCCTATACACCATTACCTTACCCCCAAGCTTGCTCATTCCCTCATTCATGCATTCATCACATCCCGGCTCGACTGCGCCAATGCTCTGCTTGTCGGCCTTCACAATTTCTCCCTCAAAAGGTTGCAGATAATCCAGAACTCTGCCTGTATCCTCTACTGCTCCAAGTTTCGTGATTCCATCTCTCCCATCCTCGCCCAACTCCATTGACTCCCCATCACCCAGAGGATCCAAGATCCTGGTCTTCACATTCAAAGCCTTCCATGACCTTGTCCCATCTGTGACCTTCTTACCCCCCTACCAACTTGCCACCCATCCCGCTCAGCAGGCTCCATCTCTCCCAAGTCAACCACCCCACCATTGACGGATGAGCCTTCAGCCACTCTGCCCGGAACCTCTGGAACTCCATCCGGCAGTAACTCTGCCTTGTCCCCTCCATGGCCTCCTTCAACTACCGCCTCAAGATCTTCCTCTTTGATGGTCCCATTGGTCATCCCAAATCCCCTCCTTTCCCTCTACCCTCCCCATCCCCGACCCCAGGTTGGGTCTGAAACAATGGCAGTCCAGTGCCTTGGGACATCCTCCTGACGTGAAAGGTCTATACAAGTGTAATTTTGGTGTTGTTGTTGAACTCGTTGGCACATACACCTTCTCTAATGTGTCTTGTATAGGTCTAAATTCTATACTTGTTTCTGCATGGCAAATGTGCACCCACTTTGTACGCAGCAACGTCCAACAAACAACTGTAAGTGAATGTGAATTTTTGTCCGGGGAAATCCAAAAAGGTTCTATATTTCCATATGTGTCAGGCACCCAGTGACTATCCCCCCACCCCCACCCCACCCACCATGCAAAAAAAGTCACTACACTTCATAGAATATCTTATGAAGATTTGCTTGTGGGTGCGCAATGGGCTCCCACATTTTGCTCACAAAATATTTAGTCAATTCACTTTATAGTGTATTCTGTGAAGCACTTTGAGATGTTTCGAAGGTATGATAAAGCGCTACATCAAATGAAAGGATTAGTATTATAATTTTATTCTTCTCAGTTGAAATGCGGCCTTGGATCTTAACGGCTGACAGACTGACCAGAATTGTAGACCTTCAGCCAAAACTCTGGATGCCTCTATTCCTTCAACTTATCCCTTCTTTCCCCAGCTTCAAATCGCGCCTGAAGACCTTCCTCTTCGACTGTGACTGAGGCTCTAGTTAGGAGCAGAGGCAGGAGAGCAAGGGGTGGAGCCCAGACCTAGCAGTGGGAATAAAAGCCTGCTAAATAAAAAAAAAGGAAGCAGACCAGCAGGAAAAATCAAAAAGAGTAAACTAACAGCGCTACCACTAACAACTAACTAAATTTAACTAAAAAGCGATTCTTAGGTTAGGACAAAATGGCATTGCTGGCATGGCTAATCTCACTTTAGCCATGGCCACATAGCCTGTGGGCTGATGCTGCCCCGCTGATCGCTCGCTCCTGGTCTTTTGTGTGCGCATTTTGGCTGCCGCCCTGACCCAAGCCTCCCCCACCACCCTAAATGGCTCTCCACCCACCCCACTCAATCTGCTACTCTCACTCTGTCGTTCTCTCCCACCGCCCCACCCCTGCACCCCCAAACCTACCACCATCTTCTACTGCTGATGGAAGAAGATCCCCCCACAAACTCTCTCCTCTGTCTTGGAGTCCTCTGAACTCCTCTCTCTCTGGCCCACCTCCTGAACTGACCCCTCCTCCACACTCACACTCCTCCATAACACCCTCTCCACCACATTCAACACTCTTGCCCCCCTCACTTCCCAAACTGCCTCCTACTCCCGAACCTCATCCTGGTTCACCACCCACCTCCGTTCCCTCAAGGGCTGAATGCTCCTGGCTCAAATCCAGTCTAACAGTCCACCAGCACATCTGGCTGGACCTCAAATCATCTTGCTCTGCCCTATCCTCCACCAAATTATCCTTCTACTCCAAGATAATCCTGGACGTGAAGGACAACTCTCTGGCTTCTCTTCTCTACCACCAATCAGCTCCTCTATCTGCCCTGCCTCGCCTCGCAGATCCTCTCCTCGAACTCCCGCTGCGAGGAGATGTTGGATTTCCTCAAGACCAAAATTGAGGGAATCCGCTCTGCGGTCACTGTCCCTCCAACTTCCATCCCCTCCCCACCTCCCCCCCACAACCTGCCTCCTTCCCACCCCTCCTTCCATACCTTTGATCCCATCTCCCCATCCTCCGTTATCAAGACCATCTCCTCCATGAAGCCCACCACCTGCTCCCTACATCCCATCCCCACCCCGCTCCTCACCACCAGCTCCACCTTCTAGCCCCACAAATTGCTGACACCATCAACCTGTCCCATTCATCCGGGACTGTTCCCACTCCCTTCAAAACTGCCACCATCACCCCCATCCTAAAAAATCCTTCCCTCGATGCGTTGCAGCTATCAAGCTACCGGCCCATCTCCAACCTCCCCTTCCTTTCCAAGGTCCTTGAAAGAGTGGGTGCCTCCCAGCTCTGCTCTTTCCTCACAAACCATTCACTCCTCAAATCCCTCCAGTCGGGTTTCTGCGCTTCCCACAGCACGGAAATTGCTCTGGTCAAAATCACAAATGACATGCTGACCATCTGTGACCAGGGCTTCCTCTGCCTCCTCATCCTCCTCAACCTATCCACCACCTTTGAAACTGTAGACCACACCGCCTCTCCTCCATCCTCAACCTTCAAGGCTCTGTCCTTGACTAGTTCTAGTCATATCTCTTCCACCGCCTTCACTTCGTCTCCCCCAATGGTTTTTCCTCCAGCCCTCGCAGAGTCACATGCGGCATTCCCCATGGCTCTGTCCTTGGACCCCTGCTCTTCACCCTATACATGCTATACACCCTATACCCTGAGTGACATCATTCGCAGACATGGGGTAAACCTCCACTCTACCTTTCTACGTCCACCCTCGACTCCAGGACGACTGGCGTTCTAACTGCGTGTCTGTCCAACATTGAGTCCTGGACGAGGACAATTTCCTCCAGCTCAATGTGAACAAGATGGAGGCCCTCCTCGCGTCAGCGCCTCCTCATCTCAGGCACTGACAACATCAGCATCCAAGGCTGCTCTCTCCACTTCTTGAAGCCAGTCAGGAATCTGGGCATCTCGTTTGACCCCGAACTGTCCTTCCTCCCTCCCTTATATCCACTCCATGATCATTACAGCCTTCCACCACCTCCACAATATTGCCAGACTGCCACCACCTCACCCTCCATGCCGCCGAAACTCTCATTCATACCTTTATCACTTGCAGGCTCGATTACGGGAACTCTCTCCTCGTCGGCCTTCCTAGCTCCTCCCTTCACAGGCTGCAGATCATTCAGAACTCTGCAGCTCATGTTCTCTCCCACACCAGGCTCCGTGACCACATCACTCCCACCCTCGCCCGTCTCCACTGGCTCCCCATCCCCCAGAAGATTGAATTCAAGATCCTCGTCCTCACCTTCAAGGCCATCGATGGCCTTGCCCCTGCTTATCTCTCCGACCTGCTGTCTCCCTATCAGCCTACCCATCCCCTCCGCCTAGCAGGCTCTGGCCTGCTCAGCATCCACCGCCCTAACCACCCAACCATCATCGGCCAGGCTTTCACCCTCTCTGCTACCACACTTTGAAACTCCATTCCGCAATCTATTCGCCTCCCTTCCTCTCTTTCCTCCATCAAGGCCGGTCTCAAGACCTTCCTCTTCGACTGTGCCTTCTGCTCCTCTCAATTCTTCCAACTCTCCAACTCTCCTTCCCCTTCCCCCTACCCTGACCCTTACCCCACTGCTCGGGTCCTGACCTGATTGTTCAGCACTTTGAGGCATCCTCCTGACATGAAAGGCGCTCTATAAATATAATTTTGTTGTTGTTTTAGTTGTTGTTGTTGTTACCTCCCTCTTCCCCTCCCCCCTCCCTGGCTCAGTGTCACGCTGCTCTATTGTCCAGCACCCTTGAACACTACCCTGCATGAGGGACGCTATATAAGTTGTTGTTAGAATGGCAAGGTGGGTATTCTGGGAGGATGAGATGAAATGGGGGCCAAAGTGTCATCTTCATTCATTCATCATCAACAACAACAACAAATTACATTTGTACAACAGGTTTCACATCTGGAGGATGTTCCAAGGCACTGGACAGACAGGGATCTGCATCTGAGCTGGTGGTTGTGATTAGTAGGGGTTGAGGGTGGGGAGGATAGGGGTAGGAGGGTAAACAAAGGTGCGGTCCAAGCGGAGGGTCTTGAGATGCGTCTTTAAGAAGGCAGAGGAGAGGACAAGGTGGAGAGATTGTGGGATGGAGTTCCAGAGAGTGGAGCAGAGAGACTGAAGGCCAGACCACCAATGGTGGGAAGGACAAGCCTGGAGACATGAAGCAGGCCCAAGCCTGTGAGCAGAGGGAGCGGACAGGTTGGTATGGGGTGGGTAGAAGGGATAACTAAAGACTAAATTTGTGCCAATACCCTTTGTGGTGATCACATTTGTCATGACTCATCTCCCAGTATGCTACAGGCCTGAAAGGGGAACTTTCAGTTACCGGTTTTGAATTGGCTTCCTTCCAACACCAGAGATGTTTAACTTGAGTTTTTTTTTTGTTAGCTCAGTTCGGGAGATGAACAAAAACTCTAATTATAGACATTTTTGTAGGGGGTGTTAAATTTTTATTTTGGGTCTCTTTTTATTTGTTGCACAGCTGCTGTGGTTTGACAGTTGACTCAAATTTTAATTGTTTTCTTCTTCTTCATCATTTGGTAAAGATGTGTCCAACCGAGAAGGGATAATTGGAGATTTTGTTTTAATATCTGTGTTATGAAACTGGACAACAGAGGCAGTAAAATACGGTAAAAGTCCTTAGGTAAGACCCATCAGTGGAGATTCTAATTTCTCTCCGATCTCTTTGTTTTCTCAATCATAATCGCCCACAAATATACAGTCGATTCACTTTACAGTGTATCCTGTGAAGTGCTTTGAGACGTCTAGAAGACATGATATATCAAATGCAAATATTATTATTTTTACAGCACTCTTCATAATAATAATCCTTGCATTTGCAAATTAATCAATTTGTCACTTCAATCCACAACTGTTTGTTAAATGGCGTTGTGCACAATTGGCTGCCACAATTGGCTACCTGTGCCCAAACTAGGCATCAGGTTCGATCCCTTCCTTCCCCACATCCGGACCCTCAACAGCACCGCTTTTTTCCACCTTGCATCTCTGGCAATATCTTGCCCCAAAAGCCGCTGAAACCCTGGTCCATGCCTGTGTCACCTCTCGGCTGGACTATTCTAATGCCCCCCACCCCGGTCTCCCCTCCACCACAATCCATAAAATCCAACTCGTTCAAAACTCTGCCACCCACCTTCTCACCCACACCAAACTTCACTCCTCCATTACCCCAGTCCTTGCCAGACTTCACTGGCTCCCTATCCCAGAGAGGATCGATTTCAAGATCCTCACCCTTGTCTTCAAATCCCTCCACTCCTCTGCACTCCCCTACCTCTCTGATTTCCTCTCTCCTCAAATCAGCACCTGTTGCCTTCACTCCACCGGGTCTGGCCTCCTCCATGTCCCCCAAATCCTCCACTCCACCCTTGGAGGCCATGCTTTCAGCCACTATGCCCCGAGGCTCAGGAACTCCCTTCCTCATTCCCTTCACCTCATGCCCTGTCTTCCCAGTTTCAGGTCCCAGCTAAAAACCTTTCTCTGTGACCATGCCTTTGGTCACCTTTCTACCCCTACCCCTAGCTCGGTCCCGGGATCTGCTATTGTGAAGCGCTCCGAGATGCCATTCAGCATGGAGGGCGCTATATAAATCGAAGTTGTTGTTGTTGCTTTCCACCCACAAAATATAGCCAATTCACTTTACAGTATATTCTGTGAAGCGCTTTGAGATGTCTTGTTTTATTTTTGAAGCGATTATTACCCCTCAGAAAGGCAATCCCCCAAGTGACTAACAAATAGGTTCTTAATTATTGTGTGTCGTGTAAGGAAACATTATGCTCCGCCCAAGATTTGAACCAGGTCTTCTAACTGCTCTAACCAATGAGCTACAGTACTCGTTTGGGGAAGCATCTTTGAACACTTGGATACCTTCCTTGGTACTACCACTGCACTCGGAAAACATCTGGGCCTGGATGACAGCATCAGTATGTGTTACTCTAGTTGATGATACTCCCTTCTCCAAATCATATAGTTGTGGGTTGAAGCTCCCATGTTAGGACTTGTAGTCTGGGCTGAAACTCACAATGCAGTGCTTGAGGATATGCCTCCTTGTTGGAGGTGCCATTCTTTAGATGAAACATTAAACCAGGGTCCTGTACAGGTGGATCTTCAAGTTCTTATAGAGTCCATGGCACGATTTGAAAGTGAAGGAAGATTCTCCCAATGTCCTGGCCAACAATCCCACCACACATAAAATGGATCATTCACTCCATGGATGTTTGTGAAGCATTGCTATGCAGTGAACTGTCAGCTGCAATTGTTGCAACATGAATAACCCATCAATTTAGGAGATTATTGGTCAGAACCAAAGGAAATCCTTCTCTTCATGTAGTTCTATGAGATGTTTAACAATGTGGAGTCCTGTAGTTCAATGGTTAGAGCACTTGCCTCACAAGCAAGAGACTTGGGTTCAATTCCTGGCCAGGGTGAAAACCTGGGTAAGGTTCCCTACTGCACAGGTCCGTATATTGACTGTATATTTCCCCACTCCCGACTGTCCAGCACCTTGGGACGTCCTCTCGATGAAAGGCGCTATGTAAATGTAAGTTTTGATTGATTTATTGATTGAAAGGCGCTATACAAGTGTAATTTGTTGTTGTTGCATTGTAGTGTTGACCTGTAAAGGGTCTATTTGAGAAATATCCTATTTGATTCCCTATTTGAGAAATATCCATGGGCTGCATAAGCAATAATTTTGTGTTTCCCTTCCAGAAACATAGCATCAGAGACCATTTCTGGGTTATGGAGGACGTGGGTGATCCAGATGAACTATAGGGCGTGGGAGAGAGATGGATGAAATTGGCCTGTGGGCCGGATGCTGCCCTCCAGTATAGTGCATGCTGTTTGTCTAAACCCAGGGAGTTTTTGGAGGTGGTTGGCCAGAATTTGGGGGACCCAGTGTATGTGATGGAGTTCAACCAGTCCTTCAACAATATGGGAATGTGTGCATTGGGAACATTGGAGCATTTTGGGGACTGATTTTGTTGAACAAAAAGACCAAGCAACACGCTGCGCTTGGCCCTGTTTCACAAGAACACTAATCAAGAGAACCCAAACCACAGAGGTCACGAGTATCAATCAGGTCCTGACCTCAGTGGTGAAGTTGTGGGAAACCTACTGTCAACAGATAAACATTAGGTAAACTTCTGGCTTGATAAAGACTTGCAGACTGGAGGCTACTCCAATCCCTAGATACCATTCATTACAGTAAATTAATTTCATCCGGGGCTGTGGTGAACCCAAGAGTTGAAGTCAGCAGGATCCAGCACAGATATATCATTCCATGCTTTAGTGCTTTGTGTTCCATCTAGCCTCGTGAATTATTAACCGTTTAGATAAGCTTGTGAGTGGGGAGGAGGGGAGGCAAAGTATAGGTAATGAACAAGGTCACAGCGAAACGACCAAATAAAACAAAATGTAAAGTAAAGAGTTTGCTGTTGCTGCAAGCTTGCCTCAGAAAATGGCTGCATGTTTGGAGTAGATAAACTGCATGGCAGTCAGAGTCCCATGGTTCAGTGATTAGAGCTAAACGAGAGAGTTCGAATCCTGGCAGGATGAAATGTTGCCCTAGATTTCTTACTTCGCAAGGCTCTGTTCACCTAGCAGTAAGTAGGAATCCAGTTGTTAGTTGATTAGTGGATAGCTTTTCCCGAGGTTAATAATCTTTTAACAAAAAAAATGTGATCACTCAATCCATGACTGTCTGTGGGACAGATTGTTTTGTAGTCATCGTGGGGGATAATTTCACATAGCAATGTCCCGCAAAATGCCGTGAAATGAATGACCAATTTTCTTTTTAAAAATCTGCTTTGAGATGTTTTGGCATTGATAGACTGTATATTGAATGCAAGGATTATTATTAGAATATTTCCTTCTTCAAGCAAGTAACTTCCAAGTTGCAGATGTGGTGGGAAGCAAAGTGGAAGAAGAGGAGGGGATGAAATTAATTTCACACTGAGACTGAAATAATAAAAAAACTTAATACCAGACGATTGAACAAAAAATAAAAGTCAGCATGACATCCGTCACAATGATTTATTGTAACTTCTCAACCTACTTGATGTTTAGTGTTTTTGATTTTTTTTGAAAACTCCACCTCATTTATTCATTTCCCCCTAGAACTGCCTGCTTCCTGCTTCACATATCAACCTAGCAATGATATTATTGGCAACATCAGTTCAGGGTCATTGGCAGTCTGGCCTGCAGTATTTAAACTCTTTGACGGGATGACTAAACAACTGTAGGCTCTTTGCCATATTATTGCTTTTTGCTGCAGAGCTACACATTAGAAGCTGCATTGCGGAGTCCTGTTGCACAGTGGTTGGAGCACTTGCCTCACATGCAAGAGGACTTGGCTTCGATTCCCGGGCAGGCGAAACCTTAGTCACATTTCCTTACTCCACACGCCTCTGTTTACCTAGCAGTAGTTGGGAACACGGTTTGTTAGTCCATTGGCAGATCACTTTTATGAGGGTGATAAATCTCCATAATAATCCCTTCAAATATGTATATTTGGTCACTCAGTCCACTATTGTTTGTGGGATGCTGCTGTCGCAATTGGCTGCCGTATTTCACCCAAAAAATACACAGTTAATTTACTTTACAATATATTCTTGTGAAGCGCTTTGGAACATCTCGAAAACATGATAAGGCACTATCTCAAATGCAAAGATTATTGTTATTATCATAAGACACTCTCCCTGCCGCACTTGATCCAGCACCTTGGAACGTACTCCCTAAGTGCAAGGCACTCTATACATGTAATTTTGTTGTGTTTGTTGTTGACTTACTCAACTTGGTTGCATGCCCTAGAGTAGCCACTTCATTTGTTGTGTTTAATGTCTGGCGAATGCATCAAGTTTTCTGTATTTTTTTTAACCCAGCTGAATGATAAATTGCCTGATAACATTGATATTGGCTTTGCTCCCTCAATCACAAATATGAAACTATGTACGGCACAGTGGGACATATTGATTCTGAAGCTAATTTAAACCAACTCTGTGGTATCCTGTAGCTCAGTGGTTAGAGCACTCACCTTGCAAGCCAGAGACTTAGGTTCAATTCCCAGCATGGTGAAACCTTGGGTAAGTTTTTTTACTCCACATGCCTGATAATAATCCCTAACACAAAAAATTGGTCATTTCAATCCATGACTGTTTGTAGGGCACTGCTGTGTGCAATTGACTGCCATGTTTCACTCACAAATTTACAGTTGAGCTGGGAATATAAGTTACCAAGTACTCTTGGGTCCAGCTCATTTACTTCTTGGACAGTAAACCTCTCTCTATGCTACTCCAGGAACATTTCATTAAACAATAACCTCAGAAGGGTGTCTTCTTAATGTGCTGGTTGTGCTTAGCATGTGATGGCCATCATCACAGCCTATTTTGAGTTGGATTGCTTCAAACAGCCCAAACTTGATTTCAAGCCATCTTGTCACATTGTTGCAGCTGGCAAACAACAGAGATTTGTGTTCCGTCCATCTCAGCTGGATTTGAATTCATTTAACTGAGTTAAGTGACTTAAATGACTTAACTGTTGCTGAGCAATTGAGAGTAAGTCAAGCAGGGCAGGTAGATTATTTTATAATAATAATAATCCTTGTATTTGATATAGCACCTTATCACATCTTCGAGACAACAACAACAAAATTACATTTGTACAGTGCATTTCAAGTTTGGAAGGACATCCCAAGGTGTTTAACAGTCAGGGGGTCAGGACCCAAGCATGGGGGTGACAGGGCTGAGGGCAGGGCTGGGATGAGGGAAGGCAGAGAGGTAGGATAGAGGCTGAAGGCACGGTCAAAGAGGATTGTCCTGAGATCAGTCATGAAGGAGGCAAGGGAGGGAACAAGGCAAAAGGATTGTGGGATGGAGTTCCAAAGCGTAGGGGCAGAGAGATGTCTTAAAGCACTTCAGAGAATATATTGATCTTTTGTTGGTAGCTGATAATAATATGAGTAACTTATAATAATAATTCTTGTAGCTCCTCAACACGTCTTCGAGATGTCTCATATATCCTGTAAAGCGCTGTGAGGCATCTCAAAGATATAATAAGGAGCTATATTAAACACAAGTATTATTGTTATGAAAATCTGCACATTTCACCAGAATTTTCTGCAGTATCAAATGAGAACTATTTTTCACAATATTCTTTGTAGTTGATACAGCACCTCATCTCGTTGTTGAGATGTCTCAAGGCACTTCAAAGAATATACTGTAAAATATGGATTGACTTGTGCATTTTGTGGGTGAAACACGGCAGCCAATTGTACACAGCATTGTTCCAAAAACAGTTTTGAATTCAGTGACCAATTATGTTTGAGTGATTATTACCCCAGAAAGCAACCCGATAATTGACCAACAACCAGGTGGCTGCTTACTGCTTACTGGTTGGAGTAAGGAAATTTGGCTAAGCTTTTGCACCAACCCGCTCAGGAATCGAACACTAATCCGCTCGCTTGCGGGGCGAGCAAGCTAACCACTACGCTATGGGTTCATGTGACGTAATATGAAAGAAAGTCATCCAATGGAAATGGGTTCCCTTGAGTGATGAACGTATTGCAGGCCGCAGCTACTCCTCGTATTTCTCGTTGCCTGGGGTGTTTGATCAGTTCATCTGCAGCAGCGATTGAGTGATGCCTGAAGCTCTCGGCTGCACAAAATTAGAAGGGGTTTCATTGCAATTGATTGTTTGGCCAAACAACATAGAAATCAATTGACCTGTGTCTTTTCAGAGTTGCAGAGATGTCCTGTTTTCATGGGGGGTTGGTGCCCTGTACACCCACTGCACACTGAGAGCAGAGATTAGCAGTGATGGGGGGTGGGGGGGAGAGGGGTGGAAAGGAGAGTGGTTGGAGAGAAGGGCGGTATGAGTGTCAGTGAGAAGGGCGTAAGCAATGCTTTTCTTCGAAGCAAAGTGCTCTTCATTTCGACAAACAAGGTGGTAAAGCGCCAAGGATTATTATTAAGCAACTACGGCGAAAGTCAGGTACAAGTTTCATCTTAATAAAAAATACACACCCACCCACCACCACTTTGCAGGCTGTTGTTCTGTTCTGTGTCTAACTACTTCAAGTCGTGCGGTGGCTCACAAACCACAGCCGGAATGAAGACAAACTGTCTTTCATAATTCATTTGGGAGCCTAAATCAGCCCTCACGTTATACAAACACGGCAATTCTATCTGTCAGCCGTTTGATATTATGCATACCTGATTCACAGGAGGCAGCTGGTTCAGGAGAGTCCAGGGAAGGAGTTTGGAAAAACAAGGTTCTCTCAAGAAAGTCACGTTTTTGCAATCTGAAGGGTGGAGTGTTTTTGGCAGGTTTACATTACAGCACAAATTACAGCCACTTGATATAAAGCGGGGAGGATTAAAGGTGAAACCAGAAGACTGCTGCATTCCACGGGAGAAATATTTCAGGCCAAAATCGATGGGGAAATGTGTTGGAGCAATCACTGGGTTGTATTTTTTTCTAACACCCTTTGGGTGCAGTGATTGGTATGTTGTACAGGTGGCCAGCATGGATTTGGGTCAATGATTTAGAAATAAACTAGGCTGCCGTAGCAAGCAAACATTCTGTTCATTTCATTCGGCCTCTCGTTCTGTGCCAATCTCCACACATTCCCCTCTTTTCTTCATTTTCTCTTTCTCTGTTGAATGTTTCCACTTATTTATTCACTTTGTGAAGGGGTCCCTCCAGCTCAGTGCACTAGGCTTGCATGTGAGGATTTGATTCCCGGGCAGGGTGAAACTCTGGGCAAGTTTCCTTACTCCACACACTTGTTTATCCAGCAGTAAGATGGAACCTGGTTGTTAATCAGTTGGTGGATCACTTTTCCATGGGTAATAATCCCTTACAAAAATGATAAATTGGTCGCTTTAATCCATGGCTGTTTGTGGGACACTGCTGTATGCAATTGGCTGCCGTGTTTTACCTCCAAAATATACAGTCAATTCACTTTACAGTATATTCTGTGAAGCGCTTTGAGACGTCTTGAAGATGTGATGAGACGCTACATCAAACACAAGGATTATTATTATTATTTTTTCAATTTCTCTTGAATTGTTCCACTTATTTGTTCACTTTTCCCAGCTTGCTTATTGATGGTTTTCTCTTGCTTTTGTCTCCTCTCTTGCTCTCTTCTTGTCAACCTGCGCCTAACCTGCGTGATTGTTTGTGTGCAATTGGCTGCCGCCTTTCGCCCACATATATACAGTCAATTTACTTCACAGTATATTCTGTGAAGTGCTTTGAGACTTGAAAACATGAAAAATGCTATATCAAATGGAAGGATTATTATTATTATTGTTGTTGTTGTTATTATTATGAATTCTTCCGGAATTGGGTATGCAGGATGCGTCCCTCCAGGGAGAGACAGAGAGTGAGAGAGTGGGTATTCCATTCCAACAATCTATCTGAAATTTGCACGTGTAGGTGGGATGCATGGAATTCTTTGTTTGGTTTGCAGACTCTCAAGCAACGGTGATGGGTTTCCGCATGTGTCACAGGTTTAACTAAAACATTTAAAAAAATATTTTGCTCATTATGTCTCTATCTGCCTTACTGTCGATTAACAAACCTCTTCTCTTTTTTTCTCTCTCTCTCACTCTCTATTTTTCTTGCTCTTCGGTCAATTTGATATCATTCTTCTACGCTATCCAACCTACTCTATTCTGCAGGTTTTTTTTATATCAACCACCTTTCCCAGTGATAATAATAAGGTTTAGCATGTTTGGTAAACTTATTTCAGTTGTTTCACAATCAAAAAGGAAGGTCTTTAAGCAGGATTTGAGGGAGTGGAGGAAGGAGGTAAGGCAGAGGGATTGAGGGAGGGAGTTCCAGAGTTTTGGGACGTAGTGGATGAAAGCACGACCACCGATGGTAGAGTGGAGGAGACAAGGGACGAACAGGAGACCAGAGCCAGCCAAGCAGAGGCAGCGGGTGGTGGGGTGGGGATTGGGGGATTAGCAAATAGGGAAGCACGATGGCATGAAGGAATATGAAAATGAGTGAGAGGATCTTGAGGTCGATCCAGAGTAAAGTGGGCTGAAGTGAGCAAGGTGCCCAATCCTACATGCACTATATTCCCACTTTGTGGAAATCACTTGATTACTAGGTAATGCACACAACAGCTTTCGAATGCTGAATATATGCATGAGATGTCATCAGGGCATTGATTATTGGTCATTATTGGTCAATATAAATGTCTCACAACGGTTTCCAGTCTTTCGGCTATAATTTTTTAATGAACTGTTGTGGATAAGACGGTTTACAAATGTATTTAACTGGACGGAAAATGGTATCATTGAATATTTATCATCCTGTCTGTTATAATGAAGGCCTGAAGGACGTCAGTAGTGTAGTAGTGTTAAATATATATATTTTTATCAAGCCTTTTAAATCCAGCCATTTTTTTCCGTGCATCCTGTCATTTACAGGTTGTAAACAGATGTCTCTGAAACAAAACATTATAATTTCAAAGCACGGGGATGTGAACCAGAAGAGGGGGCAAGTGAATGTGGGGGAGTGAGTTGATACTTTTTTTATTGTTGCATTTACCTGAATGCAATCTAATAATAATCCTTGCATTTGACATAGCACCTTATCACGTCTTTGAGACGTCTCAAAGAGCTTCACAGGATATACTGACAATAGTGAATTGACTGCTTATTTTGTGGGTGAAAAATGGCAACCGTTTACACACAGCAGCGTCCCACAAGCAGTTGCGGATTGAAGTGACCAATTTATTATTATTATTTTCTTTTATTTAAATGTACAATGTTCCCAACTCTCTAGATTGAAACAAGTAAGTACATGAGAGACTTATTATGAAATTAAAGGCCCATGGCGTAAAAGGGACAGTGGCAGCGTGGATCCACAACTGGCTGCGAGACAGAAAGCAGAGAGTTGTAGTGAGCGGCTGTTTTTCAGATTGGAGGGAAGTGAGCAGTGGTGTGCCACAGGGATCAGTTTTGGGTCCATTGCTGTTTGTAATCTACATCAATGATCTGGACTTGGGTGTACGGAGTACAGTTTCCAAGTTTGCAGATGACACTAAGTTAGGGAGAATAGTAAATAGTGAGGAGGATAGTAGCCATCTGCTATATATATATATATATATATATATAATGAGGATATAGACAAATTGGTAAAGTGGGCAGACACATGGCAGATGAAGTTTAATGCAGAGAAGTGTGAGGTGATGCATTTTGGGAGAAGAAATGAAGGGAGGCAATATAGGCTAGATAGTACAATTTTAAATGGTGTGAAGGAACAGAGAGACCTGGGGATTTGTGTTAGTGACTCGTTGAAGGTGGCAGGACAGGTAGACAAGGCTGTTAAGAAGGCATATGGGATACTAGGCTTTATAAATAGGGGTATAGAGTACAAAAGTCAGGAAGTGCTGACTAACCTCTGTAGGACTTTGGTGAGGCCCCAGCTGGAATACTGTGTTCAATTCTGGTCACCACACTACAGAAAGGATGTGAAGGCATTGGAAAGGGTGCAGCGAAGATTTACTAGGATGGTGCCAGGATTGAGGGACTTCAGCTATGAGGAGAGGCTAGATAGGCTAGGGTTATTCTCTCTGGAGCAGAGAAGATTGAGGGGAGACCTAATAGAGGTTTATAAGATCATGAGGGGTTTCGACAGGGCAAATAGAGAAAAACTATTTCCACTCGTGGGTGAATCTGTGACTCGTGGTCACAGATTTAAAATAGTTTCAAGGCGAAGTAGAGGGGAGCTGAGGAGAATTTTTTTCACTCAGCGAGTTGTTCGAATCTGGAATGCATTGCCTGAAAAGGTGGTGGAGGCTGATTCGATAACAACTTTTAAAAGGGAATTAGATCTTTATTTAGGGAGAACAGGTCTATTAGGCTATGGGGAGCGGGCAGGGCAGTGGGATTGAATCGCTCTTTTCAAAGAGCCGGCACAGACTAGATGGGCCGAATGGCCTCCTTTTGTGCCGTAAAATTCTATGAATCTATGAATCTATGAATCTATGAAAGTACAAATGGAACCCACTGCCTGAAAAGGTGGTGGAAACAGATTTAATAACAATTTTCAAAAGGGAATTGGATAGATACTTGAAAAGGGAAAACTTGCAAGGCATTCGGGAAAGAACGGGAGGTAGTGGGACTGATCAGGCAACTCTTCGAAACAGCTGGTACAGACACAATGGGCTGAATGACCTCTATTCCAAAATCTTTCCAACACTTCCCTGCCCCGCCTCTGTTTCCGAATCCCATTTGAATCCGTCCCTTTGACTGTACTCAGGGATGCAAGTTGTTGTTCATTCATTGTTGTTGTAAAGCCCCCAGATCGGGATCTCTTTGTCTCTTTGTGAAGTTCTTTGAGACGTTTTCCCTCCCTCCGTCAAAGTGCTTAATGAGTGCAAATTTTTTTTACAAATCAAATCGAATTTTCCCCACTCAGCCATTCTCTGCATCTTACCAACTCCGACCTGCTACACACGCCACAACATCCCCGTCACCACCACCCAGCCATAACATTGGCAGCCACAAATACAACCATTGGCTCCCGCTCTGCCTACAATCATTTTATTTTACAAAACCACCTTAAACAAATACCAACCTCACCAGCCAGGTTTCATCACGTATCTCACCCCCCTCCCACAACAACTTGTTCCCCAAAGGGCACAAAACCTTAGGCAAAAGTTTCCTTACTCACCATGCCTCTGTTTACCTGGTATTAAGTAAGAAGCTGGATGTTATTTGATTGGTGGATCGCTTTTCCGGGGGTAATAATTCCTTCCTTCCCCACCAAAATTTGTCACTCAATTCACGACTTTGTGGGATACTGCCATGCGCAATTAGTTGCTGTGTCTTGCGCACAAAATACAGAAAATATACACTTTACCATATGCCGTATACAGTGAGACATATAGACTGCACAAAGGTGAAATAAAATTCCAAGGCAGAAACAATGCATTATGTGGATTGCTGAAACCTTCTAGGACAAAGCCTAGAATTCTCTAAAACTTTTGTGAGTGAGATTTGAAGTGACAGATTATTTTTCTTTTTCTAAATATATTTGAAATTCTAACATCAGGATCTGAAATATGATGTTTGCAATAAAAGATGATTCCCGATATGTATACCTCATGTAAACCCCAATAAGGTAATAACTAATATTATTACTGAGAGCTGTACAGAACAGGAAAGTCTCAACTTTTGATTCCCAGTCTGTTTTGAGGTTTGACTGATGTAAATCTGGGTAGGTGTTGAGGCATTACATCTGGCCTGGTGAGGAGATGTGAGGAGAGAAAGCTGCAAGGATTCCTGATCTTGATAGCTCGTCAAACGAAAAAAGAAGTAAATACGACCTGTGAGTCCTTGAAACATGGGAAATTATGTTCCTTCTAAAATCTAAGTGGTTTTGATAGGAAACTGAATGTGATGTAGGTGAATGTATGGTGGTTATATGTGGATTCCTGAAGCTCAGTGGTTAGAGCACTCTCCTTGCAAGTGAGAGACCCAAGTTCAATTCCAGTCAGGGCGAAACCTTGGGCAAGTTTCCTTACTCCACATGCCTAATAATAATCACTCAAAAAAAAATTGCTCATTTCAATCCACAACTGTTTGTGGAACACTGCTGTGCATAATTGGCTGTTGCGTTTCGCCCACAAAATATGCAGTCAATTCACTGTACAGTATATTCTGTGAAGCGCTTTGAGATAACTAGAAGACATGAAAAATACTCTATCAAATGCAAGGATTATTATTATTATATCCTGTGCATTGAGACATCTCGACAACATGATAAGACGCAATATCAAATGCAAGGTTTATCATCTGGGTTCCGACAAGCTTCCTCCAAGGCATCCCCTGCCTCCTTCAAAATCCATCTCAAGGATCTCCTCCTTTACCGTACTTTTGATCAACCTCCTTTCCCACCCCCCACCACCCCCGACACTGCCCTCAACGCTCCCCGATCTCTACCACCAGCTTGGATCTGAAATATTGTCTGTCCAGTTCCTTGGGATGTTCTCCCAAGATGAAAGAATCTATACACATGTATGTTTGTTGTTGTTTGAGGCGTTATCCTTTGTGAAAAATGAATGCTACGTAAACTGCAAAGTTTTACCTTAGCCCAGGGCCCACACGCTCGCCCTCTGAGCCAAGACAACGAACCTCCACCGCAATTGAAGCACATTGAAGGTGTTTCAATATTATAGGCTCTCTTGTCAAATGCAAGGATCATTTGCCATCTGTGGATGACGTGAGATGATGTACATTGCTTGCAAGGTGTTGACATTGTAGATTTGGATTAATCAAAGCAATGTTTTGACGAGGCTGCCGTTTGAGCCCATAAAACCAAAGATCCAAAGTGTTCCCTGTTTTAGCAATTGTATTGTGTGCGTGAGTGTGTGTGTGTGTGTGTATGTGTGTGTGTGTGTGTGTGAGAGAGAGTGTGCCCAAGCCAGCGCAAATGCTAAATTATTTTGTTTCAAAATCTTGGGTGTGCTATAGCGCCTTATCATGTCTGCGAGTCGTCTCAAAGCAATCACAGGATATACCGTAAAGTGAATTATGAAAAAGTGAATATACTGTAAAGTGTATTCACAAATATATGTATCGGTATTTTGGGTGTGACAAGCAGCAGCCAATTACGCACAGCGATATCCACATATAGAAATGATTGACCAAATTATTATATGTGTATGTATTTATTTACTTTGAAAGGAGTATTACCCCCACAAATCCGCTCCGTCAATTAACTAACAACCAGTTTCCTACTTACTGCTAGGTAAACAACAATGACAAACTTACATTTATATAGTGCATTTCATGCCAGAAGGACATCTGAAGGCCCTGGACTTGAGTGTTTCAGACCTGAGCTAGAAATTTTTCTGATCTCTGCAGCCAGCTGATATTTTAAAAATATGTGGAATAGGAAATTTGCCAAAGGTATTGCTCTGACCGGGAATTGTAGCCGGATTCTCTCACTTGCGCAGTTAGTGCTCAGGATTGTGGTACTACACCACAGAACTTCATACATATCCTTGGATTCGATATAGCGCTTTTCACGTCTTCTAGATGCCTCAAAGCGCTTCACAGAATATACTGTAAAGTGAATTGACTGTATAAAATGTGGGCTAAACGCGGCAGCCAATTGCGCACAGCAGTGTCCAACTAACAGTCATGGATTGAAATGACCAGGGCTATAGCACTCTCACCACTTGAGACAAAAAGGCTGCGGTTCGATGCCACTGTCAGCACTTTGAATGCACAGTCTAGGCTGACACTGCAGTCGTGGATTGAAATTATTATTAGTTTTTTTTCTTAAGAGATTATTATCAGATATATGTGTGGAGTAAGGAAACTTACCCAAGGTTTGGGCCTGCTGGGAATCTAACTCAGGTCTCTCGCTTGCAAGGCAAATCCTCTAACCACTGATTTACAGGACTCCAAATATATATTAGAGTATAGTGACTCTACACTGGACTTAAAACTCAGCCAATTGAATTGGAGAGCATGCATATAATCCACACCAACAGATATCCAGATAGAGGGGCAGATGGGAGAAGGAGAAAAACAGAGACAGAACAGCAACGGCTAATTTCAGCAGTGTGCCATCGTTCAACTCTCTCTGGACTCTGTTATTTTCCCCAAACTGAGGTTTTATGACACAGCCATGTTGACAGGACAGGGCCTGGAAGAAGCTTGCTACATACGGAGACTGTCATGCCATATTTCTCCATCGCTGATTTCGGAGAGAGTCTTCCAAACAAATGAGCCAAAAGGGAGCAAAGATGACACAGGCGAGATCATGAGAAACTTAACAGTGCAGCACCAGGGGAGAGGAAACCGGTGGTAAACTTGAACACGCTGACAAAAAGTGCAGTCAACCTCGACTGAAGCTGCAGGCACCGTCTCACGTACCTGTCGGAGCACACAATAGCAGCCCAGAAGCTGCATATCTCACTGTCTCTGCCTCCAGAACGTTTTTTTAATATATTGTCTTCAAGCTTAAGATTTTGCAGATGGCCCTGAGGTTTCCATGCAGATGATGAGAGACAAAACAACGACAAATTGCATTGACACGGTGCCTTTCATGTTGGGAGGACGTCCAAAGGTGCTCGACAGTCAGGTATTTGGACCCGAGCTGGGCTTGGGATCAGGAGGTGGCCATGGAGGGTGACCGACGGCTCAGTTGAAGAGGAAAGTCTTGAGATGGGTCTTGATGGAGGGAAGGGAGAGGGTGAGGTGGAGGGAATGTGGAATGTAGTTCCAAAGGGTGGGGGCAGAGAAGCTGAAGGCTCACCCCACCATCAGACGTCACCCTTTGCTATTGTTGTTATTTACACTAGTTACGCTGTGACTGTGGCTTGGGCAGCAAACCAAAACTTAAAATCTTTTTGAACTTTGCAAGCAGCAAAAGTTTTAAACACCTGAAGAATATCTGGCTTTCAAACTGTGGCTGAATTTTAAGCCTTTTCACTAATCTTGCTGCACGCAATTTTAAGATTTACTCCGACAGAATGGTCTTATGTCTGAGACCAGGGGAAAACTGAAGCCTCCTGGAAACTGGGATTGGATTCACCACAAAGACTCAGATCCAACACCAGTCTTAACATCTTGGCAATTTCTCTGTATTTTTTCCCCCTGAGTGTAGCCAACAACAACCAACAAGTGTAGCCAGAGATTACACAGAATTATCTAATAATAAAAATAATCCTTGCATATGATATAGCGTCTTATCACCTCATCGAGACGTCTCAAAGACATTCACAGAACATACTGTGAAGTGAATTGACTGTGGATTTTGCGGATGAAATGGGGCAGCTGGTCAGACACAGCAGTATCCCATTGATTCAGTGTCCAAATAATTTTGGGGGGAACAATTACCCCCAGAAAGTGATCCACAAATTGACTACCAACTGCTAGGTAAACAGAGGCATGTGGAGCAAAGAAACTTGCTGAATATTTCGCCCCCACAGAGATTGGACCTGACTGGGCACAAATTAGCTGTTGCATTTGCTTACAAATGCAGTGTATCCTATATGTAAATAAAATAAATGCACTTTGAGATGTCAACATTGTGATAAGGCATTGTATCAAATGCAAAGATCATCATGCTGTATATTACTGTGCGGAAGAGAACGCTAAATTTAAAAAAAAGTTCTGATCAACAGGAAGGAATTGTAGAGGTGTAAAATAAAACGTTAGGGCGCAGCAACTCGCCATTTTATTACTGGGCAGGGCGAAAGGTTGGGCAAGTTTCCTTGCTTCAAACACCTCTGTTTACCTGGCAGTAATTAGGAACCCAGTTGTTAGATGATTGATGGGGAAATAATCCCTTCAAAAAATTAATTCATAAAAAAACTGATAATAATTTGGTTAGTCAATCTACAGCTGTTTGTGGGACACTGCTGTGCACAATTGACTGCAATGTTTCACCCACAAAATATACAGTCAGTTCACTTTACAATGCATTCCGTGAAGCGCTTTGAGACATCTCAAAGAAGTGGTAAGGTGCCATATGAAATGTAAGGATTATTATTATGAAGTTTCTCTATGTGAGGCCCACTCTCCTCCCCCCACCTCCCTCCCCACTAACTCCCCATTCAAACTTTTCCAAACATCTGTCAAATTCCCCTTTAAAACAATTTATTGCACTTCATCCTGATGGTACCTGGAATTCCCAATTGTGCTCTTGGAAAAGCTCTGCCTATTGTCAGTCTGTGGGATTGTGTGCACTTGATTGTTATGCTTGGCGGGAAACATGTTATCTCTATCCTAGGGAACAGTCCTGGAGTTCCCAGAAAGGAGGTTGAGCTGTTGTACCTTCTTGAGATCCATTTCATTTAAGCAGCAGACTGTGGCCAGAGGAATGAGGCTCCTGTGACTTTGCACTCAACTGAGAAACGGAATCCGATTCTAATGACTGTGTTGGAAGAGAATGTGTGTTGTACACGTGGATTACCGTTGAGAAAGAACTTGCATGAACTGTAACAATAGCTTGCATTTTTATTCTGTCTTTCACTTAGCTCTAGCAGTGGCATGAACTTTATAGTAGATATAACATTGCAAAAGCACAGTGTCTGTTTCTGTAAGGCACACAGTTGCAACAACAAGTTGCAACAACAACAACATGCATTTATACATTGGCCTTCATGCAGAGTGCTTGGACAGTGGTGGAGTCTGAACCTGAGACAG
This sequence comes from Hydrolagus colliei, assembly GCA_035084275.1. Lineage (NCBI taxonomy): Eukaryota > Metazoa > Chordata > Chondrichthyes > Chimaeriformes > Chimaeridae > Hydrolagus > Hydrolagus colliei. The sequence goes on from CM068745.1 coordinate 72,851,035, forward strand.
TGGGAGAAGGAGGGGACAGGTGACCCTAAGCGCAATCGAAGAGAAAGGTCTTGGCAGAGAAATCTTGTGGGTGGAGGGTGGAGGAAGGGAACTGTCTTCTCTTTCTGAATAATCTTGTGAGATTAGTGTCAAGTTGAAGAAACAGATGTAAACCTTATGCAAAAAAAACTTCAGCTTTGACGTTGTCAGCTTGACTGTGAGCTCAACAACAACTAATAACATTTGTTCAGCACCTTTCACATCGGGAGGACGTCCCAAAGCGTTGGACTGTCAAGGATTTGGACACGAGCTGGAGTTTGTGATTGAGAGGGATGGAGGGTAAGGTTAGGATGGTGACAGATGGTGTTATCCAAGAGGAGGGTCTTGAAACATGCTTTGAAAGTGGGAGGTGAGGTGGAGGGACTGTTTGGATGGAATTCCAAATGGCAGGAGCAGAGAGGCTGAAGGCCCAAGCAGCAATGGTGGGGGACACAGAGCAGGCCGGAGCTGTCTTGATATGAGTCTCACAAGTTTCTCTGCTTCCTTCATGCCAACCTCTCCCCCTTTGCAATTCTGTTCCAAGGCTCCCTGCAACAAGCTTTATTTATATATAAAAATGGAAAAGAAGCCATATTGTCCTGTGTGGATCATTTGAGGTGTTACTGTGTGCAAATTGGCTACCACGTTCACCCACAAAGCCCACCGTATACCTTGTGATGCACTTTGGAACATCATCTTGTCACAAAAGGCTCTATATCAAATGTAAGGATCTCATATAACAACTTATTTCTTTATAATTCTTCATACGATTTTGCTTATAAAAGGTACAAATGGCTATACTTTTAGGTAATGGGGGAGGAAGGAAGAAAAATGATGCACCATGTTACAGGGGGACAATTATTGCCTGATGCAATAAGGGAAAATGCCTCCAAATCAACTTTCCGGCAATGGTGGATGTAATTAATGTAAAGTACAAGAGAGGAACTGAAACCATGCGAGATACAGGCAGAAGAAAGCAGATGTTAGCTTCAATTGACGTCACTACGAAACCTATTTATGTAACTGTGTGAATTATATATATTTATTTATATGTTTAAAAAAAAGCCTAATTTGTGAAGTCTTTGCTTCGAGAGCTAATGGGGTTAACTACAATAATAATCCTTGCATTTGATGCAGCACTTTATCAACTCGTTAATGTATCCTTTCACACGAGGAGGATGTCCCAAGGTGCTTCACAAGATTTATGGAGTCCTGTAGCTCAGGACTGTGGTTAGCGCACTCGCCTTGCAAGTGAGAGAATCTAAGTTTGATTTGTGGGGAGGGCGAAATGTTGGGCATGTTTCTTACTCCACATGCCCATTTACCTAGCAGTAAGTAGGAATCCAGTAGTTAGTTGATTGGCAGATCACTTTTCCGGAGGCTAATAATTCCTTACAAAAAAAAGATAACAAATTGGTCATTTAAATCGACGAATGTTTGTGGGGCACTGCTATGCACAATTGGCCTCCGTGTTTTGCCATCAAAATATAAAGTCAATTCACTTTATAGTATGAGTCCTGTAGCTCAGTGATTAGAGCACTTGCCTTGCAAGCTAGAGACCTGGGTTGAGGGGTATGAAGTGTACAGTTTCAAACTTTAACCCACAACCTTTTTAAAATAGTTGTCAAAAGAAACAGAAGGGAGGTGAGGAGAAATATTTTCATGCAGCGATTTGCTGGGATCTGGAATGCATTGCCTGAAAGGGTAGTGGAGGCTGATTCAGTAACAACTTTTAAGAGAGTAGATAGTTATTTGGGGAGTACAGGTTTGTGGGGTTATGGGGAGACAGCAAGGGAATGTAATTGATTTGAACAGCTCATTTTGAATGAGCTGGCACAGACAGCATGGAATGAATGGTTTCCTCCTATGCTGTATAATTCCATGATTCTTTGTGTCTCCCACCTGCCTCGCCCCCTTCGCACTCAATCTGGTCAAATTCCAAGAATGAAAAGAATTGGGTTTTAGGGGAAATTGTGAACTTTTAATACTTGTTTTTACTGTAATCTGTTCATCTGTTTTACTGTAATCTGTTTACAGAGAGACCTGAGGTGACTTGAAACCAGGTAACATTCCATCCCACGACATAACTCTGACAACAAAACCCAACACCACTGGATGTTTCCCAATGTTTGTGTTAAAAAAAATCTGCATTTATTTTACATAATAATCATTGCATTTGATACAACAACAACAACTTGGATTTATATAGCACCCTCCATGCCGGCCAGAGAGCCTAACAGTGGAGGAGCCCGAGGCCGAGTCAGGCGGAATTGGGAAGTTGACTGTAAGCACAGTCGAAGAAGAAGGTCTTTAGACACAACCTGAAAATGGGGAAGGAGGTGGCAAGGCGAAGGAATTGAGGGAGGGAATTCCATACCTTCGGGGTGTAGTACCTGAAGGTACGGCCACTAATGATGGAGCAGAGGATTCGAGGGACAAGGAGGAGGCGAAGTAGAGCGGAGGCTGCAGATACTGCTTTAAAGGGAGAGGAGGTTGGACAGATATGTGGGGTGTCAAGGTGTGGAGCACGAGAGTGCAGTTGATCCACTCTGTGATACAGTGCCTAATCACATCTTTGAGACAACAACAAACAACAAAATTACATTTATAGAGCGCCTTTCATGTCAGGTGGACATCCCAAGGCGCTGGACCTGAGCTGGGATCGGGACGGGGAGGGTGGAGAGAAAGGGGGGGATTTGGGGTGACCGACTGGACCATCAAAGAGGAGGATCTTGAGGCGGGACTTGAAGTAGGCCAGGGAGGGGGCGAGACAGAGGGACTGCGGGTTGGAGTTCCAGAGGTTGAGGGCAGAGCGGCTAAAGACTCGCCCGCAGATGTTGGGGCAGGTGGCTCAGGGGATGTGGAGCAGGCCAGAGCCTGCTGAGTGGAGGGGGCGGGCAGGTTGATAGGGGGTTAGGTGGTCACAGAGGTAGGGTGGGGTGAGGCCATGGAAGGCTTTGAATGTGAGGACCAGGATCTTGAATTGAATCCTCTGGATGATGGGGAGCCAATGGAGTCGGGTGAGGATTAGAGAGATGGGGTCAAGACGCTTGGAGGGGCAGAGTTCTGGATGATCTTCAGCTTATGGTGTGAGGAATTGGGAAGGCTGACAAGTAGGGCGTTGGCATAGTTGAGCTGGGATGTGATGAAGGAGTGAATGGTTTGCGGCCTGAGGGGTGAGTTAGTGGCAGAGTCGGGCAATATTACGGAGGTGAAGGAAGGCAGAGCGAGTCATCAACAATAACAACAAAATTATATTTATAGAGCGCGTTTCACATTGGGAAGACATCACAAGGCGCTGGCTTGGATGTGGGGGAGGAAAGACGGTTGAGGAACGAACAAGACACCTAGGTTCCTGACTGGCTTGGTGAGGTTGAGTGTGCAACCATGGAGGTTAATGCAGCCAGTGCCTGAATGTATGAAGGCACTGGCGCGAGCTAATCAAGACGGCCTCGGTCTCGCTGACGTTCAACTGTAGAAAGTTCTCATCAAGGACTTGATGTCTGACAGGCAGTTTGCCAGGACAAGAGTAGTCCTGAATCGAGGGTAGAGGCAGAAAGATAGAGTTGGGTGTCATCCTCATACATGTCGAAGTTGATCCCATGTCTGCCGATGATGTCACTAAGTATGTAGATGTTAAAAAGTAGCAGGCCAAGGACAGAGCCCTGGGGATGCCACAGGTGACAGTGCGGGGGCTGGAAGAGAAGCCGTTGGTGGCGACAAAATGGAGACAATGAGAAAGGTAGAAGTCGAACCAGGTGAGGGCAGGTCCAAGATTGAGCTGGGAGTAGAGGCAGTGTAGGAGGATGCAGTGTGGAAGGCAGCAGAGAGGTCAAGGAGAGAGAGCCCTAATCACAGATATTTAAAATGGCATTGCAGACTTTGACCAGGGCTGTCTCTGTGCTATGGGCAGCCTGGAAGTTGGATTGTAGGGGTTCAAAGAGGGAATGGCAAGATAGAAAGGAGCGAAGCTGGGAACAGTCATGGCTTAAAATTACTAATTTTTATGAGAGATTATTATCAGGCATGTGGAGTAGGGAAACTTTCCCAAGGCTTCACCTTGCCTGAAATTGAACCCAGGTCTTTTGCTTGTAAGGTGAGTGCTCTAACCACTGAGCTACAGGACTCCAAAAATTTACAGTTGATCCTACATAAATGTAGTTATATCACAAATATAATTTTGTCACTTAATCCATGACCGTTTGTGGGACACTGCTGTACATAATTGGCTGCCGCGTTTGACCCACACATTTTATAGTCACCACACTTCACAGTAATGTCCTATGATGCGCTTTGAGACGTCTCGAAGACGTGATGAGGTGCTATATCAAATGCGAGGATTACTATTATTATCATTTGAATGACTTGTACAGATCCCATTGATCGACGGATTACTGCTTCGTGTTTTCTATTGGTTTGGAGTAGAAATTTTTCTTTGCGCTTAAAATAATCTACAAAGCAACTTAACTGTAGCAGGGCCAAAAATATAATTGAAGGTTTCAGCATCACTGATTCCTGAGACAACCACATGCAGACAATTTGAAAAGAAAAAGGGTTAATTACGTTCCCTCAGTTTATGTCTATCTAGACAGTCTTTATAAGGCAATATATGTTAAAATGACTACGGGAAGTATACGTCACATATATATACACACCCGTCATTTTGCCTGTAATAATAATAATCCTTACAACAACAACAAAATTACATTTATAGAGTACCTTTCATGTCAGGAGGATATCCCAAGTAGCTGGACAGTCAGAGTTTTGGACCTGAGCTGCAGAATTGGGGAGGGTGGAGGGCAGTGGGGGGAAACCAGTGCGACCAAAGGAATGATCGAAGAAGAATGTCATGAGAGGTTCCTGTAGGAGGCATGGGAGGTGGCGAGGCGGAGGGACTATAGATAAACAGAATATGTGGAGTAAGGAAACTCCCAAAGTTTTGCCCTGCCTGGAATGTATCAGAACGCAAGTCAGAATCAGCCCTTATTCTGGATTATATGATTCTAAAACAAATCATGCCTGTTACTGGAGGAGAAATAGAAACCAAGGCGTTGAATGTCCTTTTAGTAGAGTCCTTCTACCTCAGTGGTTAGAGCACTGGTCTCGCAAGCGAGAGATTTGCATTTCATTCCCGGCCAAGGCGAAACCTTGAGCAAGTTTCCTTACTCCACACGCTGGATAATAATCTCTCAAGAAAGAAAATAATAATAAATTGGTCACTTCAATCCAACGACTGCTGTACATAATCGGCTGCCGTGTTTCGCCCACAAATATACAGTCATTTCACTTTGCAGTATATGCTGTGAAGCCCTTTGATACATTTAGAAGACATGAAAAGTGCTGTATAAAATGCAAGGATTATTATTATTCCGTGCTCCTCATATGAAAGGTGCAGTATCGAATGCAACAGTCATGATGAATTTTTATGACTGGGTCGAGTGAGCATATTAGCTGCTGACATGTTCTACCTCATCTTTGCTCCTTTGATTTAGTTATTGGTCCCTAAATGAACCGGCGGTGGGGGATGGGGGGAAACAATGATGAGGGAGGGGGAATGTATCCTCCTCCTTTACCCCCTTCTCTGTTCCTACCTGACCCACCGCCTATATTTTGTATCTTCCAACGGTTTCTCCTCAAACCCCCGCACAGTTTCTCACGGAGTCCCCCAGGGCTCTGTCCTCGACCCCCTCCTTTTCACCATTTACACGCTCCATCTGGGCGATGTCATCCGCAAACATGGGGTAAATTTCCACATGTATGCGGATGACACCCAACTGTACCCTTCTGCCTCATCCCTTAACCCCAGACCATCGATGTTCTGACAGCATGTCTGTCCGACATTGAGTCCTGGACGAGGGACAACTTCCTCCAATTGAACGTGAGCAAGACCGAGGCCCTCCTGATTGGCTCAAGCCAGCGCCTCCGCACATCGGGTGCTGCCAGCCTCAACATCCAAGGCTGTACTCTCCACCTCACAAAGCCAGTCAGGAACCTCGGCATCACGTTCGATCGTAAACTCTCCTTCCTCCCCCACATCCGTGCCTTGACTGGCACCGTTATTTCCACCTGCGCAACATTGCCAGGCTCCGCAACTACCTCACCCCCCACGCTGCCAAAATACTCGTGCACGCATACATCACCTCACGGCTGGACTACGGAAACTCTCTCCTCGTCGGCCTCCCCAGTTCCTCCATTCACAGGCTGCAGGTCATCCAAAACTCTGCAGCCCGTGTACTATCCCGCACCCGCCTCCGCGACCACATAACCCCCACCCTCGCCCGTCTCCACTGGCTCCCCATCCTCCAGAGGATCGAGTTCAAGATCCTCGTCCTCACCTTCAAGGCCTTACACGGCCTTGCCCCGCCCTACTTAACCGATTTACTTTCCCCCTATAAGACCACCTGGACCCTCTGTTCAGCAGGTCTTGGCCTGCTCCAAACCCCCCGCCCGAACCGCCCCACCATCGGAGGCTGGGCTTTCAGCTTCTCCGCTCCCACCCTGTGGAATTCCATCCCCCAATCCCTCCGCCTTGTTTCTTCCCTTTCCTCTTTCAAGGCCGGTTTGAAGACTTTCCTCTTCGACCGTGCCTTTTGTTCCCCCCCGAATTTTTCGACCTCCCCTATGTGTTTCACCCCTTCCCGAACACTCCCCTCCCAGCTCGGGTCACACGCCTCCTGTGCAGCTCCTTGGGACGTCCTCCCAACGTGATAGGCGCTTTATAAGTTTAAGTTGTTGTTGTAATCTTACCTACCCTCCGCACCTTTCCCCCATCAGCCGCCTAACCAACTGTCCCAGTGGCTCAACTCAGCTCTTTATAGTAAATATCCTCCCGACATGAAAGGTGCTCTATAAATGTAATTTTGTTGTTGTTGTATCTCATCTTATCAACAAACGGTTAATTAATTGTGTGGCCGGCTTGACCGCAACCATCCTGCAAAATATCCCTTCCACACCTTTGCAAAAAGTGAAATGGATTGTAGTTTGTGGCACTGTGACACTCAGGAAGAAGCCAAGGTGATAGATAATAACCACAAGTTAGGGCTTAACCCACCATAATCACAACTGTGGTTACAGCCTTCCCAGAACACAGCCACAGACGGTGTAATCAGCAAGTAGCAGAACTCCCTGGTCAGCACATGTGATCCTCTGAGATTGTGAATGACCTTGTGTAGCCACCACAGAGGAGTTGGTGCTTTGGGTGGGAGGGGTATCTGGCACTGATTAGGAGCTGGGATGTGGGGTCCTGAAGCTCAGTGGTTAGAGCGCTCACCTCGCCAGCGAGAGAACCCGGGTTCGGTTCCCAGCCAGGGCAAAACCTTAGGCAGGTTGCCTTATTCCACATGCCTCTGTTTACCTAGTTGTAAGTAGGAACCCGATTGTTGGTTGATTGGTGGATCGATTTCCCGGGGGTAATAATTCCTTCGAAAAATAATAAGATTATTATAGTATACTCTGCAAAATACTATGAGACATCTCGAAAATGTGATAAGGCACTATATCAAATGCAAGGATTATTATAGGTGAATCTTGTGACGCACTTTTAAATATCCTGTCGATTTCAGACACTAAAGCAAACATAAGCATTATTATTGTATTCAGGTGTCTCCAATGCAGACTAATTTCTGACCTTAATGTTCAATTCCATCCCCTGGCCCCCTCCCCCATTTAATCTCCTGGAGGCAGGGACTCCTGCTGGGTTGAGAATAGGAAATGCAGGAGACATTTCTTTTAGTGAAAGATAAATGTGTGGAGGAGACGAGCATCACAGGTGGTGGAAGAAGAAACTACAAAGGGAGGGTTTTGACGCAAAACTTGCCAAGTACCTGTCAATTAAAAACGTTCTTAGATCTCAAGCTGATACAGCAGAAAAGCAAATTTTGCTAAATCAGATTGACTAGAATAGGTCAGTGTTCCTCAACAGCCAAGAGTCTGAATCCCTGCACTAGGCGTCATATGGTCGAACCATTCATGCGTCCTAATAGCTTAGTGCTCTTGCCTCGCAAGCGCGTAGAACAAAATACGCTTTTGGGTTGGATTCCCTGGCAGGTCGAAACTTTGTGGCATGTTTCCTTATGCCACACACGACTGTTCACCTATCAATAAGTAGAAACCCAGTTGATAGTCGATTGGCAGATCGCTTTTCTAGGGGTAATGATTCCGTCAAAAAAACTTTGGGTCACTCAATCCACAAGTATTTGTGGGATGCTGCTGTGGGCAATTCATTGTCATATTTTGCCAACAAACTATTCAGTCAATTCACTTTACAGTATATTCTGGGAAGTGCTTTGTAACGTCCAGAAGACACGATAAGGCGCTGTATCAAATGCAAGGATTTGCAACCCTCTAATCGACTAACAACCGAGTTCCTACTTACTGCTAGTTGAACAGAGGCGTGTAGAGTAGGGAAACTTACCCAACATTTCACTCTGGCCAGGAAATGAACCCATGTCTTCTCACTTACAAAGCAGTTGCTCTAACCACTGAGCTTTAGGACTCCAAGTTATTATATAGAGAAAAAAGGTCTGTGTTGAAAAACCTACACTTCCTGTGGAGCGCTTCCTGGTGTCTACCTGCCTCAGTTGGTAGCACACTGGCTTCAGTCACAAGGTTGTGGGTTCAATCCCCACATTGAAACTTGAACCTATGTTGTCTAGACTGACATTCAAGTACTTGGGGTTACACTGCAGTATGTTGTATTGCAATCACCAAACGGATCGATTTCAAGATCCTCTCACTCGTTTTCAAATTATTTCATAACACCTCCCTACCTCTCCAACCTGCTTTACCCCCACACACCCAAACTCCACCACTTGCTACCTCCGCTTGAGCAGCTCTGTCCTCCTAATGGTCCCTCATCCCCTCCACTCCACCATTGGCAGCCGTGCCTTCAGCCACTACGCCCCGAAACTCCCTCCCACCTCCCATAGACATGGATTGAGTGACCAATTTTTGTTGAGGGATTATTAGTTCCAGTAAACAATCAGTTAATCAACTAACAACCATGTTCCTACTTCCTGCTGGGTAAACAGAGGCATGTGGAGTAAGGAAACTTGCCTGAGGTTTATTTTTATTATTATTATTCTTCGTGTGATCAAATCCCCATCTTCCATACAAATTACTGGAGCTGCTTAGGCGATCGATTGTTCCTAAAGCCAATAGCTGCAAGCTCAAATGGGCAAATCAATGGTTACTACAAAATGGAAGATTCATATGAAGAGAGAAAGCTTGCCATATAGTGCAGCTCTGTGTGATGAAGCTGCTGTGATCAACATAGCATCAAACACATCCTGATTGCCTCAGCCAGTGAGGTGCTGATCTGTGCCTACCGGTAATTTACCTAATTTACCTCTTAATAATAATTTGATACAGTGCTTTTCATGACTTCGAGACATCTCAAAGCACTTACCAGAATATACTCTAAAGTGAATAGAATATATATTTGTGGGTGAAACGTGGCAGCCAATTGCAGACAGCAGCGTTCCACAAACAGTGGTGGAGTGAAGTGACCAATTTATTATTGTTCTTTTTCTTGAGAGATTATGATCAGGTGCGTGGAGTAAGGAAACTTGCCCAAGGTTTCGCCCTGGCCAGGAATCAAACCCAACTCTCTCGCTTGTGAGGCGAATTCTCTAACCACTGAGCTACAGGCCTCTTGCCAGAAAAATAAAAGGAAAGTAATTTAATTAACAAACTACTGAGTGCATGAACACAGGATTATTTCGGGGGAGGGGGTGGGGGGCGGGGTAAATACAGGTGATGCATTGCTATTTATAACACTCTTGGGGTGTTTCTGAAATTGACCGCAATGCAAATGTTTACACAAAAGCGTATTTTGTTCTGAAATGTCCCACTATTCTGTGTGCAGGGAGCTCTGTTTTGCAGTTGAATGTACAATACGACCATTGATTGCAGAAGAATACAGTGACACTCTGACATTTCACAGGTACTTCCCTTGCCGTTTGCATGTTTAAGTAAAACAGTTGGTTTCAGTAAGGGAACATATTGAAATCACACTCCAGCGAGCAGCTCCGGCAAATGGCTTCAAGTTGTTACTAATTTTTCAAGCTCGTACACGACAAATAGTTATACATAATGATGAACAGATGCCATGCAGGATTCTTAACTTACACTATTAATCAACATTACTGCTACCTTCTCCACAACTTGAAGCCGGCCAGATGAACTACAATGGCCTTTTATGGTCCTCTGTACAGTCAGGCCCTGTTATAATAATACTAGTAACAATAATCCTTGCATTTCATATAGCAGGTTATTATGTCTTTGTGACGTCTCAAAGTGCTTCACAGAATATACTGTCTAAGTGAATTGACTGTGTATTTTGTGGGAAAAACTGCTGTATGCCAATTGCACACAGCAGCGTCCCGCAAACATTTGTAGATTGAGTGAAGAACAGTCATGTTGTGAGTGACCAAATTATTACTATTTTTTAAAGGAATTAGTCAGCCCGGAAAATCGATCTGCCAATAGACTAAAACCTGGGATCCTACTTTCTTCTAGGTAAGCAGAGATATATGGATTAAGGAAACTTCCCCAGTGTTTTTGTCCTGCTGAGAATTAAACCCAGATCCTTATACTGTACAGCATTTTAGGCACATAAAAACACACACATGCACCTGCGCACACACGCACACAATCCTTGCTTATATTGTCACACTTAAAATAGTACCTTTCGCATCAGGAGGATTTTTTGAAATCGTCCACAGGATTTACTGATAAGAACATAAGAAATAGGAACAGGAGTAGGCCATTTGGCCCCTCAAGCCTACCCGCTATTTAATAAGATCATGGCTGATCTTCTAACCTAATTCCATTTACCCGCCACATCCCCATATCCATTCATCCCTCTATTGTTTAGAAATCTATCAATCTCGGTCTTGAATATGTTCAAGGACTGAGCATCTACAGCCTTTTGGGGTAAAGAATTCCATAAATTCATTACCATCTGAGTGATGAAATGTTTCCTCAAATCTGTTTGAAAAGGCTGACCGTTAATCTTGAGACTGTGACCCCTAGTTTTAGATTCTCCAACCAGAAGAAACAGTCTCACACTGTCTTCTCTGTCATGCCCCTTAAGAATTCTACAGGTTTCTATAAAATCACCTTTAATTCTTCTGATAAGTGTTGTGACTGACTACTTTGTAGGTGAATGTGGTGGGCAATTTGCACACAGCGCTGTCTTACAAACAGCCTTGAAGTGAATGTACAATTTCATTTATCTGGCTAATTGTTGGCCAGCACATTTGTACAGCACTTTTCACATCGGGAGGACATTCCAAGGCACTAGACAGTCAAGGATCTGGCTTGGATTCTCTTTTCAAGTGGGGCCAATGACATATTTAAGGTCCATCTGAGCAAGCAGATGGGACCTCAATTTCACATCTCATTCAAATGATGGCACCACTGCCAACCACAGAACATCCCCAACATTGACCTGGTGCTTCAGCCAAGTCTATGTCAGTTCAACATCTGATGTGGGATTTGAATCCACAACCTTCTGACTCATAGACGAGAGTGCTATTGCCTAAACCAGACTGACACTTGTTCACAACTGTATTCAGGATACGCAGTGCCTCATATTGGGGCACTCGCAGGACGCAAGGTTTTATTTTTGCATTCAATATCATGTTCAACATGATGGATCAGAACATCTGTGGTTAAATGTGGCCTCACACACAACAAAGTCACACAAATTACCATCTTGCCCACAAAATATACAGTCAATTCACATTACAGTATATTCCGTGAAGGGTTTGAGACGTCTCAAAGGCGTGATAAGGAGCTGCATCAAATGCAAGGATTATTATCATTATTATTATTAAGCAAGTGATCAGTTTATCTGGAGGACAGTTGGTCAGGATACCATTTCCATGAGTGCCAAGGGAATTTTAACATCCATCTAAAAAGGTAAACGGCAGAAGGACGTAGGAATTTGGCAGGCAAAAGAAGACCATCTAGTTCGCCGTCCACCATCCAGGCAGTCACTTGACATGTTGTGTTCCAAGCTATACACTGTTTCCCAAGATATTATTTTTTAGCAGAAATCGATCTAATTTGTTCTTGAAACAAACAACATGTTCTGCTTCCACCATTTCCCAAGGGAGAAACCTGTTCCATACGTTTACGACTCGCTCACCGAAATATGTTTCCGCAGATTTATTTTGAATTTAACCCGTTTGAATCGTAGGTCATGTCCGCCAGTTCTACTATTCAGTACAAGATAAAAACAGCTTGTCTTTTGAGCTGACTATAACATGCAAATTATGATGATAAAATCCGCACGAGGGTTAACAGATAGAGCCAATGTACATTTTACAGCAGCGATTTGCATTTGATATAAGCATTTATGATTATCAGCGGAAGATGCAAAGCTGTTATAAAGTAAAATAAAGGAAAGTTTCTTTTTACAAACTGAATGCAAATACTGGAGACTGTGTATGGGAATGGGAAGAGGGAGGAGATAAAGCCACTTCACTACAGACAAGAAAATGTAACCCCTTTTCGATACACACCCACACACACAGCCCCTGCATCAAATGTAAGGATTATTATTTTAACACACAAAGAAACAGATAGTTCCAGAGGAGGTTTTAAGTTCACGTTGACTAAAATGGGAACAGAAGGTGGTAAAATACTGAGCAGGAAGTATTTACCCTGAAACCAGGGTAAACGGCAAAAGAACAAATGGTGGATGGGAGCACTTGATGAGAGATTATAATAATAATTCTTGCATTTTGCCCACAAATATACAGTAAATTTTCCTACTCTTCTTCGTCCTGCCCCGACCCCTCCCCACCTGCTCTTGTCCCTATCTAACTGTACAGTGCCTTGGGATGTCCTCTTGACGTGAAGGCGCTATATAAATATAAGTTTTGATTGATTGATTTGATACAGCACTTTTCACATCTTATCGACGTCCCAAAGAGCTTCACAGAATATACTGTAAAGTGAATTAACTGTATTTTTGTGGGCAAATCGCGGTAGCCAATTGCGCACAGAAATGTCCCACAAGCAGTCGTGGATTGAAATGACCAATTTTACTATCGTGATTTTTTGGAAGGATTATTATTAGGTGTGCGGAGTAAGGAAACTTGCCCAAGGTTTCGCGCTGACCTGCCTGGATTCTAACACAGGTCTCCCCAGCTTGCAAGACAAGTGCTCTAACCATTAAGCCACAGGAGCTACACAAAGATTACCTTATACACTGCAAAAAGGATTAAAAAAAGCACTGGATAGTAATCCTATCTATCCTTAAAGGATTGACATTACTAAGAGTTTAGGTAAACAGATCTAATAATCACTGTGCTTCACCTTTCATGTGTCACAGGCATGTGATTACCCAATTATTTCTGTTGTGTTAATCTGAATTTGATACCTGAAATCCTCAGAAAGCAATGAAACTGTGTTTTGTGTGTGCATGTGTGTATGTGTGTGTGTGCACATGTGCGTGTATGTGCATGCATGTACGTGTGTATGCGTGCTTGTGTGCGTGTGTGCACGTGTGCTTACGGTCTCTCCTCCCTACCCCTGGCTGCACCACTGTCAAGCGCTCTGAGACACTGCATGAGGGATGCTGTATAAGTGTAAGGTGTTGTTGCATAAGAGGAAAAAATGGCTGCCTCTTCCTTTGAGCTCTTTGAGACTTCTCAATGACATTATAAAGAGCGATATCAAATGTAAGTATTATTATTACTGAATGTCTGGTTACAGTATATTTGTGGGCCCTTTCCCCCTCTGCCCGTGTGACTTCTACTTTTCACTGCAAGTTAAATGAGAGCGGATAGTGATACCACATTAAACATAAGAGCTATTGATCATTCATAACCTTCCCAAGCAGCTAACCCGCAGAAAAAAAAATGCCATCTACTCAAGTGCTGCTGACGAGACCACAGACACTAAATGCTTAGTAAATACTCTCGAGGCGAACCGACAGAGAGGTGCAGAGGCAAAAACACCAGCGTTTCCTGGCTGAAGAACAATTAGTGCATAGAAAAACAAGTGACCCACAGACCACACTGAGAATGAAATGCCACAAGTGCAGATAGCAAAGCTTTGAGGCACTATTGCTGTTACAGTGTTGTTCCCTTTTATTTTTAACCCCCACCTAACTTCCCTTTAGCCTTCAATAACTATGTTGACAATACAGTAATCCCATAGTAAATCCTTACATCTGATATAGCTCTTGATCAAATTTTCGAGATGTCTCAAGGTGCTTCAAATTTTCAAGATGTCTCAAACATACTGTAAAGTGAATTGACTATATTTTGTGGGCGAAACGTGGCAGCCGATTGCGCACAGCAGCGTTCCTACAAAGAGTCATGGATTTAGTGATGAAATTATTATTATTGTTTCAAAGTTTTTGTTTTAAAAAGGGATTATTATCCCCAGAAAAGCGACAAACCAGTCGACTAACAACCGGGTTCCTACTTACTGCTAGGTAAACTGAGTCGCACGGAGTAAGGAAACTTGCTTGGTTTCACCCTGCCCAGGAATCAAACCCGGGTCCTCTCGCTTGTGAGGCGAGCGTTCTTAAACATCTATAAATGTAATTTTGCTGTTGTTACCAATACTCTGCAAGACTTCACAATATGGAGTCCTGTAGTTCAGTTGTTAGAGCACTTGCTTTTCAAGCATGAGACCTGTGTTTGAATCCAGGCAGGTCAGGGCGGAACCTTAGGCAAGTTTCTTTACTCTACAATAATAATAATAATACTAATCCTTCCAAAAGAAAAAACAATAATAAAATTGGTAATTTCATTCCAAGACTGTTTGTGGGCCATTGCTGTGTGCAATTGGCTGCCGCATTTCGCCCACAAATATACAGCCAATTCACTTTACAGTATATTCTGTGAAGCGCTTTGAGACGTCTAGAGGATGTGAAAAGCTCTGTATCAAATTCAAGGATTATTATTATATTTATTATATTATAAAATCGGTTATAAATGCACACTATTCTTAGATTTGGTTGTGGAAGGGAAAGCAGATAAAACGTCAACACTTGGAATCCAAAATAAAAATGAGAGTGGGATTTATGAAGGGGCTAGGTTGGAAGCTGTACTGTCAGAGGTATATTTTACCCACAGTCCCAATTACCCTGTTCTTGTATAGAGGTTAAGGATCCCACAGCCTGAATCAAAGAGGAGAAAGTTTATCCTAGTGTCCTGGTCAGCAGGTTTTGCTCATAAAATACACAGTCAATTCACTTCACAGTATATTATGAGAAGCTCATATGAGACATCTCAAAGATGTGAGAAGGCGCTATGTCAAGCGCTCTGTGACACTGTGCGGGGGCATTTAACTGCAAGTTGTTCTATAACAAAAGGAAGGTTTATTATTAATAAGTTGGTATTCACTGCATGGCTACTAGTAAAACATTGCCTTGTGCAAAACATCCATTGTGTTTGCCATCATCCGATCATGTTTGTCAGTGACGACTTGTGAAGTGCTTTTGAGATGTTTTGACATTGTAGGCACTTTATCAAATGCAGAGATTATTGTATCGTGTTCTGACGGTGTGCATTCCAAAATGTCGCCCGCCTCCAGTACAGTATAGTATAATCTTATTACAATAAAACCTTGTTTATCCGGTACCCAACCAACCGGCATACTCAACCAACCAGTGTCTCCCAATTGTATTTTGTACCGATCATTTTACCGAGTGTGCTGGAATGCTTTATTGGTAAGTATCCATAAAATGATCAGTTATTATTTAGTCTATTATTAATATGGTATGTTTTAAAATAAGTTTATTTTTTGTGTAGGATTTTCGGCATCTTGCCGCTCGAATATCTGGCATATTTAAGTAACAAAGTTTTTAATGTACTACAGTCTATTTTCTGTGCAGCTCACTAAGTCGTGTATTGATGGTAGACTTGGGTTAGGCGCCTTAACAAGTGGGATCTATTACAAGGTGGCAAAGCCATAAAATGAGTACCAAGACAGTTAGAACAATAACAACAACAGCTTGTATATAGTGCATATAGTGCTCTCCACACAGGGTAACATCTCAGAATGCTTAGAACTCAGATCAGGAAGTATTTATTTGCACAGAAGATTGTGAAACCATGGATCGGTCACAATATATAGTGAATTTACTTCACGGTATATTCATTGAAGGGGATTTGAGACGTCTTTTAATCAGATAATCGTCATCGTTGCATTTGATGTAGCACTTTTCACGTCTTCTAGACCACAAACCGTTGCTTTGAGTGATCTAGAAGATGTGAAAAGCGCTATATCAAATGCAAGGATTATTTAATATTTATTTTATTTATTGTTCTTTTCTTGAGGGATTATTATCAGGAGTGTTTCGTATGGAAATTTATCCAAGGTTTTGTTCTGCCAGGAATCAAACCCAGGTCTCTTGCTTGCGAGGCGAATCCTCTGACCACTGAGCTACAGGACTCCAGGTGGTTTGGTGTTATACCAAAATGCAAGGTTTATTATTATTATTTCATTAATGTTCTGATCAGGAAGCTATAGAGATGGAATCAAAGGGTTGTTTAAAATAATCACTGAGACTTGGTGTGGCAAACGGGTGATTGATTGCACGAGCTTTCCAATAACCAACAGAAATTATATTTAAGAAGTTTTGACAGGATAAAGTGCTGTTAACAAGTAGTGTTCCTTTTTTCGCTTCCCATGGAGCTTCCTACCCCTCCCCCCCTCCCCCCCCCCCCTCCCCCCCCCACCCTCCCAACAGAAAAAAGTGGACATTTGAACTTTTGCACTTTCTGAATCACAGAAACATAACTTTCCCAAAGCAACACAGTGCATTCACTGGTTCCTCTTTGTTACCAAATAAGATCTAAACTTCATGTAACCTTTACATAACCTCAAGTGTTAGACCAGTTCAGCTCCATGTTGGTCAAAATGCTTAACCAACCTCCATTTTAACACACAATACTGATGTTCACTCTAATCTTTTTGAAAAAAGAACATTAATGTTTCAAAGTCAGCCTGGCTCAGTTGGTAGCACTCTTGCCTCGCAGTGGAAGTTGTGGGTTGAAACCCCACATCAAACCTTGTCCTGAGCTCAGTGGTTAGAGCACTCGCGTAGCAAGGCAAGAGACCTGAGTTTCTTTCCTGGGCAAGGCAAAATATTGAGCAACAACAACAACTTGGATTCATATTGCCTCAACTCTCCATGCCAGATGGCGTCTCACAGCGCTTCCCGATAACGGATCCCGGGGCCGAGCCAGGTGGAGGGAGAAAAAGGCGACCAAAAGCGCAGTCGAAAAGAAAAGTCTTTAGGCATGACCTGAAAATAGGAAAGGAGGGGCGAGGCGAAGGGAGTGAGGAAGGGAGTTCCAGAGCGTCGGGGAGTAGTGGCTGAAGGCCGACGGTGGAAGGAGGATTCGGGGGACAAGGAGGAGGCCAGACCCGATAGAGCAAAGAAAACGGGTAGTGTCATGAAGAGAGAGGAGGGTAGAGAGTTAGATAGTTGCAGAGGAGTGAAGGGATTTGAAAACAAGAGTGAGGATCTTGAAATCGATCCACTTTGAGACAGAGAGCCAGTGAAGTCTGGCAAGGACTGGGGTAATCGGGGAGCAGAGTTTGGTTCGGATCTGCGTTTGGGCGGCAGAATTTTGAATAAATAGTAAGAATATAACATAAAAACATAAGAAATGCTAGACGAAAAAAAAGATCACGGTTCATCTAGTTCATCGTCCACCTTCCTGGCGGTCGCTTGCCTCCTGTCTCAAACTGAATCAACACTTCCTGCTTCAGCCGTCTCCCTAGGGAGCCTGTTGCACAAGTTCACTATTCTTTCACTGAAATAGTGTTTGTGTAGATTTGTTCTGAATTTACCCCCTTAAATCGTAGACCATGTCCTCTGGTTTTACTATTCTGGTCAAGTTGAAACAACCTGTCACAATCTGTTTTGTCTTGCCACTTTTTAGTATTTTAAAGCAGTAAATAATACATGAATTATTATTACAGTACTGTATTGTTATTATTATTTATCTCACAGGTAAGGCTGACCCTCTCAGTTCAGCATTTGGGAGGGTGATGCACTTTGAATAAGTCATCAGGATCGCTCTACTTGTTGATGAGTTAGATAATAATAATAATCCTTGTATTTGATAAGGCGCCTTATCACATCTTCTAGACGTCTCAAAGCACTTCACAGAATATACTATAAAGTGCATTGACTGTATTTTGTGGGCACAACGCGGAAGCGCTTCGAGACATCCTCCCAAGTGTACTATATCAAAGGTAAGAATTATTTTCATGAAGGATCCTAATTCCCTGGAGATTGTTCAGTCGTGTGTCGGTTGTCTCTCTCCCCATCCTCCCTCCAACTCCCCCAACCTTGCGCTTCCATAATAAATCTAATTGTTAACCATCTGTATTTATTGCACTTCTCAAAAACTTGAGAACACTTCCTCTTTCAAGTCTAATGTGTCTGCCTGGTGATAAGATGCCGGGCAGATTGACAGATTATTTATGATCGATGACATTTTAAAATTTGTTGCAGATCATCTCGTTATTTTTAGCACATTTTAAAAGAGGCCTGTGTTCCAACCCCTAAAAGATAGTTGAATGCAAGCACCAACGTTAGGTTTATTTTTTTACAATTTTAAACCAGAAAGGCCTTTTAAGCTGTTTATTACCATGCACTTATCTCAGGGTTGGGAAGACATTGCTGTGGTCTCCTGAACCAGTCGAAAGTCTGAGATTTCACATTTTCTGACCTTTAATAATAATAAATGCTAATAATAATCCAGTCACCTCCCCCCACTCCTTCTCCCTCCCCTGGCTCAGGGTTAGAATCCTGTGGAGCTCCTGTGGCTCAGTGGTTAAAGCACTTGTCTTGCAAGCTGGGAAGACCAAGCTGGGGAGACCTGTGTTCGAATCCAGGCAGGTCAGGGCGAAACCGTGGGCAAGTTTCCTTACTCCACACACACATGCGCCTAATAATAATCCCTCCAAAAAAACCACAATAATAAAATTGGTCATTTCAATCCACGACTGTGTGTGGGACACTGCTGTGCGCAATTGGCTGCCGCGATTCGCCCACAAATATATATACAGTCAATTCACTTTACAGTATATTCTGTGAAGCGCTTTGGGACGTTGATAAGATGTGGAAAGCGCTATATCAAATGCAAGGATTATATAGAATCTACCACTGTCAAGCGCTCTGGAACGCAACGCCACCTGAAGGCCACTGTATAAATGCAAATTGTTGTGTCGGCATCTGGATGAGACGCAAAAACAAGGCCCAACAAACCTGTTGAGGTGGATAATAATAATCCTTGCATTTGATATAGAACCTTATCACGCCATTGAAGTGTCTCAAAGCTCATAACCACAGTATTTTGTGTTTTGTTAACCATGAAATGAATTGACTGTATATTTTGTGGGTGAATTGCGGAAACCAATTGCGCACAGCAGCATTCCCACAGACAGTCAAGCTAGTGAATGCTGGCAATATGCTTCACT
Organism: Hydrolagus colliei; assembly: GCA_035084275.1. Classification (NCBI taxonomy): domain Eukaryota; kingdom Metazoa; phylum Chordata; class Chondrichthyes; order Chimaeriformes; family Chimaeridae; genus Hydrolagus; species Hydrolagus colliei. The sequence goes on from CM068745.1 coordinate 72,870,520, forward strand.
GTAGGAGGTGCCGTGTTTCCGATGAGACGTTAAACTGAACTATCTGTCTGTCTGTTTGTTGAGGTGGAAGTTAAAAATCCCATGGCACTATTCAAAACAAGAAGGGAGTTTGGGAATTGGCCAACAATCCCCAAATATAAATTTGAGAATTCTCTACATGATACTCATGAGGAAATTTCTCCACATGCAAATTAGTTATCAATTACACAGTCACCACTGTGCAACGCGCAATACAAATTGATACCTATATAGCGTTTTTCATGTCATGTACATCTTGTGAGAAGCTTCTAGAATGTCCTCCAAAGCGAAAGACTCTGTGAGGATTATAATGTACAAAAGGATTATAATTTTTCCTATGTACTAATTGATGAATTTGATTAGTTTGAAGTACAAACTGATTGCCAGCCACCTGGATTTGTTTAAATGCTGAAGGCAACGGGTTTGAGGTCCACTGAGATCAGAGCCTTCCTTCCCTGCATAAAACAAAAACAAACAACCTCAACAATAACTCGTATTTACACAGCAACCTTCACGTAGGATAGTGTCCCGGAGTTGCTTGACAGTGCTGGAGTCTGACCCTGAGCCAGTGGGAGAGGGAGGGTGGGGTGGGAGGGATGTGACCATAAGCACAATCGAAAAGGCAGGTCTTTAGGTGGGACTTGAAAGTTGGCAAGGAGGGGGCCAAGCAGAGAGATTGAGGGAGAGAATTCCACGGATTTGGGGTGTAGTGGCTGAAGGCACAGACACCAAAGGTGGATCAGAGGGTACGAGGTGCAAACAGGAGGCCAGAGCCGGCTGAGAGGAGGCAGCGGGTGGTGAAGTGGGGGGTGGGAGGGCGGTGATCAAATCAGATAGATAGGGATGTGCGAGGGCATAAAGGGATTTGAAAACAAGAACAAAGCTTCCTCTCCCTGGCCCCCATTCCCTCTTCCCTCTCCCCTCCCTCCCCTCCCCTCCCCACTCCCCTCCTCTGCCTCTTCCCTCCTCTGCCTCTCCCTTCCCTTCCTCCTTATACCCTCTCTCTCCCACCCTCTAAACCATGGTCACTTTTGCTCAAACCTTTTACACCCCCAGTGTAGTATCAGGCACGGAACGTACAGCTCTGTGAGTGGGTAGGTGAGTGAATGAGAGAGTTGCTTTCTCACTGCAGCTTGCTCTCAGTTTGCTCTGCATTGCCTGGCGGTGACTTGTTTCAGCTGCCTGCAGTTGTGGGTCAGTGGGGCCGGAAGTCATCTCCTTGAGTGTTTTGGTAAGAGCAACTTACAATCTTAGTTGACAGGAATGTTATTCAAACAGGCCGTGGCCTTTAACACCAAATGTAACTTTTCTCCACCAGCTCAGACTCTAAGCCCGCTGATTAACTGATACACATGCGTCTAATACAACCGATGTGTATTTTAACACTTCGCAAGGTGAACAAATCGCCCCTTGTGTTAAAGCTCTCATGTTTTTTGACACGCAAGCTATCATTTGCATGATATTCTCTCCAGCTCCATAAATTATCTGGTGCAAACAGTTAATGTGATAAACGGCATTAACCCATTCCCTTCTTCCCGCGCCTCTCCAGCCACAGTGGAAAGAAAAGCGGACCCTAAAGCTTTTTTAAAAACTTTTAACACCAACAAAAAAATCTAACCGAAAGTGGGTTACTAAGCAATAAAGCGCACAATGAAACGTTACCAATTTTTGTTCCACTTTTTAATAAGGGTTGTTACAAATTGAAGTGTATAGCTTATCGGTTAGAGCACTCACATTATAAACGAGAGATCTGGGTTCAATTCCAGGCAGGGGACAAACCCTTGGGCAAATTTCCTTATTCCACATGCCTAATAATAATAATCTCTAAAAATATTTTAAACAAATTGGTCATTTCAATCCACGACTGTTTGTGGGACACTGCTGTACACAATTGGTTGCCATGTTTTACCCACATATATACAGCCAGTTCACTTTACAGTATATTCTGTGAAGCGCTTTGAGATGTCTAGAAGACGTGATAAGACGCTATGTCAAATGCAGGGATTATTATTACGGGATAGAGCTCCAGAATGTGGGGGTCAGAGATGCTGAATGCTGAACGCATCTCTGCCCCCACACTTTGGAATTTTATCCCACAATAATGGCTAATGGTGGGGCAGGAAATCTGGGGAACCTGTAGCAGTCTGGTGTCCGCTGAATGGAGAGAGCGGACAAGCTGAGATGGGTGTTAGGGGCTCAGAAATGCAATAATAAAAATTTATAATCCTTGTATTTGATGCAGTATCTTTCACGTTGGTAGGGCATCTCAATGAGCTTCACAGTATTCACTGTAGTAAGTGTATATTGTTGGCCAATTTGCACACAGCAATGTCCTGCAGTGATAAGGTGCTATACAAATCCTTCCATTGGTAGAGAACCTTATCATGTTTTCGACATCCCAAAGCACTTCACAGAATATATTGTCGAGGGAATTGACTGTATATTTTGTGGGCGAAATGCGGCAGCAAATTGAGCCCAGCAATCTCCCACAAACAGATGTGGATGTAAGTGACCACATTATTATCATTATTATTTTGTTCACATTATCTTCAGAAATAAACGTTAAAGATGATACTAATTCTTGAATTTGTCACAGCTTCTTTCAGATTGAGACAAAATCTCAAAGTGCTTCACACGACTTACTGTAATGGGCAGTGATTTTTGCAGGCAAACATTCAGTGCAAAATATGGGAAGCAGCTTCAGACTTGACCACTGTACTTGTGTGTGTGTGTGTGTGGGGGTGGGGGGGGGGGGGGAGGGAGGGGGCTTGTGGGGGTGAGAAAGAGAGACACACAAAGAGAAAGGGGATGTGGGTGACTGGGGAGTTTGGAGAGAGAGAGGGGACAAGGGGATTTTTAAAAAAGTGATATTTGTTGATAACATTTGATAAATGCCAAAGCGGATTTGAATTTTTCACCTGAAAAGAATGTAAGCAACTTAAGAACAGATCACTTAAGATGCTCTTCATTCAACTGGTTACTACATGTATTTCACAAAGAAGAGGTCGATGGAAAATCCGCTTATCTTTGATTTCAGACCTTACAGACACCGAGTCCCCCTGTAACGTCAATTTGCAAAACAAAAGAAATGGTTAATTATTCATGTTGAGAATGCTGGTACTCCTTAGCACTTAATTGTCAATCCCTGATGAGTGCAGTGCGAGTAAACAGGAAATCTGTTGTATGATTTATTATTAAGGAGCAGTGGGAAAGCTACAAGTTAAGTATTTGTCATGCAATTGCCAACTCTTGTGACCAGGAGGTCACTTGCTCTTATCATAAGTGGAGAATCCATTTAGATCTCGAATGTGGTCTCATACACACACATACGCACACATTGCGGCAGCACAGCTGAAAGAAACAAAGAAACTTTTTTTTGCACGTATAACCCTTTGAAAAAAAAGCAACAACAAAACGGGCGGGCGGCGGAATTCTGAATTAAAAATAAACGAATTTCTGAAAATCTTCAGAATGTCTGGCAGGCCAATAGTGGCGTAACATTTCGAGTGTGTCTTAAGTTAACATATTTGGAACAGCATCAAAGGTGTGACGGGGGGAATTGGATGAAGGTGGGACTGGAGTTGGTTAGTATGGAGTTGTAGCAGGATATTCCTCGACTAAGCTGCTGTTTGTCTGAAGCAGACATATTTATTGTTGGTCATACAGGGCCGACCCCCCACTCCACCACTCACCCCAATGTTTGGAGGATGACCTGTGAGGCACGACTAGATACTCTTCAGGCTACAAAGAATCTGGATGGGTTTGGAGTCCTGTAGTATGGAGTCCTGTAGAGCACTAGTCTTGCAAGTGAGAGATCTGGGAGCACGAAATGTTGGGCGAGTTTCCATACTCCACAAGGCTCTGTTTACCCAGAAGTAACTAGGAACTAGGGGTAATAATTCCTTCAAAATAAATTGGTCGCTTCAATCCACAACTGTTTGTGGGACATTGTTGTGCGCAATTGCTGTCATATTTTACCCACAAAAAACCCCATCAATTCCTTTCACAGTCTAGTCTGTGAAGTGCTTTGAAATGACTCAAAGACAGGATAAAGTCCTATATCAAAATACAAGGATTATTATCATCATCATTATTATTTTGGATGTATGATAACTGACAAAGGTTCTTCTTGCTTCCAGGTGCACTAAGGCAGCAGAACAACAGGACACAGTGTTTATGAAGGATAAGCTAAGGACAAGTACCAGGAAGGTAGAATGGTTTATCAAGAAGAGTGATTCAGGCCTGGATGCTGGACTCAGTTAAAACATGATTCAGTCTGCATTAATAGTACTTGTCAGGCTGGTTTAGATGGAAGCACCCTCACGTCTGAGTCAGAAAGTTGTAGGTTTAAGTTCACGTCTAGACTTATACTAGCGAAGTGCTGGAGGGAGTGCTGCATTGTCAGAGGTGCCGTTCTTCAGATATGACATTAAATCAAGGTCCTGTCAACATGTTCAGGTAGCCATGTGGAGTTCTGTAGCTCAGTGGTTAGAGCACTTGCACTGCAAGCGAGAGACCTGGGTGGGTTCAATTCCAGACAGGACAAAACCGTGGGCAAGCTTCCTTACTTCACATGCCTGATAATAATTCTTCAAAAAAAATTCATCATTTTAATCCATGACTGTTTGTGGGAAACTACTGTGCGCAATTGGCTGCCGTGTTTCGCCCGCAAATATACAGTCAATTCACTTTACCGTATATTCCGTGAAGCTCTTTGAGACATCTAGAAGACGTGAAAAACACTATATCAAATGTAAGGATTATTATTATTGTTATTGTTATTCATAGAATTATAGAATCATAGAATCTTAAGGCACAAAAGGAGGCTATTTGGCCCATCGAGTCGTGTCAGCCCTTTAAGAAGAGTAATTTAATCCCACTCCCCAGCTCTCTCCCCATAACCTTGCAAATCCGTCTTCCTCAAATAAACGTCTACCTCTCTTTTAAAAGTTGTTATCGAATCGGCCTCCACACCTTTTCAGGCAATGCATTCCAGATTTGAACAACTCGCTGAGTGAAAAAATTTCTCCTCACCTCCCAACTGCTTCTTTTTGAAACTATTTTAAATCTGTGACCACGAGTCAGTTTTTCCCTATCTACTCTGTCAAATCCCCTCATGATCTTAAAAACCTCTATTAGGTCTCCTCGCAACCTTCTCTGTTCCAATGAGAATAAACCTAGCCTCTTTAGCCTTTCTTCATAGCTGAAGTCCCACATTCGTGGTACCATCCTAGTAAATCTTCTCTGCACCCATTCCAATGCCTTAACCTCCTTCCTAAAGTGCGGTGACCAGAATTGTACACAGTACTCTAGCTGAGGCCTAACCAAAGTTTTATAGAGGTTAGTCAGAACTTCCTGACTTTTGTACTCTATGCCCTTATTTATAAAGCCTAGTATCCTGTATACCTTTTTGATAGCCTTGTCTACCTGTCCTGCCACCTTCAAAGAACCACAAACACAAACCCTCTGTTCCCTCACACCCCTTAAAATTGTACTACCTTGCCTATATTGCCTCCCCTCATTTCTCCTTCCAAAATGCATCACCTCAAATTTCTCTACATTAAACTTCATCTGCCATGTGTCTGCCCATTTTACCATTCGGTCTATAACTTCTTCTGGGAACCAGAGGCCAGTCAGTCTAACATCGATAGTTGGCAAACTTCTAGAGTCTATAATCAGGGACAAGATAGATCTTCACTTCGAAAGATATAGGCTAATAAAGGACAGCCAGCATGGATTTGTTAAAGGCAAATCTTGCCTTACAAATCTAATAGAATTTTTCGATGAGGTAACGGAATGGGTGGATGAGGATAGCACAGTTGATGTAGTTTACCTGGACTTTCAAAAGGCATTTGACAAAGTGCCGCACGAGAGGCTTATTAGGAAAGTAGAGGCCCACAGCGTTAAAGGGGCAGTGGCAGCATGGATCCAAAACTGGCTGCGAGACAGAAAGCAGAGAGTTGTGGTGAGCAGCTGTTTTTCAGACTGGAGGGAAGTGTGCAGTGGCTTCCCCCAGGGATCGGTTTTGAGACCACTGCTCTTTTTAATATATATTAACGATCTGGACTTGGGTGTAGGGAGCACAGTTTCCAAGTTTGCAGATGATACTAAGTTAGGGAGAATAGTAAATAGTGAGGAGGATAGTAACCATCTACAAGAAGATATAGATAAAACGGTAAAATGGGCAGACATATGGCAGATGAAATTTAATGCAGAGAAGTGTGAGGTGATACATTTTGGAAGAAGAAATGAAGGGGAAGCAATATAGGCTAGATAGTACCATTTTAAGGGGTGTGAGGGAACAGAGAGACCTGGGGATTTGTGTTAGTGACTCTTTGAAGGTGGCTGGACAGGTAGACAAAGCCGTTAAGAAGGCATATGGAATTCTAGGCTTTATAAATAGGGATATAGAGTACAAAAGTCAGGAAGTGCTGACTAACCTCTATAAAACTTTGGTTAGACCGCAGCTGGAGTACTGTGTCCAATTCTGGTCACGACACGAAAGAAAGGATGTTAAGGCATTCGAAAGGATGCAAAGAAGGTTTACTAGAATTGAGGGACTTCAGTTATGGGGAAAGGCTAGATAGGCTAGGTTTATTCTCTTTGGAACAGAGAAGGTTGAGAGGAGACCTAATAGAGGTTTATAAAATCATGAGGGAATTCGACAGGGTGAATAAGGAAAAACTGTTTCCACTGGTGGGCGAGTCTGTGACTTATGGTCACAGATTTAAAATAGTTGCAAAACAAAGCAGAGGGGAGTTGAGGAGAAATGTTTTCACTCAGTGGGTTGTTTGAATCTGGAATGCATTGCCTGAAAAGATGGTGGAGGCTGATTCAACAACAGCTTTTAAAAGAGAATTAGATCTTTATTTAGGAACAACAGGTCTATTAGATTATGGGGAGAGAGCTGGGCAGTGAGATTGAGTTGCTCTTTTCAAAGAGCCGGCACAGGCTAGATGGGCCGAATGGCCTCCTTTTGTGCTGTAAAATTCTATGATTCTTGCCCATAACTACTATCCTCCTCACTATTTAAAATTTTCCTAACTTTGTGTCATCTGCAAACTTCAAAATGGTACTCCCTATACCCAAGTTCAGATCATTAATATAAATTAAAAAGAGCAGTGGTCCCAATACCGATCCCTGGGGAATGCCACTGAACACTTCCCTCCAGTCAGAAAGGTAGGCGTTCACCACAACTCTCTGCTTTCTGTCTCCCAGCCAGTTCTAGATCCATGCTGCCACTGTCCCCTTAACGTGGGCTTCTATTTTCTTTATAAGCCTTTCATGTGGCACTTTGTCAAATGCTTTTTGAAAGTCCAGATAAACTACTGTTATTACTATTATTGTTATTATTAAAGAGCCCATGGCTACTACTCAATATGAGATGGGAGTCTTGCTCAGTGTCCTGGCCAACAATCCCCCAGATAAAATAGTTTGTTAATTTCACAGCTGTTGTGGGTCATTACTGTATGTAAATTAGCTGCCAAGTTCACGTACAAAATACAACGGCACCTAACTTTACAGTTAACCATGTGAGGCTCTTTGCAATGACTTGACAACATGTTTAGCAGCTATATCAAATGCAAGGACACATTATTTTATTGATGTGTGTGTGCATTTCCTGTGAGCAAAATGGCTGCTGCATTTGCGGGCAAATAAACAACTGTTCGACAATAAATGCAATGAGTCGTTATGAGCTATTTTTGATGTGATGAGGGACAATGAACATGCAAGTTCTTGCTTTCTATGAAGGAATGTTGCTCCCGGCATTCCTGGCCAACAATTCCCCAGATAGAATTGGTCACCTCATGATAGTTTGTGGGAGGGAAGAGGGCATGGGACAGAACTGCGAACTAAACTGTATGTCTTCAAGCAAGGATTTTTTATCCTGCTTTATTTCTCAACAGGAACGTTTAAATTAATTCTGAATTGATACCCACGTAAAAACGTCAGTCAGTCGGTCAGTTTGAGGAAGGAATACATGTCCTCTGAAGCAAAATCAATTTGAGGGGGTGGGGGGGTGTTGCGGGCACGTATCCATATCTTTGTCAGACAGATATAAAGATTGCTTGCACAAAATTTTCAAACAGGAAGGATGGCAGTCATGCCTAATCTAAGATAGGAGCAGTATGTGTATTGCACATCACTAGAAACACTGGTTATCAGTCTATCTTTGTGTGAAGCTCTGTCATCAGCTCAAGCCCTTATGTTTCCTGAGTTGTAGTACCGTTTCTCAGAAGATACAAGTCAGGTGGTTCATGTGTGTGTATGTGTGTGTGTGTAATTTCACATTTTGTTCTTTTGTGTGTGTGTGTGTATCTTATACACATGAGACTACTACAACAAAATCATATTTGCAAAGAAACTTTCACGTCGGGAGGACGTCCCAAGGACCTGGACAGTCAGTGTTTTGGACCCGAGCTGGGGGTGCGGGGGCGGGGGTGGGGGAGTCAGGATTCGGTAGGGTGGAGGACAGGGTGATCGAAAAAGCACGGAGTTTGCATAGTGAAGCCTGGATGTTATGAATGCATGTATGAGAGTTTTGGTAGCCTGCAGTGTGAAACAGCCAGCGGAGAGCTGGGCAATGTTGCAGTGATGTGCGGTGGGTAAAATGACAGGGTAGGCACTTTGCCTCAGTCCATTCTAGTTTTTGGGGGCGTAGCTTTAAGACATTGTCATAAAGCTACCCCCACAAAGGCAGCAGCAGACTTTGCTTATTTCACCCGTTACTGAGAATGAAAAAGGAACGTGAATGAGCATCGGACCTACATTCAACTCGATGGGTAAAAAAGGCATGGTGACTCGCTGCTTTTATGACGTTGTCACAACAACAAAATGACACTTTTATAGAGCCTTTCACATCAGGAGGACATCCCAAAGTGCCGGACAGTTACCGCTTCAGACCCGAGCTGGCGACAGGGGGTAGAGAGGGAAGTGGGGATTAGGAGGTACCGATGGATCCATCGAAGAGTCCTGAGGCGGGACTTGAAGTAGGCCAGGGAGACAGAGGAACTGCAGGATGAAGTTCCAGAGGTTGGGAACAGAGTGGCTGAAGGCTCACCCGCCAATGGTGGGGTGGGTGGGTGGTTCGGGGGACGTGAAGCAGGCCAGATCCTGCTGAGCGAAGAGGGCGGGCAGGTTGGTAAGGGGATTGGAGGTCACAGGTGTGTCTCATACACACACACACAAACAAACATTGAAAAGAACATAGGGTGAAAGTATTTTCAAAACTCTCCATTTATATTCCTCGCAATTTCTCTGGTGCAGTTACTGGAAGAAAAAAATAACCTTGACGTGAAGCCAAGGCACAAACCTCCTTGATGACACTAAAGGCGAAGAGCAACACCGAGTTCAATCAACTGCTTCCTTTCACATTGGGAGAACATCCCAAGGTGCTGGACAGTCAGTGTTCCAGACCTGAGCTGGGGTGAGGGATGGGGATGGTAGAGAAAAAGGAGGGCATTTGGGTAACCAACAACAACTTTGATTTATATAGCACCCTCCACGCTGGACAGCGTCTCAGAGCATTTCACAATAATGGATCCCGGAACCAAGGAGGGCTAGAAAGGTGACCAATGGAGCGGTTGAAGGGAAACGTTGTTAGCTGAGACCTGAAACTGGGAAGAGAGGGGGCGAGGCGAAGGGAGTGAGGAAGGGAGTTCCAGAGCTTCAGGGCGTAGTGGCTGAAGGCATGGTCACTGATGGTGGAGCGGAGGATACAGGGGACAAGGAGGAGGCCAGACCCAGTGGAGCGAAGGCAACGGGTGCTGGTTTGAGGAGAGAGGAAGTCGGAGAGGTAGGGATCAATGGGACCGTTGAAGAGGAGGGTCCTGAGGCAGGGGAGGGGGTGATGTGGAGGGACTGCGGGATGGAGTTCCAGAGGTTGGTGGCAGAGTGGCTGAAAGCTCACATGCCAATGGTGAGGCGAGTGGGTCGGGGGACATGGAGCAAGCCGATGCCCTAGAGGGGGAGTGCAGATTGGCAGGGTGTTAGGAAATCGCAAAGAATGGAATGAGGCCATGGAGGGCCATGAAGGTGAGAACCAGGATCTTGAATTGAATCCTCTGGGTGATGGGTCAAGGCTGCACCGCTTTAAGATTATATTCTGATCTCTAGTCTGTAAGAAAGAGGTAGAGCATTAATTAAAACAAGGGCTGTGACTTGCAGGGTTAACATTGGTATTCTTACCCCTTCGCTTCCCACCCCCCACTCCCCCGTCCTAGGAGGATCTTCTTTGACTCAGTGGAGAACTCTTCTGTGAATCTCCCCAATGGCAACAAGTCAGAAGCAAGTGACGGAAAAAAACTACATGTCTTGGTTTGAAAACATTGCCAGGGGTTCAGAATTGTTCAGAGAAGTATTTTATTTAAACTATTAAATACCGCAAATCGGATTTACATGATAAGTGTCCACAAGGGATAGTCAGGTGTTGAGTAGGGTCCGGCGATATATCGATATATCGCTAAAACCCAATATAATTTTCATATCGATACGCCGATATAGGCATTTCAAAAGTATCGATATATCGAAAAATCGATGTATCCAGGGAAAAAATCGGAATGCGCGCACACTGAACTACAAGACCCAGAATGCTCATCTCCATACACAATGCACAGACCGAGGTGCAAAGCTGCCATATTGTATTCATAGTCCTAGAATACAATATACAGGTATGCAAGGGGTGAGGGGAGAGAGATGGCTGGGGGGGAGAGGGGGAGAGAGACGACGGGGAGGGAGGGGTGAGGGGGAGAGAGACGGCTGGGGTGGGGGAGGGGGAGAGAGATGGCTGGGGGGTGGGTGAGGGGGAGAGAGACGGCTGGTGGGGGGGAGGGTGAGAGAGACGGCTGGGGGTGGGGGGAGGGGGAGAGAGACAGCTGGTGGGGGGAGGAGGAGAGAAACGGCAGTGGGGGGAGGGGGAGAGAGACGGCTGTGGGGGGGAGGGGGAGAGAGATGGCTGGTGGGGGGGAGGGGGAGAGAGACAGCTGGGGGGGGGAGGGAGAGAGAGACGGCGGTGGGGAGAGATGGGGTGGATGTGATAATATACAGATAGATAGAGATGGGGGCGATGTGAGAGAGGAGAGAGACACAGAGACACAGACAGAAAAACACAGAGATAGAGAGAGTGAGAGACACAGAGAGAGAAAGATATTTACCTCTTGAGGAGATAGGCCCTGAATGCGCGCGCACCCCAAACGCGTGCGCATGCGCAGTATGAAAAACCCGAAAATATCGATATTTCGGTATATCTCGATATGAGCCCATCGATATATCTAAATCGGAAAATTTCCATATCAACGGACCCTAGTGTTGAGGTTGTATTTCAGTGGAAGGTTTCTGAAGCTGCTGGTGAAATACTGTATACTGTAGGAGAAATACTGTTTGCTTTTAAATTTAGAAACAAGACTGTTTGTGTGACACTGCTGTGTGCAATTCTCCACATTATTTCTTCCATCCACTTTACGGTATACCCTTTGAGGTGCTTGGAGACTTCTCAAAGATGTGATGAGGCGCTATATCAGATAAGGCGCTAGTACAGTAAAAGCTTGGTTATCCAGCACCCAACCAACCAGCACACTCAATCAACCGGTATCTCCCAATACAAGTAATATTGAGTATATGCTCACTTCGCGCATGTGTGCGCATGCGCACTTATTAAACTTATCAAACGCGATTTTACCGAGTGCGCTGTTTCCCAGGAATTGAACCCCCGCTTTCAGCATGGGTTGACTGTACTATTTATGTATGCTTTATTGGTAAGTATCCATACAATATTCTATTATTATTTAGTCTATTATTAATATGGTATGTTTTAAAATAAGTTAATTTTTTATGTAAGATTTTCAGCAACTTGCCTCTCGAATATCCGGCATATTTGATTAACAGGCACCTGTCCGGTCCTGAGGGTGCAGGATAACAAAGCTTTTACTGTATCATTACTAATATAAATAGATTGAAGGAAAACAACATTGGATATTGGCGTAAATCACATAGAAATATCCAATACCTAAATTTCCCAAACCAGAAACCAACCTTTAACAAAATACATCAACAAAGCTCCTGTAGCTCAGTGGTTAGAACACTTGCCTTACAAGCGTGAGACCTGTGTTTCGAATCCAGGCACAATAATAAATAAAATTGGTCATTTTCAATCCACGACTGTTTGTGGGAAACTGCTGGGCGCAATTGGCTGCCATGTTTCACCCACAGATATACAGTCAATTCACTTTACAGTATATTCTGTGAAGCGATCTGAGACGTCGATAAGATGTGAAAAGTGCGATATCAAATGCAAGGATTATTATTACTATGTTATAATAATAAATCTACCATTTCATATACATAGTTCTTTTCACATCTTCCAGATGTCCCAAAACACTTTACTATAAAGTAAATTCACTGTATATTTGTGGGCAAAACGCAGCAGCCAATTGCACACATCAGTGTCCCACAAACATTGAAGTGACCAATTTATTATTGTTTTTTCAAGTAGGATTATTATCAGACGTGTGAGGTAAGGAAACATGCCCAAGGTTTTGCCCTGCCAGGAAAAAAGCTTGTATAAAATATGTAGATATGTAATGAGGTTTTGGAAGCATTGCAGGATAAAGGTTAGTGACATCTGGGTAAAGATGCAGGAGTGGTTTGGGGAGAATGATCATCAGTGAATAGCATTGATTACTCAATTTGTCTGCTGATTTGCTTACAGTTTTAGCTTGTGACCTTTACCAGGAAATGCATTATTTAGAAACTGAAGCCAGAGAGTAATGTGAAACCAATGTAAGTTTGTGTACTGCCGAATCCAGCAATTTGCTCCCATTTCATATGTGCTAGCCTGGCTCAGTTAATAACTCCTGCCTCTCGGAATCCCAAGGTTAGCAGCTTAAACCCTCCTTCGGAAGTTCAAATTCACAGACCTAGGCTAACGCTCCAGTTCAATCCTGGGGAGGAGGATACTACATTTCAGAGGTGCCGTGCTTTGGCTAAGATATTATACCTGTCTGCCAGTTCAGGTGGATGAGAGACCCGGTTTGATTCCTGAGCGCGTCTCTGTTTACCTAGTAGTAAGTAGGAACCCAGTTGTTAGTCAATGGGCGGATCGCCTTTCCAGGTTGAGAATTCCTTAAAAAAAATTATAAATTAGTCACACAATCCACAACAGTTTGTGGGACACTGCTGTGCGCCATTGGCTGATGTGTTTCACCCAGAAAATATAGTCACTTCACTTGAAGTATATTCTGTGAAGCACTTTCAGACATCTCTAAGACTGCCTCCCCACTCTCTCTTAGTCCTTAAACATTTCTTACGCCCAACATACCCCAGTTCTGATGAAGGGTCTTGGGCCCGAAATGTTGACTCACTTTCCTTTCTCCATAGATGCTGCCAGACCTGTTGAGTGTTCACAGAATATACTGTAAAGTGAATTTACTGTATATATGTGGTCGAAACTCGACAGCCAATTGCGCACAGCAGTGTCCCACAAACAGTCGTAGTTTGAAATGACAATTTTTTTTGTTGAGGGATTATTATTAGGCGTGTGAAGTAAGGAAACTTGCCCAAGGTTTTGCCCTTAAAGGATTTGAACCCAGGTCTCTCGCTTGTAAGGCGAGTGCTCTAACCACTGAGCTACAGGACTCCGCTATTATGACTCAATGCATTGTGCATATCCATACTGTATGATCTGTGATATAAGCCACACTTAGTGATTTGCAGTCCAAGTCTTGATCCCTTCACTGCCAGTTGTGAAGCATAGATGCCAGAGATGTAACCCTTGTATGTTCAATATGACAATTTTTACGAAGACTAGGACCTCATGGATTAATCAAGTGACGCTTCATCTCAAAATGTATTTCTCTTCACGAACTAACACAACCACGGCATGTATTGTAAGGTCAAGAAGGTTATGCGGATAGGCTTAGTTGAGGAGGGCCAGAGGAGACTCATGTGGAGTATAAACAACTGCATAGACCAGTTGGGCCAACTGCCTTGTTTTTGTGCTGTCTGTTCTAATCTATTCTAATGCATTCTTCCATTTTCCTGCTTACACCTCCTTCCTTATCATCGGTTCAAGAGTTTGCCAGGCTATGCGTTCAATGGCAAGTTATACAGTTTTAGCTGGTTACACTCCAGCAGTTACAATGCGCACTTTGGGTTTCCCAAGCCTTGGCTCTTGCCATCGTTTGCCTACTGCTAGTACTAATAATAATCCTTACATTTGATATAGCACCTTACCATGTCTTCGATTCATCTCAAAGCGCTGTATACTGAATATACTGTAAAGTGAATTGACTGTATATTTTGTGGGCGAAACCTGGCAGGCAATTGCGCACAGCAGGACCCCACAAACAGTCATGGATCAAGTGACCAGATTATGATTTATTTATTTTGAATGGTTTGTTACCATATTTGCTGCTGTGTGAATTTACCATAATCCCCATCAAATGGCAGGATCAGCAACCTGAAAAATCTGAAAAGAACAGTTCTGTATTTGTAGATGTAATGTACCACTACAACAGAAGCAATGAACTGGAGTATAAAGTTCCCCACATATGTCCCCTGACTCATGAGAACTCAACTCAGAGGCAATCTCAGGACTGTGGAGTCCTGTAGCTCATTTTGTTAGAGCATTCGCCTCACAAGCGAGAGACCTGGTTTCAATTTCAGCCAGGGTGAAACCTTGAACAAGTTTCCTTACTCCACATGCCTAATAATAATCCCTCAAAACAACGATAATAAATTGGTAACTTTCAATCCATGACTGTTTGTGGGAAACTGCTGCGTAAAAGTGTAATTTTGTTGTTGTGCGCAAATGGCTGCCATATTTCATCCACAAATATACAGTCAATTCACTTTACAGTATACTCTGTGGAGCGCTTTAAGATGTCTAGAAGATGTGAAAAGTGCTATATCAAATGCAAGGATTATTATTATTATTATCATCTCCAGTCACAGCTGAGTTTGAAGTGAGGCTCATAGAACAGTGTCAGCTGGGCTGTTAGTTTAGTAGTGCTCTTGCCTCGGTGTCAGAAATTTCTGGGTTCAACCCCATGTTAGGACTTTTAACTTGCCGTCTTGACTGACACAGCAATATAGTGCGGAGCTGTGCTACATTGTCACAGGTGTTGGCTGGATGGAAGCCATTCTCTTTTGCTCCTGTCAACGTCTTCTCTCCTGCGGGTCTGAACTCCTCAACCACCCTACGCTCTCCCTCAGATACTCCAAACCAATGTGTAAATTGGGCGTCAAGTTCGATCCCCTGATTTTCTTTCTACCCCACAACCGTTCCCTGACCAGGAACACTCTTTCCCACCTCTATTACATCGCTCATCTCCATCCGTACCTCACAACACAAGCAATCAAAATCCTTGTCTACGCTTTCATCACTTCCCTGCTGGACTATTCCAATTCCCCCCTCACTGGTCTCCCCAGCTCCATCATAAAACAAAATTCAAATAATTCAAAACTTCCCCCATCTGGATTCTCACCCACACAAAACTCTGTATTCCCATCACCAAGTCCTTACCAAGCTGCACTAGCTCCCAATTACTGAATGGATTGATTTCTAGATCCTCTCACTCAAATCACATGCAGCTTCCCACCTATTCGACATGGTTAGCCCCCACTCTACCACCTGCTGTTTCTTCTTGGCCTGCTCCCACCTCCTGTTAATCCCTTGTCCCTTCCCCTTCACCATTGGCGGCCATACCTTCAGCCACTACGAAACTCTGGAACTCAATCCCCCAATCCCTCTGCCTTGTCCCCTCCCTCCCTCCCTCCCCTCCCTCCCTCCCTCGCCACCATCAAATCCAGCCTAAAGACCTTCCTTTTTGATCGTGCTTACAGTCACATCTCCCACTCCCTCTCCCCCTGGTTCAGGGTCAGACTCTGCCAATTTCAAGTGCTCCTGAATACTACCCCATGTGAAGGGTGCTATATTGTTGTCACTATTGTTGTGTCGGCATTCAGATGAGATGCTAACACAAGATCCAGATAATAATTATCCTTGCATTTGATATAGCACTTTATCACATCATTGAGATGTCTCAAAGCGCATCACGCAATATATTGTAAAGTGAATTGACTGTATATTTTGTGGGTGAAACATGGCAGCCAATTGCGCACAGCAGTGTCCCACAAACATTCATGGATTGAGGACCCAAATTTTCTTTAGAGAAACCTGCTGACTGCAATTGGCCAATCAATTATAAACCAGGTTACTACTTATTGTTAGGTAAACAGAGGTGTGTGGGGTAAAGAAATTTGCTTCAGGTTTTGCCATTCCCAGGAATTGAACTTAAATCCTCTTGCTTGTGAGGCAAGTGCTATAACCAATATGTTACAGGATAGGTCTGACAAAGGGTTATGAACCCGAAATGTTGACTCAGTTTCCTTTCTCCATAGATGCTGCCAGACCTGCTGAGTGTTCTCAACGACTTCTGTGTTTGTTACAGGATTCCACTCACTGAACTCCAGGATTAGATTAGCATGGTGTGAACCTCAAAGTAGAGTGTTCATTCCGCTCCAGATGCAAGGAACGATCTGTGTGTGTGTGACATTGATGGAACTCTGTCTGCTTAGGATACAGTTGAGCAATGGTGAGGCGTTTCCACATGTGTCAGACCATCTGACCAACTAAAAATCTGGAGACCAACTTTGCTCTCACATCCCATAACCCGAAAAGGGTTAATTTCAGAACAGAACCGTAGAATGAAACTAACAGTCTAAACTTTCCATAAATAGAGCATTTCCATCAGTCAATGGAGTATTCATCATATTTCCATGACGCTTTTTTTTTCTCTTCTCCGCAAATCTCTTTTAATTAAAAGCAGCTTCAGCGGTGGCTCTGCCAGTGACATTGAATACCTTCCAAGCAGAAGCAGAGAGAAAATCTGCTGTTGAGTTCTGATTATCCTCCCGGAATTGTTTTTTTGCGGTTACTGCCAACGTCGGCAAAATCACATTGATAGGGTTCATTTTTAATCATCTTAAAAAAAAATCCGGCTATAAAATTTGCAGCATTTCAGAACCTGTTCCTGGTGTTAATTAACACGCACACTGTGAAAGGTCGCAAACTTTAGACACTGTTGTAACTTCGTATCACTGATACATGGATTTAATAAAAAGTCATGTTGCCTTCTCACTATGTCTGATTTACCATAATAATAATCATCCTTGCATTTAATATAGTGCTTTTCACATCTTCTAGATGTCTCAAAGCACTTCACAGAATATACTATAAAGTGAATTGTCTATATATTTGGGGGCGAAATGTGGCAGCAAATTGCGCACAGCAGTGTCCCCACAAACAGTCGTGGATTCAAGTGACCAATTTATTACAGTTTTTTTCGTGAGGGATTATTGTCAGGAGTGTGGAGAAGGAAAATTGCCAAAAGTTTCACTCCGGGAAACAAACCCAGGTCCATGCTTTTGTCACCTCTTGGCTGGACTACTGCAACAACCTCTTCGCCGGTCTCCCCGCCACCACAATCCACAAAATCCAGCTAATTCAAAACTCTGCCACCCGCATACTCATCTGCTCCAAGCTTCGCTCCCCCATTACCCCAGTCCTTGCCAGACTTCACTGGCTCCCTGTTCCTGAGAGGATCGACTTCAAGATCCTCACCCTTGTTTTCAAATCCCTCCACTCCTGTACCTCTCTGATCTCCTCTCCCCCCAAACCAGCACCCGTTGCCTTCCCTCCACCGGGTCTGGTGTCCTCCATGTCCCCTGAATCCTCCGCTCCACCCTCGAGTGCCTTCAGCCACTACGCCCCAAGGCTCTGGAACTCCCTTCCTCATTTCCTTAGCCTCACCCCCTCTCTTCCTAGTTTCAGGTCACAGCTAAAGACCTTTCTCTTGGACTGCGCCTTTGGTCACCTTTCTACCCCTGCCCCTGACTCGGTCCCGAGATCCGCTATTGTGAAGCGCTCTGAGACGCCACCTGGCATGTGGGCACTATATAAATCAAAGTTGTTGTTGTTTCTTGTTTGTGAGGTGAGTGTTCTAACCACTGAGCTACATGACATTACAGTTTTTGGTACCTTCCTGAATTCTGCAAAAGTTTTCAATGTATATCTTGCAAAAAATTAAATGAGAGCATTAATTCCTTCAGGACCACCTATAATATGAACTGTCCTGCCAATTGTCGTTTACTTTGATGGCTTGGGTGTGCTAGAGATGTGGGGATATCAAAATCAATCAATCAAAACTTACATTTATATAGCGCCTTTCACGTCGAGAGGACGTCCCAAGGCGCTGTACAGTTAGGTAGGGACAAGAGCAGTGGGGGAGGGGTCGGGCAGTATGAAGAAGAGTAGGAAAATTGACTGTATATTTGTGGGCGAAACGCGGCAGCCAAATTGCGCACAGCATTGTCCCACAAACAGTCATGGAAATGGAGCCAGGGGAGAAAGAGGGCAAGGGGGGAGAGGGAGGGAAAAGTGGGGTGAGGTAAGGTCAGGGAGGAAGAGGGGGGAGAGAGGAGGGTAAGGGAGAGAGGGAGGGAAAGGTGGGTGGACAGCAAGATCAGGGAGAAAGGGGGGGTAAGAGGGAAGAGGGAAGGAATGGACGAGAGAAAGGGGAGAAAGGGAGTGATTGAAGAAGAAGAAGGGGGGAAAAGGCCGGGAGGCAAGGGGGGTGGGGGGAATCAAACAACAACAATAAACAGCAAAATCAACAACAATAGTAAACAACAAAAGCAATAATATTAACAACAAATATGTTGGTTTCACTCCTCTCTCCATAGAACATACTGTACCAGTAACTTTTACCAATTACTTCACTTTGATTGACATTGTGGAGTCTTGTAATAAACTAAGAACATAGACTTGTGGAGTCCTGTAGTTCAGTGGAGCACTCGCCTCGCAAGTGAGAGACCTGGATTTGATTCGTGGACGGGGTGAAACGTTCGGCAAATTTCCCTACTCCACATGGCGCTGTTTGCTAGCAGAATGTAGGAACCCGATTGTTAGTCATTTGGCGGATAACTTTTTCAAGGGTAATAAAACAAATGATTGATCACTTCAATCCACAACTGTTTGTGGGACACTGCTATGTGCAATTGGCTGCATTGTAACCATCTGAAAGTACGTAATAATAATACAGTATAATAATCATTGCATTTGATATAGCGCTTCTGACATCTTCTAGACGTCTCAAAGCACTTCACAGCATATACTGTAAAGTGGATTGACTGTATATTTGTGGGTGAAACTCGGCAGCCAATTGCGCACAGTAGGTTCCCACAAACAGCCGTGGATTGAAATGATCAATTAAAAAAAAATTTGGAGGGATTATTGTTAGGCATGTGGAGCAAGGAAACTTGCCCAAGCTTTCGCCCTGACTTGCCTGGATTCAAACACAGGTCCCATGCTTATAAAGCAAGTGCTCTAACCACTGAGCTACAGTGGTCATAAGTGGTCTACATCATCATAAGAGACTTTGCACTCTTCAGAAGTATTACTGAAGCCAATTCTTGCCTCCTCAATCCCTCCTGTACCCTTGCTGAGATCATTTAATTAAATGCCAATAAAAGTAATACTGTATATTGGTTCAACACATTATCTCCATACTCCCGTCTTGTCAGTTATGGCCCAGCCTCCACTGGCTCCCCATCATAGAATGGTACAACTTCAAGATCCTTGAACACTTTATGTTCAAATCCACTCACTTCCTGGTGCCACCCTACCTCTCCGACCTCCTCACTCCCCAATCTACCACCCTGAGCCTACACTCAACTGGCACCAGCTTACTGCTCATCACTTGCACTTTCCATCCCACTATTGGAAGTCACACTTTCAGTCACTACGCCCCCAAACACTGGAACACTCCCCTTAATCCTTCCGCCTCACTCCCTCTTTCAAGTCTCGCCTGAAAATCTTCCTTGTTTATGGCCACTTGCCCCATCCCCCACTCTGGCTCAGAGTCAGGCTCTGCCCATGATACGCTACTCTGAAATGCTACCCTGAGTGGAGTGCACTATAGGAGTTATTGTTGGTGTTAAATCTCATCTTTATGGTGGCGGAGAAAGGTAAATGAGGTCTCTTTGGGAATTAATTAGCAAGGTCTCACACCTGTAGTCAATTGGTGGATCTTTTTTCTTGGGGTAATAATTCTTGACCAAAATAATAGTAATAAATTGGTCATGGCATTCAATCAATGACTGTTTATCGGACACTGCTTTGTGCAATTGGCTGCTGTGTTTCGGCGATAAAATATACAATCAATTCACTTTACAGCATATTCCATGAAGCACCACTTTGAAACATTTCGAAGACATGCAAAGGCATTATACCAATTGCAAGAATTATTATTATTATTGAAGTTGAGTCAATCCTAACTCATTGGCAGGTTTCAGAGGGGCAGACAGACAAGGTGTTGAATTTGGGAGGATTGGGAAGGGGAGATCAGGGGGACAAAGATGTCCAAAGGCACAGTCAAAGAGGAACAACAACAACAAAATTACATGTGTAAATTGCCTTTCAAGTCAAGAGGACTCCCAAGGCGCTGAACAGTCAGGGTCAGGATGTGAGCACAGCGGACGGGGGTGGGTGCAGGGTTGGGATGAGGGAGGGCAAAGAGGTAGGGGGTGGTTGAAGGCACAGTTGAAAATGAGGGTCTTGAGTTAGGCCTTGAAGGAGGCAAAGGAGGGAGCAAGGTGAAGGGATTGTGGGATGAAAGTCCAGTTGCTGGTGGTAGGGTGGGTTGGGTGGGGGGACAATGGATAGAGCAGACTGGTTGATAGGGGTTCAGCAGGTCAGAAGGTTTCAGGTTGATCTTAAAAAGAGGCGAGAGAAGAGTTGAGGTGAAGGGTTGGAGTTCCAGAGAGTGTCAGCAGATAGGATGGGCGCAGGGGTTCTTCCCACTGTTAACCCTGCAAGTCAAAGCCTTAATGGGTCGCAAAGCCCTAGTTAGACAAGTAGTATTTAGAACATCAAGTTGTGTAGTTTTTACTGATGAATGAACAGCAATCCCTTAACGGGTCCCCAAGGTAGCTCTCGACAACCTAGGCCTAATACTTTCCGGGATTAGGTGATCAGGGTGTGTGGTTCCAGGGGGGAGAGTGTGCATTTCATTCTAGACACAGGGAAATCTTCAAGCGTTTACAGTGGTTGATTTGGGCAATGGGTTTCCATGCATGTCAGACATCTGACTAAAATTAAATATCTCCGTCCACAGGTTAAATGAGGCTTGAATGTACAGCAATGGATAACCTTGTAAGTTCTCTCCTGAGATCTGAAATTGCACCTGGTTTGCCTTAAACTTTAACTTTAAGATCGTGCAGAACTATGGAAAATTCTTCATGTTCAGTCTCAATTTGGAAGCTGTTTTTCTGCAGTTCATAATAAGAAATCCTAATTGAGAACTGAATTGAAGAATTTTCCACAAATCTGCAATCATCTTTGATTTTATACAAAACCTCCTTAACAGTCTAAGACTAGGTGGAATTTCAAGCTTTTGAGTTTGTGTCTAAATAAGTGAGAACATTTGAACTGAAACATCTTTGACAGGTCTTGTTCCCGTTGCTTGTCATAGGATACACTGGAAAAAAACCATGACTAAGGGTAATGTGTGCTAAGAATATTGTGGGCAAGAGCCAGCTCCAAAGACCAGCCAAGCTTTGATCAGAAATGAGTTTGTACTTTTGGCGAATGAGGTGGACTAGGTTCCCAGCTATAAACGGATCCAAAGTGTTGCAATGATAGAAATGGCATGGGATGCTATGCAATGTTCACTTGTGCCAAATAACAGTGCATCACTGAGAAAATATGGCATTGAGTAAACGTGAAGAGATTGGCATGAACCTCAGACCCACAGCTGATCGTGGGAGATTACTATCAGCTGTTTATCATATTTGAATAATAACTATAATTCTTGCATTGATGTAGGCTTGCATTAATCCTGTTAAATGCTATGCGATGTTTAGACAAGTGATAAAGCGTTGCAATAGAATTCACAGATTGTTAAGATTATAAATCTAGGCTGGAGTTTTGGGCAGTGCTTGGAACCTAAGAGCCCTTTCCTCAAGGCTAAAGTAACACTGTACTATGATCTCATTTGGACTTGATGACAATCCCGTGGTAACCGCATGTCCTCACCATGCAGGTGGAGCCTCAGCAAATGTTAACAGAAAATCTTACCTCAACAAACAACTCGCATTTATACAGCACCCCTCACGCAGGATAGCATACCAGAGCGAAAGGGGGTTCATCAGCTCAGAGACAAAGGCATTCCCTTTTGTGGGATAATACTGGGCTCAAATTGGCTGCTCTTTTCACCTGCATAATAAATAACAAACATATTATTATTAATAATTATTGGAGTCCTGTAGCATTATGAGTGAGAGGACCTGGTTTTGATTCCCGGCCAGCACGAAACATTAGGCATAATTTTTCTTACTCCACATGCCTCTGTTTACCTAGCAGTAAGTAGGAAACCATTTGTTAGTTGATTGGCAGATCACTTTTCTGGGGGGTAATAATCCTGTTTAAGAAAAATTAATAAATCATAACGTGGTAACTCAATCCACTACAACAACAACAAAATTACATTTATAGAGCGCCTTTTACGTTGGGAGGACATCCCAAAGCACTGAACAATCAGGTCGGGACCCGAGCAGGTGGGGAAGGGTCAGGTTAGGGGGATGGGGAAGGAGAGTAGGAGAGGGGGAACAGTTTGGAGGGGAGCAAAAGGCGCGGTCAAAGAGGAAGGTCTTGAGACCGGCCTTGAAGAAGAAAAGAGAGGAAGTGAGGTGAAATTGTGGGATGGAGTTCCACAATGTGGGAGCAGAGCGGCTGGAAAGCCTGGCCACCGATGGTGGGGTGGTTAGGGCGGTGGACGCGGAGCAGGCCAGAGCTTGCTGAGCGGATGGGACGGGCAGGCTGATAGGGAGACAGCAGGTTAGAGAGATAGGTGGGGGCAAGGCCGTGAATGGCCTTGAAGGTGAGGACGAGGATCTTGAATTTGATCCTCTGGAGGATGGGGAGCCAGTGGAGATGGGCGAGGGTGGGAGTGATGTGGTTGTAGAGCCTGATGCAGGAGAGTATATGAGCTGCAGAGTTCTGAATAATCTGCTGCTTGTGAAGGGAGGAGGTGGGAAGGCTGACGAGGAGAGAGTTCCCATAATCCAACCTACATGTAATGAAGGTGTGCATGAGTGTTTAGGCAGCATGGGGGTAAGGTAGTGGCAGAGTCTAGCAATGTTGGTGATGGAAGGCTGCAACAGTCATGGCGCGGATATGAGGGAGAGAGGACAGTTTGGGGTCAAACAAGAAGCTCAGATTCCTGACTGGCTTTGAGAGGTGGAGAGAGCAGCCTTGGATGCTGATGTTGTCAGTGCCTGAGGTGCAGAGGCACTGATGCGAATCGATCAGGAGGACCTCTGTCTTGTTGACATTAAGTTGGAAGAAATTGGCCCTTGTCCAGGACTCAATGTCGGACAGACACACAGTCAGAACGGCAGTAGTCCTGGAGTCGAGGGTGGAAGTGGAAAGGTAGAGTTGGGTGTCATCCACATACTTGTGGAAATTTACCCCATGTCTGTGGATGATGTCGCCCAGGGGGAGCATGTATAGGGTGAAGAACAGGAGGCCAAGGACAGAGCCCTGAGGAACGCCGCATGTGACTGGGTGAGGGCTGGAGGAAAAGCCATTGGAGGAGACGAAGTGAAGGCAGCGGGAGAGATATGACCGGAACCAATCAAGGACAGAGCCTTGAAGGTTGAGGAGGGAGAGGCAGTGGAGGAGGATTGTGTGGTCTACAGTATCAAAGGCGGTGGTTAGGTTTCCATGCTGTGGGAAGCGTGGAGACCTGATTGGAGGGGTTCAAAAAGTGAATGGTTTGAGAGGACAGAGCGGAGCTAGGAGACAACCACTCTTTCAAGGACCTTGGAAAGGAAGGGGAGGTTAGAGATGTGCTGGTAGCTGGAGACCTGCAACACATCGAGGGAGGTTTTTTTTAGGATGGGGGTGATGATGGTAGTTTTGAAGGGAGTGGGAACGGTGCCGGATGAAAGGGACTGGTTGATGGTGTCTGCAATTAGTGGAGCTAGAAGGTGGAGCTGGTGGTGAGGAGCGGGATGGGGATGGGATCTAGGGAGCAGGTGGTGGGCTTCATCGCGGAGATATTTTTTTTTGACAGAGGATAGGGAGATGGGATCGAAGGTGTGGAAGGAAAGATGGGTAGGAGACAGGGTGTGGGTGGGAGGTGGGGAGGGGGTGGAAGTTGGAAGGACAGTGACCGCAGAGCGGATTCCCTCGATTTTGCTCATAAGGAATTCCAGCATCTCCTCGCAGTGGGAGTTCGAGGAGAGGTGAGGTGAGGCGGGGTGGATGGAGGAGTTGGTTGGTGGTGGAGAAGAGAAGCCGGGGGTTGTCCTTCGCTTGCAGGATTATCTTGGGAGTAGAAGGACGATTTGGCGGAGGATAGAGTGAAGCGGTACGATGATGTGAGGTCCAGTCAGATATGCGGTGGACCGTTAGGCCAGATTTGAGATAGGTGTGATCAGCAGCCCATACCTGGCCCTTGAGTGAACGGAGGTGGGTGGTGAACCAAGGTGAGGTTCGGGAGTAGGAGGCAGTTTGGGAAGTGAGGGGGGCAAGAGTGTTGAATGTGCTGGAGAGAGTATTGTGGAGTAGAGTGAGTGCGAAGGAGGAGTCAGTGCAGGAGGAGGGGTTAGTGCAGGAGATAGGCCAGAGGGAGAGGAGTTTGGAGGACTCCAAGGCATCGGAGAGAGTTTGTGGGTGATCTTCTTCCATGAGCGGTAGGTTTAGGGGTGGAGGGAAGAGGGTTAGAGGAATTGAAAGAAATGAAGAGGTGGTCAGAGATGGCCTTATTGGAGATGGTGATGCGAGGCACTGAGGCCCCGGGTGATCACCAGGTTGTGCGAGTGGCTGTGAACGTGGGTGGTGGAGTGGATGTGGAGGGAGAGGTTGAGAGATGAGAGGAGGGAGAAGAATTCTGAGGAGATGGAGCAGGAGGGTGACGTGGAGATTGAAGATCACCAAGGATGATAAAAATAATAATAATCCTTGCATTTGATATAGCGCTTTTCACATCTTATCGACGTCCCAAAGTGCTTCACAGAATATACTGTAAATTGAATTGACTGTATATTTGTGGACGAATCGCGGCAGCCAATTGTGCACAGCAGTGTCTCCCACAAACAGTCGTGGATTGAAATGACCAATTTTATTATTGTGGATTTTTTGGAGGGATTATTATTAGGCGTGTGGAGTAAGGAAACTTGCCCAAGGTTTCGCCCTGACCTGCCTGGATTCGAACATAGGTCTCCCCAGCTTGGTCTCCCCAGCTTACAAGACAAGTGCTTTAACCACTAAGCCACAGGAGCTCCACAATGATGAGGTGATCAAAAGAGGAACAGAGGGAAGCTAGGAGAGTGGAGAGGTCAGAGATAAATGTTGGGGAGGGTTTGGGGAGACAGTAGATCAGGAGGATTTTGAGGTAGTGATGGGAGGCATGGAAGAGGGTGAGATGTTCAAAGGAGGGGAAGGAACCAGAGGAGTAGGGGGATAGGGCAAGTGGCACCCTAGAAATAAGGGCCATGCTACCACCATGGTGGTTAGGGCGTGGGACGTGATGGGAGGTATAACCAGGTGGTGTGGCCTCTGTGAGGGCGAAGGTGTCTGCTGAGGCGATCCAGGTTTCCGTTAGGGCCATAATGTCAATGTTCTCGTCGAGGATGAGATAATTGATGGCCAGGGTCTTATTGCAGAGAGAACGGACATTTTGGAGGCCAATGCGATGGGAGAAGTTGGCAGAAGGATGTGAGGGGAGGGAGAGGGGACCGGATTTTGTGGCAGGGGTGGAGGGGATGGAGATGAGGGAGGAGAGGTTAGCCCCCCAGATCTGTGTCAGGCGTGGCTGGCAACGGTGATGGGGAATGGAGCAGTCGGTGTGGCTGCTGCTGGACAGCATCGCCGAATGCCACGTTGAGCGCCAAACACCACTACTGATTGTGGGACACTCCTGTGCACAATTGGCTGCGAAAACTCACAAAGTAACAGTCAATTCACTCTACAGTATATTCTGTGAAGCATTTTGAGGCATCAGATGGAAGGATTATTATTAGTACAAAATACTGTAGTCACTAATTTACAGTAAATCATGTGCAGATACCCTCCTAATTTGAGAGGTGCCATTTCAAAGGCTTGAGTCATCTGCATCTGATACACCTCAGTATATTACTATGAAAATGTACTTATTCTTTGAAATCCAACAGATACCGTCCCTCCTGTAGTCCGTTCCAATTTACATATCTCAACAAGTTATGTACTTATAAGTACTCCCACCCCCATCCACTTAGCTATGGAACTTAACAGTCTTAAATCTAAATTAAATCGAGATCTAAAATATTTTTTAAATCCACGGTACCCAAACCCTTCTGATGTGAAGGTACTGTAAAAATGTAATTTGTTGTTGCTTTTGTTGTTGTTGTTGTGAAAAGCTCTGTATCAAAAACAAGGATTATTTAGCGGTTCAATTCCAGGTCAGGGTGAAACCTTCGGCAAGTTTCCTTATGCCACATGCATGCCTCTGTTTACCTAACAATAAATAGGAACCCAGTTGTTAGTTGTGTTCATTTTATTATTATTGTTCGAAAATAATAATCATGTGGTCATTCAATCCACGACTGTTTGTGGGACACTGCTGTATGCAATTGGTTGCCACGTTTCTCCCACAAAATATACAGTCAATTCACTATACAGTCAGTCAAAATAATGCAAGGATTATTCTTATTATAAGGGAAAGTATTGTCTTTGGGTCCCAGAAGACATTTTTACTCTTCTTCCACTTGCTGCTGGAATTTTCATCATGTAAAAAAGCCATTTCCTGTGACTGTGGAGAGAGCTGATTATTAGTCAGCACTCAGCACATCAATCTGTAGGGTGGAATCACTGCCAAATACTTTAGCCAACACGAAGCCCAGATTTCGTCTCTGATTTTCCATCTTCCAAGTCTGCTGTTTATGTTACAACTGAGGAACTCCAAATCCCTTTAAAGCCTTTAGTCATTTGATTCCACCTCCTTGTCTGGACACCTACGTAGGAGGGAAAGGGGAGACTTGTTCAAATAATTTGCTGGATGTACTGTTAGTCCTTTCCTCACTGTTGGTGTCTTGTCTGTCTTGACCAAACACATCAAGGAGATCTCCTCACTCAAACTCTGTCCTTTGAGACTCCCTATGGGGCTGAAAAGTGTTTGCTGAACCTATAAAGCACATTCTGTGGAATGCTGTAGTGTGTTAGTTAAAGCACTCGCCTCGCGAGTACGAGGACCTGGGCTCAATCCCTGGGAAGAGTGAAACCTCAAGCAAGTTTGCTTATTCCACATACACGCCTCTGTTTAGCTAGCAATAAGTAGAACTCGGTTGCTAGTCGATTCATCCCTTCAAAATGATTTTTTTAAAAACGATAATAATCTGAACGTTTGAGCCACGACTGTTTGTGGGACACTGCTGTGCGCAATTGGCTTCTGTGTTTCAGTCAGTATATAGAGTATAATCTGCTAAATGCTTTGAGACGTATGGAAGGCTCTATGTCAAATGCAAGGATTATTATTATGAGCATCTCGGCTGACATTAGAAGAACAACTCCCATTTGCTGCTGTGGAAGCTAATTGCTCGGTCGATGCTGTAATCAAGTGGCAACGATGAGTGGCCTGAAAGATTTCACACTAATCAGAGCAGTTCTGTATTTGTAGATTTAATGTACCACTAAAACAGAATCTGGGGCAGAAAGTTCCCCACATATGTTCCACTCACACATGAGAACTCAACTCTGAGGCAATCTCACAGCTGAGTCACAGCTGAGTGTGAGGTGAGGCAGATAGCAATGTCAGCCAGGCAGTTAGTTTAGTAATGCTGTACTCATGACTTGGAGCCAGACGTTTGTGGATTCACCCCCATGTCAGGACTTTGAACTCGAAGTCCTCGCTGCCACAGCGTGGAGCTGCGCTGCATTGTCACAGGTGTCAGTATTCGGATGAGATGCTAATAAAGGCCCAGTCTTCCTGTTCATGCGGATAACAATGTTAATCCTTACATTTAATATAGCACCTTATCACATCTTCTATACGTCTCAAAGCCCTTCACAGGATATACTGTACATTTTGTGAATGAACCGTAACAGCCAATTGCGTACAGCAGTGTTCCACAAACAGTCATAAATTTTGTTACAATTTTTACTTTTCGGAACTCATTATTACAGTGGAAAGTGATCCGCCAATCAACAAACAGCCGGGTGCCTACCTACTGCTGGGTAAACAAAGGTGTGTGGATTAAGGAAACCTGACCAATGTTTTGCTCTGCCCGGGAATCGAGTTTGTTGTGTTTTCCAATTTTTTTCCAAAGTTCAGGGAATTTCAATAATGAAAATAATGTGTAAACACATTCTGGTGATTTTGAACTATAAAAGTGGCCAACTACAGGGTTATAAGGTCACCATGGACATCACCTCCAGTGCTCTGCACCCAGGAAGTGACCTCCTTAGTCACCTTATGACCTGGAAGTTGGCATTGCTGTGGTCAAAGATTAAAAGCCTCGAAAACAAAAATACAAAAAGCTGAAATTAATTGAAAAATTAATTAGCTGAAAAATTAACCATGCAAATTAAAAACATATTTCAACAGCAACAGCCCTGCAAGATTGGAACCTACAAAAGAACAGATGGAGTTCAGAGCAAAGACAGGTTTCATTGTGTCTTTCTCCACTAGACCTTTCAAAGTTTTCCACAAACAAATTGCCAGAATGGTTGCCATTACATGTTAAGGGGCTGGCAGGAGATTGAAATTGGCAATTACTTTTTCTGGCTATTTGTGATCTAATCCCGAACACAACCCATTCCAAAATGTCAAAATGGATACCTACCGATTGCTTGGCTCAAGACCTGTTCATGGTTTCAAAAGGCACACAACAGTGGAAAGTGAAACAAAAACAAAAGTGGCTGGGGACAGGTCAAACAGCATCCATGGAGAAAAGAACAAGAATTTCAGGTCTACAAACCTTCGTCACGACTGGGGCTTGTTTGGAGGGAGAGGTTTCTTAAAGATGTTAAAGGGGGAGAGGCAGGACAGAAGGCAAAGGAGACAAAGAAGACAAAGGAAAAGGAAAAAAGAGTGTGTTAACTAATGGGTTGAATATGTGTTAATGGCTTCAGAGGGAGAAATAAGTGGGGTGGGTTTAAAAAAAACTGGGGAGAAGAGGTGTTTAGTGGTGATAGAATAAACAAGACATCAGAGAGGTAGGGGGTGTCTAGGGTTGTGATTGTGACGGGGGAAGAGGGTGAGGGGGAGAAACTCCTATGGCTTGAAATGGCTGAAATCAATGTTGAGGCCAGACAGCCGTAGTGTCCTTAGTAGAAAGATGAGGTGCTAGTCCTCAAGCTTTCGCCGTGAGTCACTGGAACAGCGCAGGAGACCATGGATTGAAAGATCAGCCTCTGAATGTGAGTGCAAGTTGAAATGGAGGGAGACTGGAAAATCAGGGTTGACTTTCGGTACAGAGCGAAGATGCTCTGCAAATCGGTCTCCCAATCTGTGCTTAGTCTCCCCGATGTAGAGGAGACTACACTGTGAGCAGCGGATGCAGTGGAAAGTGAGGCTTTTAAGAGATGCTTTTAAATGATTTGCAAGTGGGAAAAATGTTTTGCTCTCTGCCCCCATCTTTGGAACTCCATCCCATCATCACTTCATCTTGCTCCCACTCTTGCCTTCTTGAAAGCACATCTCAAAACCCTCCTCTTCAACCATGGCTTGCAGCTTGACTTGTGTTAGCTCAGCAAATACAGATATTTCTATTCCACCCAGGTTACCATTACAGCGCCGTGGCTCCAGCAACAAGCTTTGAGATGAAATTATTTCAACAAAGTTTGGAGGGAAAGAGGGGAAATTGTGGCTGGGTTGTCACCAGGAGCAAATAAGAATTTCCTGCTCAGTTCTTGAGCCTAAGCCTTCTAATGGCGACAGTGACCTTAGCTAGACAAGCAGTGGGAAAGCTTACCAGACTGCGATAGCAAGATATGTCTTTTAGTTGACGAGGCTCCAGCAGTTACCCCACCACACACTCTGGGCTCTCCCATCCAAACCTTGGATTTTGCCAACCTACTCCTAATACTTTCCAGAATGAGGTAGCAAGATATGTCTCTCCAGGGAGCGAGAAAGAGAGAGGGAGAGAGTACATTCCATTCCAACAGTCTATCTGTGGGATTTCCATGTGTAGGTGGGATGCATGGAATTCTCAATTTGGTTTGGAGACTATTAAGATATGGTGATGGGTTTCTGCATGTGTCAGACACTCGGCTGACACTCAGAAAGAAAATCGACCTAAGGAAGTGCATTACTGCCCCAGCACTGTATCAGGATGTACTGTACTGTGAGCTCACACTCTTCAGGTGGAGCTTGACATGGAGGCCTTCTGACATGGAGGTGAGAGTACTATCAACTGAGACAGGCTGACACTATAAAAAGGTTAAATCGAGGCCCAGCTATGTATTGGTAAATCTCATGGCAGGATGAGCAGAAGGGGACGTCCAGTGGGTAAATTGTGCATCTTCCTGCTTCGTATGCATAGCCTGGTTATACTTAATCCTCCAATTATATAGAGGTTTCAAATTGCTGTCATAAAACTGCATCCAGATGGGTCACTGAAATACATCAACCCATCTGCTCCCTCAGCTCAGCGGACACAGACCTTCTTCGATTCTATTGTACTTCCTTCCCCCCCACCATTGGCAGTCGGGCATTCAGCATCTCTACCCCCACACTCTGGAACTGTATACCGCAATCCCTCCGCCGCACCCCCGATCTTGCTTCCTACAAGACCCGTCCAAAGACTCTTTGACTGTGCCTTTGGCTACCTTCCCACCCGCACCCCTCCTGACCCCAATTCCCAGCTGGGGTCAAAAAAAAACCTGGACTGTCCAGCGGCCTCGGACTTTTTTCTGACGTGAAGGACGCTATACAAGTATAATTTGTTGTTGATTTTTAGGCTTGCAGTTTTAGCTCATAGGAGCTGAGAAGGTAGAATACAACATTGGGAATATAGATGCCAGCCTGGCACAGCATATAATCATAATGGTTTAAGAGATTAAAAAATGAGTTTGCATTTGAAAATAATAATCCTTGCTTTTGATACAGCTCTTCATCAAGTTATTGAGATGTCTCAAGCGCTTCACAGAAAACACTGCAAAGTGATTTGACTGTATATTTTGGGAACAAAACAACCCTGACCTTTGCTTTCCTTGCCAGTATAATAATAATAATAATCCTTGCATTTGATAATGTGCTTTTTACGTCTTCTAGATGTCTCAAAGCACTTCACAGAATATACAGTACTTTGAAGTGAATTGACTGTATTTGTGGGCAAAACGCAGTAGGAAATTGCACATAGCAGAGCCCTACAAATGGTTGTAAATTGAATTATGATTTTTTTAAAAAAAGGATTATTACTCCCAGAATCAACTAACATATCACTTATTGCCAGGTAAGCAAAGGCATGTGGTGTAAGAATACTTGCCTAAGTTTTGGCCCTGCCCGGGAATCGAACCAATACACCCGAGGACTCCACTATCGCCATACCTGATTGTATGCAGTGCACACTGTCATTAGATGCAAAAATCAAGATCAGCAATCGTTGACAACCCTTTTTGTATTAGACATACAAAAAGAATGAACTGACAAGTTGGTAATGGCCAGATATAATGTAAACAGTTGTGCCTGCGAATGATTCATATCACAGTGTCCTTTGTTAAATTACACATTTTTTTGGGTGGGGGGGGGGGGGGGTGGTGGGGGGGCGGTGGGGGGGGTGGAGGGATGCATCTGCTTGGTATTAACAAATGATAAAATCCTGTCTAACATTTCAATGAGTTGACATAATGTTTCCCTCTGCCCAGTGGTGTCTTAATACTGTTCTTTACTCTGCTGCTCCAATCCTGTTGTTTGCTTAGGTAAAAAGGCAATAGGGTTGGACTTATTCAGCTCAGACATACAGGAGACACTCAAGGTTTTGGACGGGAGATCGAAACCATTTACGTGCCCTCTGCATCTGCTAGACAAATGAATAGTGACTCTTCCAATACTGGTTTGCTCAGCTAGCCCTGCCTTTCGAGCGCAGCATTGAACCTCTTCTCCAGTGGGCTGTATGAATAACAGTGCCCCTTGTTAGTGAGACACACGTTAAAGGAATTGATCCCCAGCCATGCACAAACCAATCCAATTTTCACACTCAGCTGTTACTTTTAAACACCACTGTATTCTGTGCTAGTCTTTGCTCTATTTTTCATTCGGGTCCCTGATGCTTCCCCTCCCCACTCCTATATCATCTGGAACCAACAGATTAATAATAATAATCCTTGCATTTGATTTACCACCTGGATAGGAGATGATTCAAAACGCTTCACAGAATATGGTGTGAAGTGAATTGATTGTATAAGCACTCTGGAACGCTACCACGAGTGAGGGGCACTATATATATGCAAGCTGTTGTTGTTGTAGTGCCAAGGTTCATAATATTTTGTAGCTGAAACTCGGTAGCTAATAATGCACTGCAATGTCCCACAGTGGTACCTCAGTCACACTCGCCTTACATGCGGGAGACCTGGGTTGAATTCCAGGCAGGGTGAACCATTGGGCAAGTTTCCTTACTCCACACACTTGATGATAATCACTCAGAAAAAAACATAATAAATTGGTCATTTCAATCCACGACTGTTTGTGGGACACTTCTGTGCGCAATTGGCTGCCGTGTTTCGCCCACATATATGCAGTCAAATTCACTTTGCAGTATATTCTATAAAGTGCTTTGAGAATTCTAGAAGACATAAAAGCGCAATATCAAATGCAAGGATTAATATTATTATTAAACTGTCATGGATTGAATGACTAAATTCTTTTTTTTAAAAAGAGATTACTACCCCCGTAAATGCTACCCTCCAATTGACTAACAACCATGTTCCGACTTACTGCTAGGTAAACAGATGCTTGCGGAGGAAGGAATCTTGCCTAACGTTTCATCCTGCCCAGGAACTGAACCCGGGTCCTCTTGCTCGTGAGACGAGTGCTCTAACCAATACACTACAGATTAACACAGATTGTGGCATTTTGGAAATTACTCAAGTTTCTGAATGAAACCTCACTGCAGCTTGTATAAACAACAACAAATTGCACTTATAGAGCGCCTTTCACGTCGGGAGGACATCCCAAGGCGCTGCACAGGAGGCGTGTGACCCGAGCTGGGAGGGGAGAGTACGGGAGGGGATAAGAAACGTAGGGGAGGTCGAAGAATTAGGGGGGGAACAGAAGGCACGGTCGAGAAGGAAAGTCTTCAAACCGGCCTTGAAAGAGGAAAGGGAGGAAACAAGGCGGAGGGTTTGGGGGATGGAGTTCCATAGGGTGGGAGCGGAAAAACTGAAGGCCCGGCCTCCGATGGTGGGGCGGTTCGGGCGGGGGGCTTGGAGTAGGCCAAGTCCTGCTGAACGGATGGTCCGGGTGGGCTTGTAGGGGGAGAGTAGGTTGGAAAGATAGGGCGGGGCAAGGCCGTGTAAGGCCTTGAAGGTGAGGACGAGTATCTTGAACTCGATCCTTTGGGGGATGGGGAGCCAATGGAAACAGGCGAGGGTGGGGGTTATGTGGTCGCGGAGGTGGGTGCGGGATAGTACACGGGCTGCAGAGTTTTGGATGATCTGCAGCCTGTGAATGGAGGAGCTGGGGAGGCCAACAAGGAGAGAGTTCCCATACTCCAGCCGTGAGGTGATGTACGCGTGCACGAGTGTTTCGGCAGCGTGGGGCGTGAGATAGTTGCGGAGCCTGGCAATGTTGCGCAGGTGGAAATAGGCGGTGCCGGTCAAGGCGCGGACGTGGGGGAGGAAGGAGAGTTTAGGGTCAAACATGATGCCGAGGTTCCTGACTAGCTTTGTGAGGTGGAAAGTACAGCCTTGGATGTTGATGCTGGCAGCGCCCGATGTGCGGAGGCGCTGGCTTGAGCCAATCAGGAGGGCCTCGGTTTTGCTCACGTTCAATCGGAGGTAATTGTCCCTCGTCCAGGACTCGATGTCGGACAAACATGCTGTCAGAACATCGATGCTCTGGGGGTTGAGGGATGAGGCGGAAAGGTACAGCTGGGTGTCGTCCGCATACATGTGGCAGTTTACCCCATGTTTGCGGATGACATTGCCCAGAGAGAGCATGTATATGGTGAAAAGGAGGGGGCCAAGGACAGAGCCCTGGGGGACGCCATGAGAGACTGTACGGGGGTTTGATGAAAAACTATTGGAGGATACGAAATGTAGGCCCTCATTACTCAGTAGCAAGAGAAAAGCCCAGACCTTTATGAGGTCCCACTATAAACACCGTTGGAGGTTTTCCTCTGTTCAGACGCCTTGTGAAATCTCTAAAATGTCTCAGACCTGCATCGCCCCCACATCTCAGAAAGCTAGACAGTGACTCACTAATCCAGCCAATTCCATTCAGTGTTTGCTTACGGGTGGGAAATGGAAAGGCACTGAGGAGAATCGTGGCAAGCAAGAATTTGGATACTGTCCCTGGAATATCTTTACTTGAAATCTCTCCTGGATGTGATAGACATGACAAAGCTTCAACAAATCCCAGATACCATCAACCCCTTTTACCATTTCAGGAAGTGCCTCTGACACAGAAAACAAGATACGGACTTTATTTAGCTTTCCAAAGCACTTTTTAATCAGACCTCCTCTAACAATGGATCTTTAAACTGCTTGATAAAAGAGTGGAAACTCTCTGAAGTTGCCTATTTATAATCTTGGCATTTCATTGTGCCAGACTGCAAACCTTGAGGTTAATGTTGGATAATCCGTGATAGACTAGCAAAGCTAGGATTGTTCTCCTTGGAGCAGGGAAAGTTAAAGGGAGATTCAATAGAGGTATTCAAAATTATGAGGTGATTCGATAGTGAACAAGGAGAAACTGTTTTCACTGGTCGATGGGTTGGTAACCAGCGGACACTGATTTAAGATAGTTATCAAAAGAACCAGAGGGGAGGTGAGGAGAAGAAGAAGGTTTTCAGGTGGGATTTGAATAAGGGGAGAGAGGTGGCAAGGCAGAGGGATTGAGGGAGAGTGTTTCAGAGTTCAGGGATGTGGCTGAAAGTGTGTCTCAATTTGTCACAAAGACACAAGATATACTGCAAGTTGATTGACTGTGTATTTTGTAGATGAAACACAAGTGTAGTACAAGTCCACAAGACAAACATAGAATGTTGCAGTAACTATGTCACTGTGAACCGTATTACACCCACAGAAAAGGGCTTTTGGACAAATTTTAAAAGAGTAATAGACAGTGATAAAGATCATCAAGACCAATAAGGAATTCCTGGATCAGGCACAGGTTGAACAACAAAATGGCATTTATAGAGCGAGGACGTTCCAAGGCGCTGAACAGTCAGGTCGGGACCCAAGCAAGGGAGAGGGGCAGGGCGGGGTGAGGGGCAAGAGAGAGTTAGGAGGAGAGTTGGGTGGGCAGCAGAAGGCACGGGCAAAGAGGAGGGTTTTGAGACCAGCCTTGTAGGAGGTGAGGGAGGGAGTGAGGCGAAGGGACTGTGAGATGGAGTTCCAGAGTGTGGGGTTGAAGCTTGTCTGCTTGAATTTATAAACAAGAATGAATCCTTGCGTTTGAATCTTGGAGTCCTGTAGCTCAGTGGTTAGAGCACTCATCTTGTAAGCAAGAGATCTGGGTTCGATTCCTGACCTGAAAGAAATCTTGGGCAAGTTTCCATTCTCCACATGTATACCTGATAATAATCCCACAAGAAAAAAACAATCCACGACTGTTTGTGGCACTGCAATAAGCTGCTGCGTTTTGCCCACTAAATATACAGTCAATTCACTTTACAGTATATTCTGTGAAGTGCTTTGAGACACATAAGATATGACAAAACTCTATATCAAATGCAAGGAATATTATTATTATTGTTATTATTATAATGCCTCATCAACCTTGATAAAATTATAACTATAAAATTTAAAGTATTTGGTTTCTGGCACTCAAAACAAAATGTTTGCTAAGTAACCCAAGCAAGTTGATTCCGTACTTTGGCTATCCACACTCAAATGTCCACTATAAGCTTGGTTTATGTTATTTGATCTATTGTCGATGGGTTCACATTATAATTCCAAGTGAAGACGCATTATTTTTTTGGTCTGTGTTGCAACTACATTAGCTTTGGGTCTGTGGTTTTACCCAGTATTGTCATGTAATTTGCATTTTATATGCGTCAAGAGTTGGTGCTATCTGCATATGAAAGTAAGTTCCAGCGTTTGGTCAAGCCCATTGCCTGTAGCACAGTGTGAGGCGAGGGTGAGTGAGGAGGGTAAGGGTAAGGGAAGCCGAGACCTAGCTTCACACATTGAAGTCCTGTAGCTCAGTGGTTAGAGCACGACCATTGCAAGTGAGAGGACCTGGATTTGATTTCCGGCCAGGGCAAAACGTTGGGCATGTTACGTTACTCCACACGCCTCTGCATACCTAGCAGTAAGTAGGAACCCGAGTGAGCATCCATGGAGGTTGATGCTGTCAGTGCCTGATGCATGAAGGCGCTGGCGTAAGCCAATCAATGGGGCCTCTGTCTTGTTGACATTCAACTGTAGGAAGTTAACTCTCATTGAGGACTTGATGTCTGACAGACAGTCTGTCAAGATAGTAGTAATCCTGGAGTCGAGGATAAAGGTAGAGAGATAGCGTTGGGTGTCATCTGCATACATGTGGAAGTTAACCCCATGTCTGTGATGATGTCACCTGTGATGGTGGAAGCATGTTGATGTTGAAAAGTAAGGGGCCAAGCACTGAGCCCTAGGGGACGCTACAGGTGACAGTGCAAGGGCTGGAAGAAAAGCTATTGGTGGTGACAAAGTGGAGAGGTTGGAGTCGAACCAGGCGAGAGCAGGTCCGCGGAGATTGAGGAGGGAGGAGAGGCGGTGTAGGAGGATGGAATGATCGACAATGTCGAAGGCGGCAGAGACGTCAAGAAGGATGAGGAGGCAAAGAGAGCTCTGGTCACAGATGTTTAGAATGTCATTGGACACTTTGACCAGGACTGTCTCCATGCTGTGGGCAGCACGAAGCCGGATTGAAGGGGTTCGAGGAGGGAATGGTGAGAGAGAAAGGAGCGAAGCTGGGAAGTAACAACTCATTCCAGGGCCTTAGAGTGGAATGGGAGGTTGGAGATGGGGCAATAGCTGGAGAGTACGGATGAGTCCCGAGAAGGTTTATTCAAGATGGGAGTGATGACAGCAATATTTAGAGGGGTGGGGATAGTGAGGTGGTTAGGGAGAGGTTGATGACATCAGTTAAGATGGGGGCTAGGAGATGGAGCTGGGAGATGAGGAGAGAGGTGGGGATGGGGTCAAGGGAGCAGGTGGTAGGTTTCATTTTACAGAGGAGTGCAGAGAGGGCGGGGGAGAGATAAGGTCAAAGGTATGTAGTGGGGGGGGTGGAAGGGAGGTGAATCCTGGGGGAGAGCTAGAGGGTATGTAATGGAGGATGGGGTAGAAGTGACTAAATGGATCCCCTCAATTTTTGATTTGAGGAAGTCCAGCATTTCCTCGGAGTTGCAGGATAGGATGGGTAAGGCATGGGAGGGTGGACAGAGGAGGTGGTTAGTGGTGGAGAAAATGAACCTGGGATTGTCCTTCGCCTCCAAGATTAATTTGGAGTAATAGGAGGACTTGACGAAGGCTAGGGCAGAGCGGTAGGCCCTGGTGTGATCCAACCAAATTTGCCTGCCGGTGGGCCATTAATTTTGATTTTAAAGTGGTTGAAAGCCAAGTTGGATCTATTAACACTAGTGAACTAAGAACATAGCCTTGTGGAGGCCATTAACTCAGTGGTTAGAGCTCTCGCATCCATTCTAATGGGTCCAGCCTCCTCCTTGTCCCCCTAATCCTCCGCTCCACCAACAGTGTCTATGGAGAGAGTTAATGTTCCAGGTCTCTGACCTTTTAGGGATTTTAAACTGAGAAGAACAGGCAATAAATGATTTGTAAACTTGAAATGTTAACTAATCTCTCTATAGATGCTGCCTTTACCTGCTGCGTGTTCCCAGCAACTCAATTCACTTTACGGTGTTTTCTGTGAAGTGTTTTGCAACATCTCAAAGACTTGATAAGCTGCTACCCTGCAGCTCAGTGGTTAGAACACACACCTTGCAAGCAAGACACCTGGGTTCGATTCCAGGCAGGACAAAACCTTGGGCAAGTTTCCTTACTCCACACTCCATACACCTGATGATAATCCCTAAAAACAAACACAATAATAGATTGTTGGGGAAACTCAGCAGGTCAAACAGCATCCAAGGAGAAAGGGAAAAGAGTCAACGTTTCGGGTCCACAACCCTTGGTCAGAACTGGGGCATGTTCGGAGGGGAGCGAGGGCAAGGAAGACAAAGGAGAAAATGGGGTAGAGAGCAGGAGATGATAGGTTAAAGAGGTGTTAATATGTGAAACAAAAGGGGGAATTGCAACAAAACTGGAGAAAAGAGGTGTTAATAATAATAAAACAAAGAGGGGTGAGATTACTAAAGAACAGGCAGATCAGATGGTTGCAGAAGAGGGGGAAGGTGAGCTGTTATGGGCTGAAATTGTTGAAATCAATATTAAGGCCAGAGGGCTGAAAGGTCCCAGCAGATGGATAAGGTACAGTTTGCAATCGTAAACTGGAGACATGAAATAATGTGCCTGGGAATCATATATTAAGTCCTTTATCTTAATGCATGACAGATGAAACAGTAAAACCTGCAGAAGAAGGAAAAAATAATAAATTGGTCACTTCAATCCATGACTGTTTGTGGGGATGCTGCTGTGTGCGTCTTGATTTTGCCCACCAAATACAGTGAATTCACTTTACAGTGTACTGTGTGAAGTGCTTTGAGACATCTTTAAGACGTGATGAGGCGCTATATAAAATGCAAGGATTATTATTATTATTAAATGGCAGACACTTTGGATAGTTGTGGATAATTCCTTGTGGTAGCTCAAGGGATGGCACAAACATTTACTGGCGGCTGCCAAATGTGCACATCAGTGCCCCACAAATAGTTCGTGGATTGAGGTGACCAATTTTTTTTGAAGGAATTAATTAATACTCTGGAAAAGAGATCCAGCAGTCGACTAACAACCGGATTCCTATTTACTGCTAGGTAAACAGAGGCGTATGCAGTATGAGGACTTCCCCAGCGTTTCGCCCTGCCCTGGAATTTTAAGTTTTAATTTCACTCCTATCTGCAAGCCTAATTTCTTTTCCTTGGCTCTTCGTATTAGCGAAGCGCTCTGAGACGCCGTCCAGCGTGGAGGGCGCTATATAAATCGAAGTTGTTGTTGTAGTAGCCTGTTTGCTTGGAGGAAGATGGGACTGAAGAGAGAGTCTGTGAAAGCAAACAAGGCTATTGAAGCAGAAACATATCGGCAGTGTGCCACGGAAAATGTGACAAACAGACTGCATACTGCATAGCTGCAGCATGCAGTAATACCATCAAACGTCTAGACAACGGGAACAATTAACATCGAGACATAACTTGCTTAAACATATCTCCAGGAATTAAAATATGTCCAGCCATGACTGGCCTCATCAGTCATGTCTCCCCTCCTCACATCTACACTTGATATATTGTTCTGTTTTTTTTGTATGTGTAGATTTTAGCAATCTGCTATGTGTGGAGGTGGGCGGGGGATATTTTGTTGTTGTAATTAGTGTTGTTAAAGTCTCTATTAGTTGAGGTTAGTTAAAGCGCTCTGAGATGCTGTCTGGTGTGGAGGGCGCTATATAAATCAAAGTTGTTGTTGTTGTTGAGGTGACTGAGGAATGTTGAATGCAGAAGATTTAAGTCACTCTGGGTGATCCTTTCTATCCCTAACACCCCCCCCCTCCCCCCACTCTCTTTCTCTCTCTCCACCCCACCCCCCATCACCACTGAGTCTCACCCACTCAATGAATCCTCTGCAATGGATTGTAGGTGGGTGGAATGATTACCACAGCTGCTGTGTCTAATGTAGGGCCAAACAGCTTTGCCACACATTCCTGCACAATGATCAGCAGCCTATATCCTGATACCTGCCTCTGTCTTTTTGTACGAACACAAAAGCCACCTTTCAAGCAACTTTGTTCTTAACTAGATACTGAACTATAATTCCAAGAAATGACTGGCTTCTTCACTGGAATTAATGCAAGGATTATTCCAGGTGTTTAGTGTTTGTAAAATAGGTCTGGCCTAAATGACTTCATGTGTCATGGTTTGTGACCACTTGCAAGGGATTTTCCAAGGAAATCATGCCAACAGCTTTATGCTTGTGGAGACCCGTAGCATGTTCGTTAGAGCACTTGCCTCGCAAGTGAGAAGACCTGGGTTCAATTCCCAGGCAGCGTCTGTTGAAGCGTCTGTTGTGGTGTCATTGTTACCAGCCCCATCATTCACGCAAACCAATGAAGGGGCTTCTTCAAAGCCAAATCAGGTGCCAAGTCCACATGAGAAGAAGCTTTTCAAAGTCTGGTCTGTTATCTGTTGCAGTCATTGCGTTATCTATTCTCTTGTCAATTGTCTGATGTAGTCTGAATGCTGAGGCCTGATATCCTTCCTTTCTTTATCTTATCCACAAGCTGCTTCCTTCATATGTATCTTATTTGTCTATTGCTCTTGACTTTTTTATCCACACAATAATCAGGGTGCCTTAGGCTAGCTCAGCTGGCCACGCTCTTGCCTGTCAGTTTTACGGTTGTGGGTTTGAATCCCACGACTACAACAATTTGTACATTTCCTGATGTAAGAGTATTAATAGTAATAATAATAATATTCCTTGCATTTGGTATAGCGCCTGTTCACAAGCAGTAAGCAGGAACCCGGTTCCTAGTCGATTGGTGGATTGCTTTTCCAAAGGCTAGTAATTCCATCAAAAACAATAATAATAGTACTTGTATTTGATATAGCACTCTCAAAGTGCTTCACAGAATATACTGTAAAGTGAATTGACTGTATATGTGGGTCAAATGCGGAAGCCAATTGCACACAGCAGTGTCCCACAAACAGTCCTGGATTGTATGACCAAATTATTATTGTTTTTCTTGAGGGATTATTATATTGGAGAACTTATATGGAAACCTGGTAAATACTATCTATAATAAATAATCATTGCGCTTATAGCACTTTCAATGTTGGATGGACAACTTAAAGCACTTCACCTGATATACAGTAATGTGTGGTGACAGTACATTTGGCAGACAGATATGTTAGCCAATTCACACACAGTAATGACCCACAA
The DNA here is from genome assembly GCA_035084275.1 of Hydrolagus colliei. Classification (NCBI taxonomy): domain Eukaryota; kingdom Metazoa; phylum Chordata; class Chondrichthyes; order Chimaeriformes; family Chimaeridae; genus Hydrolagus; species Hydrolagus colliei. The sequence goes on from CM068745.1 coordinate 72,911,828, forward strand.
AGTGAATGACCAAATTTATCTGGGAGTTTGCTCACCCCAGGATACTGGAAGAAACTCCTTTCTCTTTTTGAATACCCGTATATCAAATAATGATAAAAATATTCATTCACCCACTGAATAATTATTCCATCTAAGATCTCTTCGAGATGTTCAGCCCACGTGAAAGGGGAACATCAATACAATTTATTGTTCCCTAGATGTTCTCTTCTCTCACTTTTGTTCTCTCTCCTTTGCCAGGCTAGCTGCTCTTGAAGTTATGTTACCTGGGCTGTGGTTTCAGCTACTACTCCCGGAAACACTCCCTCTATCCCTTCCTCTGCCTTGCCCCTTCCTTCCCCAACTTCAAGTCATGCCTGAAGATCTTCCTGTTCGACCGTGCCGATGGGCACCTCCCACCTTCACCTCACTCGGCGTCGTGCTCCGCTACCGTCGAGCGCTCTGGGATGCTACCCTGCATGAGAGGCACTATATAAATGCCTGTCATTGTTATATCTTTCTCTTATATCTTTCAGGATTTTTTGCCTGTGTGAGTGAACCTCTGATTTTCCAATTACTTCAGGCCATCCCCATGCAATTTGTTCCAAAAGGCAATATAATCTCTGCGGTGCGAGAGAATACTGGCCCCTCAGCCCATAAACTCAGTCTCCAAGACCATGACGATTAGCTTAGACTGTTTTTTTCCAACAGCAGAATAAACAGTGCAGTCAGATTGTATTGTGCCCTATTCCCCCAAGTACGGAGCTGGTTACTCCGTTGTAAACCTTTTTCAATATCAATCCACATCAATTTCCCACAGTGAGTCAGTTGCACTCTAGGGTGAGATATCAAGTCAGGCACACCAAAGTCTCCAGCTTGATTCCTCATCTAGTCTTCCCGTATAAGACAGTTCAACTATAATGCAGAGCAGAATTATGGAAAATTCTTCAAAACATTCTTCTTTTGGAAGCAGAACCAGCTTCCAAATGAACAGATTTTCCACAAATCCACACTATCTTAAACCGTTTCCACTCCCTTCAAAACCACCACTATCACCCCCATCCTAATAAAACCTTCCCTTGATGTCACAGCTCTCTAGTTACTGGCCCATCTCCAACCTCCCTTTCCTTTCCAAGGTCCTCGAAAGAGTGGTTGCCTCCCAGCTCCGCTCTTTCCTCTCAACCCGCTCACTTTTTGAACCCCTTGAATCGGAATTCCGTGCTTCAGAAACTGCTCTGGTCAAGGTCACAAACGACATCCTGACCATCTGTGACCAGGACTCCCTCTGCCTCCTCGGTCTGTCCACCACCTTTGACACTTTAAACCACGCAATCCTCCTCCACCGCCTCTCCTCCCTCCTCAACCTTGAAGGCTCTGTCCTTGATTGGTTCCGGTCATACCTCTCACACTGCTTTCACTTCGTCTCCTCCAATGGTTTTTCCTCTAGCCCTCGCACAGTCACATGTGACGTTCCCCAGGGCTCTGTCCTTGGCCCCCTGCTCTTCACCCTCTACATGCTCCCTCTGGGCGACATCATCTACAGACATGGGGTAAAATTCAACATGTGCGCGGATGATACCCAACTCTACCTTTCCGCTTCCACCCTCGACTCCAGGACTACTGGCGTCCTGACTGCATATCTGTCTGACATTGGATGAGGGACAATTTCCTCCAACTCAACGTCAACAAGACGGAGGCCCCCTGATCAGCTCGCATCAGCGCCTCCTCACCTCAAGCGCTGACAACATCAGCATTCAAGGCTGCTCTCTCCACCTCTCAAAGCCAGTCATGAATCTGGGCGTCTTGTTTGACCCCAAACTGTCTTTCCTCCCCCATATCCATGCCATGACTGGTACAGCCTTCGACCACCCCAGTAACATTGCCAGACTCTGCCAGTACCTCACCTCCCACCCTGCCGAAACACTCATTCATGCATTCCTCACATCTAAGATGGATTACGGGAACTCTCTCCTCGTCAGCCTTCCCAGCTCCTCCCTTCACAAGATGCAGATTATTCTGAATCCTGCAGCCTGTGTACTCTCCCACCAGGCTCCACGTCTACATCACTCCCATCCTTGCCTGTCTCCACTGGCTCCCCATCCCCCAGAGGATTGAATTCAATATCCTCGTCCTCACTTTCAAGGCCATTCATGGTCTTGCCTCTGCCTATCTCTCCGACCTGCTGACTCCCTATCAGCCTGCCCATCCCGTCTGTTCAGCAGGCTCTGGCCTGCTCCGCGTCCACCGCCCTAACCACCCTACCATCGGTGGCCGAGCTTTCAGCCTCTCTGCTCCCACACTGTGGAACTCCATCCAGCAATCTCTTCACCTCACCTCCTCTCTTTCCTCCTTCAAGGCTGGTGAAGTGTGGTGGGTGCGGACGCAAGAATATTAACAACTTCAGGCTAACAGCATAAATCTTTTCATGCCAATACCATTATGTATTTCCGTGGACGTCCAGACATATTATGCCTAGTGCAGTGAACTAGTCCTACATAATATACATATCTGGTGGAACAATGGGCTGAGAAACATGTTTGTTTCTCAATGAAGGCAAGCCTTCAGCAACAACCTGAAGTAAGACAATATAAATCTTGTTCATGGTATCCCAATGATAATATAACAATAATCTTTGCATCTTGTTATACCACCTTTCATAGGATTTACTGTAAAGTTTAGTAACTGTGTATTTGTCGGTGGTTATCAGATGTCTCAAAGTTCTTCATAGAGTACACTATAAAGTAAATTGACTGTAAATTGAGTGAAGTAAATTGAGGGACAATTGTTTTCAGCTGAACGTCAGCAAGACTGAAGCCCTTCTGATTTGCTCATGTCAGCACCTCCACACCTCAGACCAGTGGTTCCCAACCTCAGGTCCCGACCCAAATCAGGGTCGTGAGGGGCCTCAGTAGGATTGCGAAGGGTCATCAGAATGTTTTTGTTATTGCTTTTTTTAACATTGAAAATACTTTTTTAACGCTTAAAAAAAAGCGCCCAAGGCGACACCGCCAACCAATTTGTGTGAAAGAGTGTGTTTACGAGTTGCGTAAAGAAAAGAGACAGAGATAATGTTTTGGCTGAGCTGAACTTCAGTCGCGATATCGCCCCCCTAGGGCTGAGAGGACCTGTTGAAGGCTAATTTGGGTTGCAGCAAAAAAAGTTTGGGTCGCGAGGACTTGTTGGTGGTTAATTTGGGTCACAGCAAAAAAGGTTGGGAACCACTTCCTTAGACGCTGGTCACATCAGCATCCATGACTGCACAATCCATCTCATGAAGTCAGTCAGGAACCTGGATGTCTTGTTTGACCCTGAACTGCCCTTTCTGCCCAACATCTGCACCATGACCAACATTTTCCACCACCTTCTTAACATTACCAGACTTTGCCACTGCCTCAACCACCAGGCTGCCGAAACCTTCACACATGCATTCGTCACATCAATACATGACTACGGAAACTCCCACCTCATCGGCCTTCCCAGCTCTTCCCTCCACAAGCTGCAGATCATCTAAAACTCTGCAGCTCATGTCCTCTCCCGGGTCAGGCTCCACGACCCCATCACTCACACCTTTGCCCACCTCCTTTGGTTCTCCATCCCCTAGAGGATCGATTTAAGATCCTCATCCTCACTTTCAAACCCATCCACGGCCTTGCACCTTCCTGCCCTTCTGACCTGCTGACTCCCTATCAACCTCCCACCTACCCTACCAACCTCCACTCCCTCCCACCCACTCCGTTCAACAGGCTCTGGTCTGCTCCATGTCCAATGTCCGCAGCATTATGGATTGAGTGACTAAATTATTATTATTTGTGAAGAGATGTTTACACCCCAGAAAAGCAATCTGCCAATTGACTAACTGCTGGGTTCCAGGTAAATAGAGGAGTGTGTGTGGATTAAGGAAAGTTGCCCAACGTTTCACCCTAGCTACTAGACTTCACTGGAATGAATGGCCAATTTTACCTGCAGGAATGTTGGCTTGGAGATAGGGAGAAACTCCCTTTAACGTCCAACAGAACAGGCACAGTTGGGACGTTGGCTTTAGATCTCAACTGAACCTGGACAGTTTTGACAACAAAGCGCTCTCCTGGAATGCAATAACAAAGTCCACAACTTTCTGATCCAGAGGTGAGAAGTGCTGTCAACTGAGTCAGGCTGACACTCACAGCTTGAAGAATTCTAACCATTTAATTTCCATTGCCAGAACGAACGCAACTCGCAAAGCATGCACATGTGTGTTGCTTTGAGGTGCTGGGCTCAGCAGTTTTTATTTTGTTCTAATGATGAAAGATTTGAGTGTTATTTTATTGCAGGAGGCAACTCATTCCAAAGTCCAAAAAATGTGCCTCTTGGCCAAGAATAATGAAAGGCAGATGATAGTTGCAATAATAACCTTTTCATTTGATATGAAGCCTATATCATCAAAACGTTTTAAATCGCTTTGTTGTCAAGTGCGCGGACGGTTGTTTTGTAGGCAGACATAGCAACCATTTACACAACACTAACTTGTACTTGTATTGTGTTCTCCCAACATGAAAGGCGCTCTAGAAATGTAATTTTGTTGTTGATTTGTTGTTCACACAGGATAATGTCTCGGAGTGCTGAACAATGACTGGATTGACCCCCGAGCCATGATCACAAACATTCTGGTGTCCTATAGTTCAGTGGTTAAAGTATTTGCCTCACGGGTGAGAAACCTGGGTTCAATTCCCGGGCAGGGCGAGATGGTGGGCAGGTTTCATTACTCCACGTGCCTCTGTTTACCCAGCAGTAAGTAGGAACCCGATTGTTAGTCGATTGGCGGACCAGTTTTCCAGAGATAATAATCCTTGAAAAGAAAACAAGCATAATTTGGTCACTCCATTGCAGCTCATGTCCTCTCCCGGGCCAGGCTCCACGACCTAGAGCCTAGACTGTTTGTGGTACACTACTGTGCTCAATTAGCTGCCGTATCTATCACTCAATGGTTTTCGCCTCGCAAGCGAAAAGACCTGGGTTTGCCAGGGCAAAACATTGGGCAAAAGTTTCCTTATTCCACACACCTGGCTGCGAGACAGAAAGCAGAGGGTTGTAGTGAGCGGCTGTTTTTCAGACTGGAGGGAAGTGAGCAGTGGTGTGCCACAGGGATCAGTTTTGGGACCATTACTGTTTGTAATCTACATCAATGATCTGGACTTGGGTGTACGGAGTACAGTTTCCAAGTTTGCAGATGACACTAAGTTAGGGAGAATAGTAAACAGTGAGGAGGATAGTAGCCATCTGCAAGAGGATATAGACAAATTGGTAAAGTGGGCAGACACATGGCAGATGAAGTTTAATGCAGAGAAGTGTGAGGTGATGCATTTTGGGAGAAGAAATGAAGGGAGGCAATATAGGCTAGATAGTACAATTTTAAATGGTGTGAAGGAACAGAGAGACCTGGGGATTTGTGTTAGTGACTCGTTGAAGGTGGCAGGACAGGTAGACAAGGCTGTTAAGAAGGCATATGGGATACTAGGCTTTATAAATAGGGGTATAGAGTACAAAAGTCAGGAAGTGCTGACTAACCTCTATAGGACTTTGGTGAGGCCTCAGCTGGAATACTGTGTTCAATTCTGGTCACCACACTACAGAAAGGATGTGAAGACATTGGAAAGGGTACAAAGAAGATTTACTAGGATGGTGCCAGGATTGAGGGACTTCAGCTATGAGGAGAGGCTAGATAGGCTAGGGTTATTCTCTCTGGAGCAGAGAAGATTGAGGGGAGACCTGATAGAGGTTTATAAGATCATGAGGGGTTTCGACAGGGCAAATAGAGAAAAACTATTTCCACTCGTGGGCGAATCTGTGACTCGTGGTCACAGATTTAAAATAGTTTCAAGGCAAAGTAGAGGGGAGCTGAGGAGAAATGTTTTCACTCAGCGAGTTGTTCGAATCTGGAATGCAATACCTGAAAAGGTGGTGGAGGCTGATTCGATAACAACTTTTAAAAGGGAATTAGATCTTTATTTAGGGAGAACAGGTCTATTAGGCTATGGGGACGCGGGCAGGGCAGTGGGATTGAATCGCTCTTTTCAAAGAGCCGGCACAGACTAGATGGGCCGAATGGCCTCCTTTTGTGCCGTAAAATTCTATGAATCTATGAATCTATGAAAACCTCTGTTTACCCAGCAGTACAACAAAAACAACCACAACAAAATTACATTTGTATAGTGCCTTTCACATTGAGAGGACTTCACAAGGCACTGGAAAACCAATATTTCGTAACTGAGCTGGGGGGTGTCAGGATCAGTGGAGGGCAGTGGAGAGCAAGCGTGATTGAAAGCAATTCTGAAGAGGAGGGTCTTGAGATGGGTCTTGAAGTAAGCGAGGTTTGGGGCAAGATGGAGGAGTTGCGGGATGGAGTTCCAGAGGGTGGGGGTAGAGTGTCTGAAGACCCATCCACCAATGATTGAAGCGTGCGAGAAGTGAGACCTGCCTCTGCTGAGCGGAGAGAGCAGACAGGTTGATAAGGGACTAGAAGGTTGCAGAGGTAGAGGAGAGCAAGGCTATGGAGGGCTTTGAAGATGAGGACCAGGATCTTGAACTGTATCTTCTGTATGCTGGGAAGCCAGTGGAGTTGGATGAGGATGGTGGTGATAGGGTCATGGGAGAGGACACAGGCTGCATCATTCTGAATGATCTGCAGCCTATAGAAGGAGGAGCTGGGGAGGCTGACAAGCAGGAACTTTGCATAATCAAGCCTGGATGTAGATGAGTAGGAACCCGGTTATTAGTCGATCCCTTCAAAAATAATAACGATTTGCTCACTCGATCCACGATTGTTTGTGGAATTGGCTGCCATATTTTATCCACAAAATATACAGTCAACCACTTTATGGTACATTCTGTTAAGCGCTTTGAGACGTCTCGAAAATATGGTAGGCTGCTATATCGAATGCAATGATGATAATAATAATCCTTGCATTTGATATAGCGCTTTTCACATCTTATCGACGTCCCAAAGTGCTTCACAGAATATACTGTAAAGTGAATTGACTGTATATGTTTGTGGGCGAATTGCAGCAGCCAATTGCACACAGCAGCATCCCCCATAAACAGTCATTGATTGAAATGACCAATTTTATTATTGTGGTTTTTTTTGGAGCGATTATTATTAGGCGTGTGGAGAAAGGAAACTTGCCCAGGTTTCGCCTTGACCTGCCTGGATTCAAACACAGGTCTCCCCAGCTTGCAAGACAAGTGCTCTAACCACTGAGAGACAGGAGCTCCATCTGGATGATATTAATCATATCAATGATTATTAATATTATTATTTTTATTATTAATACTGTGCTGCACTGGAGTGTCAAGTTAGATGGGGTCTTTGGGGATGATGCAATGAAAGGTTTTTAAAATTGAACCATTAAATGCTTTGAGATGTCTTCCCAATGTGAAAGCACTACATAAATGCAAACTGTATTGTGTGTGTTAGCAAATCCAACAGGAAGCAATAACAAATTTTATGTAGGAAAGTTACAGTACCCTAGAGGAGGACTAGGTACAATATCCAATATTTGGTAGGATTTCTTTAATGCCAAGTGCATGTAATTTGTGATTTACAATTTCTTTGGGGTGGGGTTGAAGGGGAAGAAATGTTTGGCCCTTATGAATGGGAGGAATACCATTGGTGGGAAACAGAACACTTTGCCTTCTTGATACCTACCCAGCATTAACATCAACACACAAAATAGCAAGGTACAGCACAGCAGGATCAGGTGTAGCTGAAAGCTCTCTTTGTTCCAACACTGTTACTTAATCCCAAATGCAGTAAAATAACTACTTGCACCATTCTTCCCTACCCAATTTCTCCAAGTCTGACTCCAGCTGTTCTGGTGATGTCCCTCACCAAACAATGCCAATTTAGTGTCGATTCCTGGCCAGCTTTGTGTTGATGTCTGGCACACACCAGATATTGATTAGTAATACTCCCTAACCCATTCCACACAGCGATAAAGACTGACCCCCTTTCAACACATCAATCTGAGTTTTGATGGAAAGCAGATCCCATTAGGTGGACTAACTGTGTGTTAATTGAAATATTTAAACCTACAAACCAATCCAAGAGGTTGAAGAGCTTTTCTTTTGTCCCAAGAATGGAGGGGAGACCAAGTTGATATTTGGGTAATATTTGTAACACTTAACTATAATTATAAGAATAATGTTCCTTGAATTTGATATAACATCCTAATCATGTCTTCAAGATGTCTCAAAGTGCTTCACACAAAATAGTGCAAGGTGAATTGACTATATATTTTGGGGGTGAAACACGGCAACCAATTGCCCACAGCAGTGTCTCACAACAGTCATGGATCAAAGTTTCCATTTTTTTATTCTTATTTTTTGAAGGAATTATCAATTCCAGAAAAATGATGCTTCAATATTTAATATTTCAAATGAGGATGGGGTATTTGAGTTTGGCAGAACATGATGGACATGAAGCCCCAGGTAGTTGCGTTTAAGAGCTGTATCCTAAATTAGATTTTCTAAATTAGACTTAAAAGTAAACACATAAAAATACTTTAAGATACACCAAATTAGACGAACAAAAGAACATCAATTTCAAGTTCCTCACACTCATCTTCAAATCCCTTGAAGCCCTGGCACCTCCCTACTTCCCCAACCTGCTACCTCTGCTCTACTGGCTCTGGCTTCCTGTATGGCCCTCAAGTCCTCTGTTCCACTATCAGTGGCTGCACTTTCAGCCACTATGCCCTGAAACTCTTGAATACGGTACTCTTCCTCCGTAACCTCCAACTTACCTCCTCCTTCCACATCTTCAGGTCATGCCCGAAGAGCATCCTATTAGACCATGCCTACAACTTGGTGTGATCCTCCACCACTGTCAAGTGTTCTGGAACACTACGCTGCTTCAGTTGCTCAGTATAAATGCACATTGTTGTTGTTAGTGACATAGGTAGCTTGGGACGTCCTCCCAATGTGAAAGGTGCTCTATAAATATAATTTTGTTGTTGTAGTGGGTATAGAGTTGCAAAGGGAAATTTCAAGAGACACCAGGAGGGTAATTAACAACAGGAACTAGTTGCCAGGGAGGGTGGTTCAGGCCAGGACAGTGGACTCAATACGAAATGTAGTGCTTTTTGTTGTGCCTTCAGTCACTACACCCCAAAGCTTTAGAACTCTCCCTCCATTAATCCCTCCATCTTGCCTCTCTTTCCTCTCTTTTAGATCATGACTGAAGACCTTCCTCTTCAACCATGCTTACTGTCACCTCCTCTCTCCCCCCCCACCTCGGAATCAGGCTCTGCCATTGGCAACCGTATAAATGCAAGTTATTGCTATTATGATCACGCAGTGATGTGAAATCATACTCATCCAGAATTTGGTAAATTCTTAAATGTAGTCATCATTAAGATCTTTGGTATGAACTGCAGGAACCTGTCATCAAAGTTAAGACTGAATTTAACAAATTGGTAAAATTCTGGATGATCTGAAATAATACTCAAGACAAGCACAACTCCTATCCAGTTAGCATACACAACAAAGTGTGGTATACTTAATAGAGCTCCTTTCAGAGCTATATCTGCAGGTAAATAGAGAATTTTAAAAATTTGTTTTTTCTTAAACTAACTCGATCCATGAAGCCCACTCGAATACAAGATCGCTATTCATTGAAAGGGAAAAACATGTTAAAGTGTTTTCTTTTCACTTCCTAAGTGGGCGAAGAGCAACTGGTCAGTGGTCAGTGGGATGAGGAAATCAGCCACAGCTAATAATAAAAGCAATAATAATCCTTGCATTTCATATAAAGTTTATCCCGTTTTCAAGCTTTCTCAAAGCCCTTCACAGAATATACTCTAAAGAGAATTGACTGTATATTTTGTGGGTGAAAATCAGCAGCTAATTGCATTCAGCAGTTTCCCCACAAACAGTCCTGGATTGAGTGACCAATTTTGTCGATTGGCAGATTGCTTTCCTGGGGAGTAGTAATCTCTTCCAAAAATAATAATAATCATAGTAGTTTTGACAATCCACAACTGTTTGTGGGACACTACTGTGTCCAATTGGCATCCACATTTTGCCCACAAAATATGCGGTAAATTCACTTTACATTATATTCTATGAAGCACTTTGAGATATCTCGCAGACGTGATAAGACACTTTATGAAATGCAAGGATCATGTTTATTGCTCTTCTGTGTATATATGTGGGCAAACACGGTAGCTAAGCTTGGCATAGCACTGTTCCAATGTATGTGGTGGATTTTATCTGCTAATCATTGGGAGAAGAATCATCTCTAACACATATCGGAAAAGGCAGAAGGGATCTTGACTTAACAATTTAACTGAAGGTACCTCTGACACTGCAGCCCTCTCCCAGTAACTCAGTGAATCTTCAGGTGTTAGTCTAGTTCAGCTAGTCAGATTCTTGCCTCCGATGCAGAATGTTATGAGCACCGTTGATAATTTGCCACCTGTCCAGCCCCCGCACTGTGCGGTTATCCTAAGGGCTATGGGCACCCTCCTCTTCAACCTCTACATGCTCCCCATTGGTGGCATCATCTGCAGAGATGGGGTAGATTTCCACATGTATGCGGATGACATCCAACTCTACCTCTCTGTCTCCACCTTCAATTCCAGGACTACTGAAGTCCTGACAGACTACCTGTCAGGACTGTCAAGCGCCTCTGCACTTCAACCACTGGCAGCATCAGAATCCATGGATGCACACTCCACCTAACCTAGCCAATCAGCATTCTGGGTGCCCTGTTTGACCCTGAACTGTCCTATCTTCCGCATGTCTGTGCCATGACCAGCACCGCCTTCCACCAGTTCTGCAATATTGCCCGCCTTGCCCCACTATTTGCTAACACAATCAACCTGTCCTTTTCATCCAGTACATTCCTACCCCCTGCAAAACGACCACCATCATTCCCATCCTTAACAACAACAAAATTGCACTTATATCACACCTTTCATGTTGGGAGGACGTCAGGTCGGGACCCGAGCAGGGGGTGGTGGGGTGTGGGGGGATGGGAGGGTGTGTGGGGGGGAGGATCAGGGTAGAAGAAAGGGGAAGGAGAGTGGGAGAGGGGGAAGAGTTAGTGGGGCAGCCGTGGGCACGGTCCTAAAGAAACCTTCCCCTGATGCGTCACAGCTCTCAACTTACCGGCCCATCTCCAACCTCCCCTTTCTGTCAAAGGTGCTTGAAAGAGTCGTTGCCTCCCAGCTTCACTCCTTTCTCTCATCCCACTCTCTCCACCAGCTCCTCCAATTGGGCTTCCATACTTCCCATAGCACAGAAACTGCTCTCGTCAAATTCTATCCTGACCATGTGTGAGCAGGACTCCCTCTGCCTCCTCGTCCTCCTCGACCTATCCGCTGCCTTTGACACCATGGACCACTCAATTCTTCTCCATCACTTCTCCTCCCAACTCAGCCTTCAAGGTTCTGTCCTTGACTGGTTCAGTTTCTATCTTTCACACTATCTCCACTTTGTGTCCGCCAGTGGCATTTCCTCCAGCCCCCAGAGCGCATTGTTCGGTGACCCTCAGGGCTCTGTCCTTGGGCCCTCCTCTTCACCTTCTACATGACATCATCCATAGACATGGGGTAAATTTCCACATGTCTGCAGATGCACCCAACTCTACCTTTCTGCTTCTACCCTCAACTCCAGGACTACCAGCATCCTGACTGCCTGCCTGTCTGACATTGAGTCCTGGACAAGAGACAACTTTTGCTAGTTGAATGTCTGCAAGACGGAAGTCCTCCTGATTGGCTTGCATCAGTGCCTCTGCACTACAGGCCCTAACAGCATCAGCATCCAAGACAGCACTCATCACCTCTCTAAGTCAGTCAGGAACCTGGGCATCTTGTTCGACCCTGAACTGTCCTTCCTCACCCACATCTGCGCCATGACCAGGACTGCCTTCCACCACCTTCATAACAATGCCAGACTCCGCCACTGCCTCACGCCTCAGGCTGCCGAAACCCTTATCCAAGCATTTGTCACATCAAGGCTCGACTACTGTGACTACCTCCTTGTTGGCCTTCCTACCTCTTCCCTCCACAAGCTGCAGATCATCCAAAATTTTGCAGCTCGTGTTCTCTCCCACACCAGGCTACACGACTCCATCGTCCCCACCCTCACCCAGCTCCACAGATTCCCTATCCCTAAGAGGATAGAATTCAATATCCTTGTTCTCATTTTTAAAGCCCTCCAAGGCTTTAAAAGCCTTGCCCCTTCTTATTTCTCTGACCCTCTATCAACCTGTCCACTTCCTCCATTCAGCGGGCTCCGGCCTGCTCCATATCTCCCGCCTGCTCCATATCTCCCACCCGACCCGCCATAGCATCGGCAGCCGGGCTTTCAGGCTCTCTTCCCCTATGCTCTGGAATTCCATTCCACAATCCCTTGCTCCTTCCCTTATCTCCTTCAAGACCGGTCTCAAGTCCCTCCTCTTCGACTGCGCCTTCAGTCGCCTTCCCACCTCTCTGCCCCACCTCAACCCAACCCTGCCCACCTTGGATTCTGATCCCTGACTGTTCAACACCTTGGGACATCCTCCCGATGTGAAAGGTGCTTTCCAAATGTAATTTTGGTGCTGTTAGTGGTGCTAAAGGTCCTGTCTGCCTGCTTGGGTGGACGTGAAGGATCCCATGGCACTGTTAGAAATGTGAAGGCACTTTCTCTCTCCCAGTGTCCTGACTCACAATCTCTAAATAAAATAAAGTGTTTAGAATTATGACGAGCTTTGAGTAAATAAGAAGAAACAGTTTCCTCTGGCGGGTGAGACAGTAACCAGATGACACAGATTGAAGATAATTGGAGAAAGAACCAGACGGAAGATGAGAATTTTTTTTTACCCACAATTGTTAGGGTCGGAATGTAGACTGGTGGAAGTAGATTTAATAATAACTTTCAAAAGAGACTTAGTTAGGTACCTTAAAACAAAAACATTTGCAAGGCTTTGGGGTAAGAGTGGGGGAAAGAGTGGAAGAACTGATTGGGTTGTTCTTTCAAAGAGCCATCACAGCCACCCTGGGCCCAATGGCCTCCTACTGTGCTGTAGGATTCTATGATTCTAACATTGATTCCTCACTTGGTGGCGTTTGTGGGATATTGCTATTGTACAGATTGGCTGCTGTGTCTGCCTAAAAAATACAGTCACTACACTTCACAGTTTATTCCGCAATGCACTTTGAGATGTCCTTGTGACGTGAAAGTAGTATAATTATGAATTATTATTATAATACAGTACATGCCCTTTTGGAACATAGAACAAATGCCTCTCTGGACATACCATTGCTTTGCATGGCAAATGCTTGTAAAAGCTTATATGTGTAGTTTATATGCAAATGATGGCTTTTCTTGTGCAGATGAAACAAAGTTTGGATTAAATAACCAGTAATAACCAAATACATAATTCCTTTTTAATTAAACCACAAGACAGATCAGAGGCAGAGGTCAGAGGCCGATCGAAGAGAAAGTCACAAAATGAGAGGCTTATACAATTTGTGTAAAAGCAAAATAGAAATGAGAACAGACACATAATAAAGGCAACAAGAAAGCCACAGAAGGCAAAAACGCAACACTAGCTGGATTCCTGTAGCTCAGTGGGTAGAGCACTCGCCTTGCAAGCGAGAAACCTGGGTTTAATTTCTGGATAGGGCGAAACATTGGGCAAGTTTTCTTACTCCACACACAACAACAACAACTTTGATTTATATAGCGCTCTCCACGCCGGAAGGTGTCTCAGAGCGCTTCACAGTAGCGGATACCGGGACCGAGCCAGGGGCAGGAAGGTGACCAAAGGTGCAGTCCAAGAGAAAGGTCTTTAGCTGTGATCTGAACCTGACAAGAGAGGGAGCGAGGCGAAGGGAGTGAAGAAGGGAGTTCCAGAGCCTCGGGGCATAGTGGAATGGAGCGGAGGATTCGGGGGACATGGAAAACACCAGACCTGGTGGAGCGAATGCTGGTTTGGGGGAGAGTGGAGATCAGAGAGGAAGGCAGATAATAACAATAAGAATAATCCTTACATTTTATATAGAGCTTTCCATGTCTTATCGACATCTCAAAGCGCTTCACAGAATACAACAAGTCCCAAGGTTGGGACCAGAACGGGGGGGACGGAGAAGACAAGAGGGAAGAAAGGGGGAAAAGAGGTAAGGACCAGGGCAGTAGGGGGAGGGGTCATGGATGGGGGAAGGAAAGTGACTGTATATTTGTGGGAGAAACGCGGCAGCCAAATTGCGCACAACATTGTCCCACAAACAGTTGTGGATGCAGAGGAGTGGAGGGATTTGAAAACAAGGGTGAGGATCTTGAAGTCGATCCTCTCAGGGATAGGGAGCCAGTGAAGTCTGGCAAGGACTGGGGTAATGGGGAAGCGAAGCTTGGTACGGGTGAGTGTGTGGGCCTCACAGTTATGAATCAGCTGGATTTTGTGGATTGTGGATTGTGGTGGAGGGGAGAAACCGGAGAGGAGGACATTGCAATAGTCTAGTCGGGAGGTGACAAAGGCATGGACCAAGGTTTCAGCGGCTTTTGGGTTAGATAGGTTAACACCCGTTTAACTAGCTGTAGGTAGGTATCCGCTTGCTAGTTGATTGGCAGGTCGTTTTTCCGAGGGTAATAATTCCTTCAAAAACAAACAATAAATAATAATAATAATCCTTGCATTTGATATTGTGCCTTATCATGTCTGCGAGACATCTCAAGTAGAAACCCAGCACCTTGGGAATTCCTCCCGATGTGCAAGGCACTATACAAGTGTTAATTTGCTATTTGTTGTTATGATTATGATCATCACATCTCAAAGCACGTCACACAATATACTGTAAAGATTGATTGTGTATTTTGTGGGCAAAATGCGGCAGCCAATTGTGCACAGTGGTGTCCCACAAATAGTTGTGGATTGAGTGACTAGTCATTAGAATCATAGAATTTTACAGCACAAAAGGAGGCCATTCGGCCCATCGAATTTGTGCCAGCACTTCAAAAAGAGCAATTTAATCCCACTCCCCAGCTCTCTTCCCATAACCTCGCACACCCGTCCTCCCCAAATAAATATCTACCTCTCTTTTAAAAGTTCTTATCGAATCGGCCTCCACCACCTTTTCAGGCAATGCATTCCAGATTCGAACAACTCGCTGAGTGAAAACATTTCTCCTCATCTCCCCTCTGCTTCTTTTTGGAATTATTTTAAATCTGTGACCACGAGTCACTGATACACCCACCTATCTACTCTGTTTTTCCCTATCTACTCTGTCGAATCCCCTCATGATCTTAAAAAACGGTATTAAGTCTCCTCACAACCTTCTCTGTTCCAATGAGAATAAACCTAACCTCTCTCGCCTTTCCTCATAGCTGAAGTACCTCATTCCTGGTACCTTCCTAATAAATCTCCTCTGCACCCATTCCAATGCCTTAACATCCTTCCTAAAGTGTGGTGACCAGAATTGTACACAGTACTCTAGCTGCGGCCTAATCAAAGTTTTATAGAGTTTAGTCAGAACTTCCTGACTTTTGTACTCTATGCCCCTATTTATAAAGCCTAGTATCCCATATGCTTTTTAATAGCCTTGTCTACCTGTCCTGCCAACTTCAAAGAATCACTCACACAAACCCAGGTCTCTATATTCCTTCACACCCCTTAAAAGTGTACTACCTAGCCTATATTGCCTCCCTTATTTCTCCTCCCAAAATGCATCACCTCACATTTCTCTACATTAAACTTCATCTGCCATATGTCTGCCCATTTTACCATTCGGTCTATATTTTCTTGCAGTTGACTACTATCCTCCTCACTATTTACTATTTTTCCTAACTTTGTGTCATGGAAATGGTACTCCCTATATGCAAGTCCAGATCATTAATATAAATTAAAAAGAAGTGGTCCCAATACTGATCCCTGGGGGACGCCACTGTGCACTTCCCTCCATTCAGAAAAGCAGCCATTCACCACAATTCTCTGTTTTCTGTCTCCCAGCCAGTTATGGATCCATGTCCCTTTAACACTGTGGGCCTCTATTTTCTTGTAAGTCTTTCATGTGGCACTTTGTCAAATGCCTTTTGAAAGTCCATATAAACTACGTCAACTGCACTACCCTTATCCACCCATTCCGTTACCTCATCAAAAAATTCTATCAGATTCATCAGGCAAGATTTGCCTGTAGCAAATCCGTGCTGGTTGTCCTTTATTAACCTATATCTTTCTAAGTGAAGATCTATCTTGTCCCTGATTATAGTCTTGAGAAGTTTCCCCACTGCTGATGTTAGACTGACTGGCCTGTAGTTCCCAGGTTTGTCCTTCTGCCCCTTTTTGTACAGGGTAGTAACGTTAGCAACCTTCCAGTTGTCTGGTACCACCCCTGTGTCTAGGAAGATTAAAAGATTGTGGCCAGAGCCTCTGCTATTTGCTCCCGTACTTCCTTTAGTAACCTAGGATGCATCCCATCCGGACCGGGTGACTTAGCTACCTTCAGTACCGTCAACCCTTTTAGTACTTCCTCTCTGTTTATATTATCCTATCCATTTCCTCTACCCTCTCTGGTACTGGAGCATTGGCTGCATCTTCTTCTTTTGTGACGACAGATGCAAAGTACTCATTCAGTATATCAGCTATGCCCTCTGCCTCCACAATAAGATTTTCTTCTTGGTCCCTAATTGGCCCCACCCTATCTTTCACTAACCTTTTATTCTTGAATAAAAAATATTAAATTACAGTATTATGTTTTTTTTAAATGGGAAAAGCGATCCGCCAATTAACAGTTTGTTTATTTTTAGGTCAACCGAAAGCCTCAAGACTGACTTTTCACATTACAGATGTGAGCAGGTGAATCTCTGAATGGATAGTTCTGTAGCTCAGTAGTTAGAGCACTTGCTCCACAAGCAAGAAACCGAGTTTGTTCCTGAGTAGGGCAAAACATTTGGCAAATATATAATACTATAATAATCCTTGAATTCCTCCCGACGTGAAAGGCTCTTTATAAGTTTAAGTTGTTGTTGTTGTTGTTGAATTCCATATAGTCCTTTTCAAGCCTTCTAAATGTCTCAAAACACTTCACAGTATTTACTGTAAAGTGAATTGACCACATGTTTGTGGGCAAAACCCAGTAACCAATTGCGGACAGCCTTGTCCCACAAACAGCTGTGGATTTAAGTGACCAAATTATTATTGGGTTTTTTCGTGAGGGATTATTAGCAATGTACACACATTGCACTTGCCTGCTTTGAGTCCTACCTCACAAACTGCCAGCAGCACATCTCAATAAACGGCTTTTCCTTCCGCTCTCACACAGTTACCTGCGGGGTAACCCAAGGATACATCCTTGGCCTCCTCCTCTTCCTCATCTAAATACTCCCTCTTGGGGATGTCATCCACACACATGGGGTACACTTCCACATGTATGCAGATGACACCCAACTCTATTTCTCCACCTAACTTTGGGACCCCCAGTCCCCTGATGTTCTGTCAACCTGCCTGTCAGACATCAGGAGCGGGATGAGCGTGAACGTCCTGCAGCTGAATGTTGACAGCCATACTCTTTGGCTCTCGTCAACGTCTTCAATCACATGGCTCTCACCTCCTCTCCCCTCCCGGCCTGCCCCTAAAACTCTCCGAACCCATGCACAACCTAGGAGCCAGGTTTGACCCTCAACTGTCCATCTCCCTCACATCCAGTCCCTCACCAGCATCGCTTTTTTCCACCTTCGACAGACTGCCCGTCTCCGGCAATATCTCTCCGGCAATATCTTGCCCCAAAAGCCGCTGAAACCCTGGTCCATGCCTTTGTCACCTCTCGGCTGGACTATTCCAATGCCCTCCTCGCCGTCTCCCCTCCATCACAATCCATAAAATCCAACTCATCCAAAACTCTGCCGCCTGCATTCTCACCCACACCAAACTTCGCTTCCGCATTACCCCAGTCCTTGCCAGACTTCACTGGCTCCCTGTCCCAGAGAGGATCAATTTCAAGATCCTCACCCTTATTTTCAAATCCCTCCACTCCTCTGCACCCCCTACCTCTCCGACCTCCTCTCTCCTCAGACCAGCTCCCATTGTCTTCGCTCCACCGGGTCTGGCCTCCTCCTTGTCCCCTGAATCCTCTGCTCCACCATCAACAGCCATGCCTTCAGCCACTATGCCTTGAGGCTCTGGAACTCCCTTCCTCACTCCCTTCGCCTCAGCCCTTTCTTCCCAGTTCAGGTCTCAGCTGAAGATCTTCCTCTTCAACCACACCTTTGCAGGCCCGTACGCAGGATTTTTAATGGGGGGGTGCGAATTGCTAGTGATGGGACCAACAATGGCCAGCGGCTTGGGGGCTGCCCACGAGGGCCCCTGGTGGGGGTGAAGGAGGCAAAGCCCCCTCGAGGCTCCGACGTTTTACACAGTTTGAGGTCATATTTTACACATTTTTGCGGTCATTTTTTTTGCATGCCAGTGGACGTCTCTAAAAGCAATTTTTAATTACAGGAATACATTTTTAATAATATAAATCAAATGTGATAATCAAGACAAAACAAGAAACATGATATTTCAGAAACACGCCTATCAAAACTTAAGTCATTTTTACTTACATTTATCAGACTAAAATATTATTTCAGCTTCCACAAAGTGGTGCTACCTTTTTATGTAGTGACTGTATACGGGATGATTTCCAATTGACACACCACGTAGACATAGGCGCTAAAGCATAGGCCTACGTCCATGAGTATCTTTTTTAAAGATAGGCATTTCCGTCCAGACACGTATAACTTTTTTGTTGGGTTCTCAAAAGCTTTAATTTCTCAGAAGCTTGTAAATATGTTGTCATTGTTTGCTAGCATTACAGTCACACCTCTCAAAACCTGAGTAATTTTTACTTACGGTGATCAGATGAAAAGATGATTTTAACTTCCAGAAGTGGTGCTACGTTTGTGGCTGTATACGGGATGATTTCCAAACGAGGATGGATTTGAGTCTTGGCGCGCGCCTATGTTTACGCGGTGAGTCACAGACTCGCCGCGTCATTGACTAGCGCGTCTATCGACGCGGTATGTTTTGGGTAGACGCCGATTCTGGTGTGCGAGTAATTTTATATTAATACTAAATCATTCAAAGATGTGTATTTATAAGTAATACAAAGTTTTGAAGAATTAATTGTTATACAAATGTTCAATAAATTTACTTGGTATTTAAATTTGATAAAAATACAATTCTCTACCCCGGAAAATGTGGACCTTTTATGATTTGGGGGGGTGCCTACGCACCCGTCGCACCCCCCCTGCGTACGGGCCTGCTTTGGTCACCTTTCTACCCCTGTCCCTGGCTCGGTCCCGGGTTTCGTTATTGTGAAGCGCTCTGAGATGCCATCCAGCATGGACGGTGCTATATGAATTGAAGTTGTTGTTGTTGATGGCAAACAGTCGTGGAATGAGTTACCAAATTTTAAGAAAGTTTCCTTACTGCACACTCCTCTGGTTAGCTAGCAGTAAATAGGAAACTGGTTATTAGTCAAACGGTAAATCACTTTTCCAGGGGGAATAATCCCTTCAAAAAAAAATTGTCACTTTAATCCACGACTGTTTGTGGGACACTGCTGTGTGCAATCGGCTCCTGCGTTTCTCCCACAAAATATACAGTATATTCTCTGAAGTGCTTTGAGATATCACGAAGACATGATTAAGGCGCTCTATGAAATGCAATTATAATTATAATTAAGTGCTTGAGAGTGGGATAAACTGAGGAGCAGACCAGCGCAGTCCCCACAAACACCTCCTGCCCTACTGCAAAAAATTGCTGATTCTGCTTCTTAAATTGTAGTACCCCTGAAAGGCCTTAGATTTATATAACGATTATTCACGTGTAAAGTCATGATGCAATGACAAGAGAGGCTCTTTTACTACAGGCCATATCTGGTTCTCACAAACCAGTCGCAGGAATTATAGTGGATGAATGATTTAAAGGGGCAGTCACAAATAGGACAGTCTCACACATATTTCTTTTAATGGCTTCTCTAAATTGCACCAGAATTATGCATGGAAATCACCAAGGGCAAATGGTGGGATTAGTAAAATCTGGCCACCTCTCTGAGACAGCATTATGTCCAGAGTCACTGATTCGGCTCCCTTCGTGCCCTTGCACCTCCCTAGCTCTCCGATTTGCTTACCCCCTAACACCCCCACCCCACCGCCCACTGCCTCTGCTCAAACCGGCTCCAGCCTCCTGTTTGTCCCTTGGCCCTTCCATTTCACCATTGGTGGCCGAACTTTCAGCTGCTATGCCCCGAAACGCTGGCCAAAATAAAATTGACTATTCATTATTTGTGGAACATTGTCTGCTGTGTTTGCCGAGAAAATATATAATAATAATACATTTGATGTAGAGCCTTCTCATGTCTCAGAGGTGACAGTGCAAAGCACTTTACAGAATATGCTGTAAATTGAATTGACTGTATATTATGTGGGTCAAATGTGGCAGCTAATTGCGCAAAGCTAATTGTCCCACAAACAGTCTTGGATTGAGTGACCAATTTAAAAAAAAGAAATTGACAAACAACTGGGTTCCTGCTTACAACCTACTTACTGCTGGTAAACAGAGACATGTGGAGTAAGTAAAACTTGCCTTACATCTAGCCCTACCGGAAATCAAACCCAGGTCATCTCGCTTGCAAGATGAGTGCTCTAACCATTGAGCTACAGGACCCCACAATGGTAGTGCCCAAGGCTGGTCAATCAGAGTTGGCCACTACCATTATTCAGAAGTTTGGAAGTGGGTGAGGGTTAATATTTACAAATATATTCTATTTCTGTTGCTTAAATAAAGAAATAGAATGAGTTTGGGATACAGCAATTTTGTCTTCCCTGGTGATTACCTGATTGAACAGCTTGGATTGAGTGACGAATTTTTTAAAAAAAGAAATTGACAAACAACTGGGTTCTACTTACTGCTGGTTAAACAGAGGCCACCCAGCCCAAGCCATATCATTTCAGAATTTGCATAAGGATTAATAAATCATTTTTACATTTGATTTCCATTTTCAGCCAAACACAGCAGCTAATTTTCACACAGCAGGATCTTACAAAGAACCAGAAAGTTAATAGTCGGTTTGTTTGGAGAATTTTAACCAGTACACTTGAAAAACTTCTCATATTTTTTGAATAATGTAATAATGATCCTTATTTTTCAATATACTGTATATTCTATATATACACTTTTTTGAAATATAACCTTTTCAAGTCGACGAGACATCTTGAAGCACAAGATTTAACTGTGAAGAGTAGGAACGTTGGGCAAGTTCCCTTAATTCCACATTGCAAAACACACCAGCCAATATCATACAGCCGTGTCTCACAAACAGTCATGGATTGAATGACCAAATTCTTCCTTTTTGGAAGGCATTATTATCCCTGGAAAAGCGATCTGCCAATCGACTCACGATCGGGTTCCTACTTGCTGCATGTTAAACAGAGGCATGTGGAGTAAGGAAGTTTGCCCAAGATTTTGTCCTGCCCGGGAATCAACCCAGGTCTCCTACTTGCGAGGCGAGGGCTTTAAGCACTGAGCTACAGGACTCCACAAAAACGAACGAAAAGCGAAGAGAATCCAATAGCTACGATTGTCCATGGTGGAGATGGTGGTGGCTGAACCCGCTTAAATACGCTTCAAACACCTGCACTCAAAGTATATTCATCTACAGAATTCAATCACTACAGTTTGCAATGTAAATCTCATGAAGTGCTTTGATACGTCCTCCTGAAGAGACATCCTCCTGTGTATCAAATGTAAGGAATATTACTACAGTGAAGATTGCAACAACAATAACTTACTATTTAAGCAGCATCACTCATGTGGTGTAGTGTCCCAGAGTGCTGGACAGTGGCGGAGCTTGCCTCCGAGCCGGGGGGGTGGGGGGGGTTTGGGGTGGTGGGTGTGACTGCAAGCACCGTCGAATAGGAAGATCTTCAATCTGAAAATGTTGAAGGTGGAGGGAAGGATAGAGGAGAAGCTGGAAGTGTGGCCACCGATAGTGGGGCGGTGGGCAATGGGATCGAGCAGGAGGCAGGATTAGGATTGAATTCATCTGTTTTTGAATAACATTCGGAGTGTGTGGTATCTATGAGCTGTGTGACCTGAGGGCTCCTGGCAATCTCAATTGTGCAACAAATTGATCGAAGGCACACTAACCACACAATAAAAGCCAATTGTTAGCACCTGGTAACTGAGATAATCACCTTTCAGCCTCTGCACCTACAATAGACACCTTGTTTGGGAGCTGCATGCATGCAGGTGAGTGGGTGGTCAGATTGTCCTCTCCTTTTACTGACTTCCTCTGGAGGCTGTGCAATGTATAAAGGTATTGTGCAAGATGTGAGCTTTGATGTGGTTTGAGGCCTCAGTTGGCATAAAGCAGAAGAGAGAAAGAAAAAGAGAGAGGATAGAGAGGGAGGGTGTTGAAGAGTGTTAGAATGTAATATGACTTCATCTGCAAGGGTAGTTTGCTTACCTCACAAATCTCCATCAAGTGAACCAAACCTCACACATCTGTCATCGGATTAAGCACAGAATCAAAGCGGCTTTGAAGTCATTTCACTAACATGGCTCATGCCAGAGACAGAGATAGAGAGAGGGAGAGAGAGTAAGACACACACACACACACACAGATTGAATAACTTCAACATTATTTCAGGATTAAAAAAAGCACAGAGGTATTCATTACTCACCTAATCTGGTTTCATTTGCCAAGCGCACGTTAAAGATACCATCTTGGTTGGTATAGAGTCAACTGACAGTCAATGAGCAGCTGTTATCAAATCAAACCTGCTGAAAAACTTCCTTGTACAGCATGCAAGTATAGAATATTCAAAGCTATCTCCCATTTATCTAATAAGACTTGTGGAGAGCGGAGGTAGTATGGAGATACTGTAGTGTCCTGTAGCGTAATTAGTATGGTCACCTCTCAAGCTGGAGGACCTGGGCAGGCCAAATGTTAGGCTAGTTTCATTATTCCACTCCCCTCTGTTTACCTAGCAATATGTAGGAATCCGTATGTTAGTCGACTGATGGATCGCTTTTCTGAGTGGAATAATCGCTTCAAAAATAAATATTGTAACTCAGTGGTTAGAGGACTCGTCTCACAAGCGAAAGACCTGGGTTTAATTTCTGGCCGTGCAAAACCTTGGGAAAGTTTCCTTACTCCACCGATAATAATCCCTCCAGAAAACCCCCCCAATAATAAATTGGTCCCTTCAATCCATGACTGTTTGTGGGACACTGCTGTGCACAATTGTTCCATTTTTGTCACAAACATACAGTCAATTCACTTTACAGTATATTCTTTGAAGTGCTTTGAGCTGTGAAAAGCATTATATCAAATGCAAGAATTATTATTATAAATAAATTATAGTAATTTGGTCAATCAATCCACAACTGTCACATTTTGCCCAGAAAAATATACAGTCAATTCTCATTATAACAACAATTTGCATTTATAGCGCCCTTCAATGAAACCTATATCCTCTTGCTTGCGAGGCGAGTGATCCAAATAACATGCTACAGGAATCCACTTGTTATATTGTGACTGAGCTACATTTGGCTAGGGCTGTGATATTTTAACAGCAGTTGTTATCACAAACCTGAGAGACTGTCTCATGTGAAACTGCTTTTCTGATGATAAGAACTTTGTCTACAACAGTGGGTTGAACGTTCACAATTGCAGGCAATGATATGACGAGTGATGTATTACTTGTCATATAACTGGTTCGAACAATGAGGGTGGCTGGCAGAGATAGCACTGAAGCACTCTGAGACACCATCCTGCGTGGTGGGTGTTGTATAAGTGCAAGTTATTGTTGTTATTGTTGTAAACTACATTGGCTCTTCAGTCAACTGCAATTTTGTGGGTCTATATTAATAATTATTTCATTTGATATAGAGCCTTTCATGTCAGGAGTACATCTCAAATTGCTTCACAGGGTTTACTGTAAAGTGCAGTGACTGGATTTCAGAGACATTTGTCCCAGAAACATCCAGGAAGAAAAAATGACTGATTCTCTCTGATGGGGAATGTGGGCCAAGACACTGGTAGAAATGGTAGACAGGTTTCCTTACTCCCTACCCTTCTGTTTATCAAGCAATAAGTAGGAACCAGTTTTTTAGTCAATTGGTGGATCGTTTTTCTGGGGGTAATAATGGCTTTAAAAATAAATATTGTAGTTCAGTGGTTAGTCGCCTCGCAAGCAAGAGACCTGGGTTTGATTCATGGCAGGGAGAACAATGGTGGTAGTGGGGGAAGAAAGCACTGAAGCTCTAAAGTGGGTTCTATAACAGCAACCTGAATAGATTGGGGTAGCTTGGTTTAACGCTTCATCGAAAGACAGTATCCCAAAAATGAAGTGGGTACCTGAACCCACAAACATCTGACTCAGAGGCAAGAGCATTTGTGACTAAGCCAGGCTAAGACCTTCTGCTCACGAAAGGTACCACTGAATCCTACAGCTCCTGTAGCTTAGTGGTTAGAGCACGCGCCTTACAAGCATAAGACCTGTGTTTGAATCCAGGCAGGTCAGGGCAAAACCTTGGGCAAGTTTCCTTACTCCACACGCCTAATAATAATTTGTTCAAAAAAAACCACAGTAATAAAAATTGGTAATTTCAATCCATGACTGTTTGTGGGATACTGCTGTGCGCAATTGGCTGTTGCGTTTCACCCACAAATATACAGTCAATTCACTTTACAGTATATTCAGTGAAGCTCTTTGAGACGAATCAATAACATGATAACGCACTATATCAAATGGAAAGATTATTATTACAGTACTGTATTATGATTGTTATTATTATTATAAGATCTCCCACGTTTCTGCCTTCCACTGAAAATGATAGCAGCTGTAGTAACCTCTATTTCAGAGGGTTTTCTGTTTGTTTCAAAAACACCCAACAGTAACAATGCGAAAAAGGCCTTTTCAGTTCCGCGTTTCACATTTTGCACTGGGAGTCTGTCTCACACATACACACACACACAATTTCCACCCCCAAAGTGTAATAATCCTCACCAGATGCACCATGCTTTGTACTCAAATCTCACTATTGTTTACGGTGGTTAAGGTGAACGTGGGTAGACTCGTGTCTCTAATTCCCAGTCAAATTGAGTAGCCACTTCAAGCAGCCCTAATTGTGCTCTTACATTCCACTTATCGCCAGCTGTCAGCCCTTTTCATCTCACTCCCTCACTGCCCATGCCTCTACTCATTGTCTTCTATAGAGTGGAGTTTTGACAAAGGTATGGGGTACTTCTCTACCAACTAATAATAATAATCCTTGCATTTGATATAGCGCTTTTCACATCTTATCAACTTCTCAAAGAGCTTCACAGAATATACTGTAAAGTGAATTGACTGTATATTTGTGGACGAAATGCAATGGCCAATTGCGCACAAACAGTCATGGATTGAAAGACCAATTTTTATTATTGTGTTTTTTTTTAAGGATTATTATTCGGCATGTGGAGTAAGGGAACTTGCCCAGGTCTCACGCTTGTATGGCGAGTGCTCTGCAGGACTCCACGGTATATTGTGTAGCCTAAACCGGACAGCCAATTTGCGACAGTAGTCAATGTCCCACAAGGCAGATGCAACATAATGTTGGTCAGTTTAAATCTCTGCTCCTCTCCCAGCACAATTATAAACTGTACGGTTTACCAGACGTGCAGCACACTTCTGTAACTGTGATGTTGTTGGTGATCCTGTAGTCCGGAAGCGTTGACCAAATAATATTTTTCTAACACAACCAGTACTAACACAACAGGGTCTGGTGTTATGGGTCCAAACCATTATCCGAGGAGTCCTGTAGCTCAGTTGCCTTGCAAATGAGAGGAGCTGGGTTCGATCCCCAGCCAGGACGACACCTTAGGCAAGTTTCCTTACTCCACAGTCGTCTGTTTACCTAGCATTAAGTAGGAATTCAGTTGTTAAACGATTGGCGGACCGCTCTTCCAGGGGTAAGAATCCCTTAAAAAATAATAATAATTTGGTCACTTAATGTGGAACAATTGGCTGCCTGTATTTCGCCCACAATACAAAGTCACTACAGTTTACAGTATGTTCTGTGAAGTGCTTTGAGACATCTCGAAGACGTGATGAATCAAATGCAAGGATTATTATATTATATTATCCAGGGGATCTTTAACCGGGATATCAGGAGTAAATCCTTTGAAGATATTCGTGGAATCTTTAATGTCACCCAAAGACAGTTTTTAACCACTCATTAATCGTTTACCAGTGACTGATGACACCATTACATCCTAAAGCATTTCACAGCTAATTTTTGTCAAATCGGGATTGCATTAATGCTGTGCACAAGTTGTGTGCTTAGAAATATGCAGTCACTGCACTTCACAGTATAATTTGTAATGTGCTTTGGGGAATCCATGACATGAAAAGTACCGTACCAAATAGTATAATTTGTTTTACCATATTATTGGGGTTTATCTTATCTGGAACTTTTATAGCCTCTGATGATTAAGTAGTAGCCCAGCTGTTAATCAATTGGCAGATCGTAATAATAATTTCCCCCCAAAATAATTTGGTTGCTCAATCCAAGACTATTTTCTGAGATGTGCTTATAGATGTTTTGATGTTAAAGGCGCAGTGCGCAAATGGCTGATGCGTTTGGCCCACAAACATACAATCAATTTACTTTATATTCCGTGAAGCACTTTGAGACATCTAGAAGACGTGAAAAGCACTACAGTATATCAAATGCAAGAATTATTATTATTACATGAAATAATGAACGATTATTATTTACACTTAGCCTTTGACAATTACTTGAGATTTTCTCCAGTGGACAAGAGGTGAAACAGAGGAGGGAATTAACAAGATCAGAAGCCAGACAAGGCTACAAAACTTTCTCTGGCTTCAGTCTTAGTCACTGTCCTTCATCCTGTGGGATTTGAGTTTGGACTCAGGCAAAAGACATGGTGGGGAGGAGAGGTGAAGGGCCTCCATGCCTTGCCAGGTGTTAAAAGTCAAGTACACGGAGTGCTCGCTGTCTTGGCTTGGTCTGTAATGAATGTCAAACTGCCAGACAATATTACTCACCAAGCTCAGCTATCCAGATCTGGCAAATAACTCAGGCCCTTAACTCTGAAGATGGAAACATGGGGGAATCAAATGTAATTTGAGGCCATTAAGATGGGAGCTCTGTGTTCCTCTAGCCTCTTGCTTTCCCTTTGCTTGATGCGAAAGTGCAATATGTTCCATAGGCTGTCATTCTGCATCTGACCGAGAAAACACACTCACTCCATCTGCTGCCCATAGGAAAACGGTAACAAGTTGACATGACAGAAACAATCATTATGATATTCCTTGTATTTGATGAGTTTTAGCCGGTTAGACTCCAACAGTGTTTCCAATGCACAACCTGGGTCCCCAAGCCTTGGCTCCTGCCAACCTCGCTTTATAATTTTTTCCATTCCAATGATCTATTTTTGGGATTTCCATGTGTCGCTGGTTTGAATGTTTGACTGACCAAAAGACCAAAATGTAGCATCTTTTCATGTCATCGTCAACTGTTCAATGTGGTATTTTGTAGACAGATCAACAGGCAATTTGTATAAAGTAATGTAATCAAACAGACGTGAAGTGAATGACCAAATCGTTTACCTGCGGGATTGTCGGCCAGGACACTGGGAGAGAGAAACTCTTCTGTTTTTGAATAATGCCACGGGATCTTTAATGTACACCTGAACAGGCAGATGGTAAACACCTGGCTCAGTTGGCAACGCTCTGGCCTTCTGTATTGAACACTCAGTGCTGTGCAATCAGTAGGGTTACAAAGGCCTGAAATCAACTCGCAATTTAAGGCTTTATTTCCCCCAAAAAAATATTTGTGCAAATTACAACATTTGCAGTGTGTGGCCTCAAGCCTAAGAAGAGGAGGATAATATAATAATCCTTGCATTTGAAATAGCGCCTTGTCACATTGGTAAGACGTCTCAGAATTATACAGTGAATTTTATGTGGGTGAAACAATTGAGCACAGCAACGTCCCACAAACAATCATGGATTGAATGGCTAAGTTATTATAATTTGTTAATTCCTCGGAAAAGCCAATCAACGCCAATCGACTGATAGATGGGTTCCTATGTACAGTACCTACGATAAACAGACATGTGTGGAGTAAAACTTGCCTAAGGTTTCAACCAGACCTGCCCAGGAATCAACAACAACAAAATTACATTTGTATCGCGCTTTTCACGGCAGCAGGACATCCCAAGGTGCTGGAAATCAAACCCAGACTCTAGAATTATATTTTAGTTTCCCTGATTTCCTCTTAAACTCTCTTTGTAAAGTTTAGGTGGGAGTAGAGTGGTGATGTGCGGTGGGACAAAATAAGCATCTCAAGTAGTATTATTTGCACATCAGTTTGATTTTCAGAATGAGAGAAATGACAGAGTCAGCCATGCCCTATTGTGGGAGCTCAACAATGCCCAAACATTAGAGTGAAACAAGCCAGCGTTCTGTTGGAACCAACTTACTTTTGTGTCCTAACGCTAAGCGCTCCCAATCACAATGAAGCCACAGATATGGAGCAGCTGTATATAGAGACAGACTGAGAGAGAGAGAGAGACCACCTGCCCAGCACTGAGTGTTAACAATGTAGTGCACAATGCAATCCCAAAAGCTAACATCCGAATGTTCCTACCCACCGACCACCTGTCCGAGAGGAGTACGAAGTGCGCCCACAGGATGCTTGTCGTATGGAGCCTCACCTCACCTAAACTCACCTGCCTGCAGCGACCACAGACTTGTGTTGTTGCACCTCAAAGGAATCACTGAGCTTGGCCCATGAGCCTTGCCCGCAATTCAAATCAAAGGGAAATAAATTCCTCTTTTCTTTCTTTACCTGCCCCCTAATTATACACAAGGTGCAACGAGCAGCACCTCACACAAACACAGCACCGCCACAAGCTGGTAAGGCTACACCTGCGGATCGGGACACTTCAAACAGTGTGAAGCCACTTTTATAATGACAATAATAATCCTTGTATTTGATCTAGCGACTTCATCAGGTGTTTGAGACATCTCAAAACACTTCACAGGTTATAATAATAATCCTTGCATTTAATATTGTGCTTTTCACATCTTCTAGATATCTCAAAGCACTTCACAGAATATACTGTAAAGTGAATTGACTGTATATATATATATATATATATGGATGAATACTGTCAAGTGAATTGACTGCATATTTTGTGGATGAAATGCAACAGCCAATCTCACACAGCAGTGTCCCGCAAACAGTCGTGGATTGAGCAAGCAAATGTATATATTTTTTTAAATGTTGAAGGGATTATTACCTACAGAAAGGCAACCCATCAGTCAACTAACAACTGAGTTCCTACTTATGGTTAGGTAAACAACAACAACAAAATTACACTTGTATTGCACCTTCCACAGAGGTGTGTGGAATAAGGAAAGTTGCCTAACGTTTTGCCCTGCCAGAGAATCAAACACAGGTCCTCGCACTTGCGAGGCAAGAGCTCTAACCCCAAATCTACAGGATTATTTTGCTGCAATATGTAGTGACTGTACACAGGGTCTTCACAAACTGCTGTTACCCCCATGTGATTTTTTTCCACAGTACACTGACCAACAATGGATATGTGTAGAAGAATGATGATTATTGTATTCAGATATACATAATTTTGTTGAGTACAAGAGTTTAAATGTATTTAGACATCCAGAGGTTTGGTGTGTGTGAGTGAGCGCCACCATTTTCAGGGCGGATAATGATCCCACCCCAAGTTCACTGACACATCTTACATAACATGGATGCAGTGCGTAGGCCAAAGTCATCTCTGACAGTTTGTTTCAGCTACTGCGTAGTCTCAAGTTGCTGTTTTGCAACAGAGAGGTTAGGAGGACATGGTGGGTGTATGCACCAGATAATTTAAGAAAGAAGATTGGAATTTGAATTGGCATCTGTGACAATTATTGCATCATGCATTGAATTTTTGCATCTGTTTTCTTATTTCAGAAATCGAGGGTTTAGAAAGGACACAGAGGAACCTGGCAGAAACTCAGCAACATCAAAGCATCACAAGATTGTTTCAGATGAAGTCCTACAGCCCTCCAGAATATCCACCATACTTTACTGTCCTCACATCACAGCATCAAGCTACTTTTTAAGTGACTCCAATTTGCTGTGAGCTGTTTCAGGACATGTATCAGCCTGGCTCAGACGGTAGCCATCTCGCCTTGGAGTAAGAAGGTTTTGGGTTCAAGCCCCGCTTTGGGGCTCCGAATGACATAGTTTAAGTTGACTCTCCAATGCAGCGCTGGGGATAGGGTGTGTCGCGTTGTCGAAGATACGGTCCTTTGGATGAGACGTTAAACTAAGATCTGTCTGCCTGTTTGGGTGGATGTTAAAGAATTCATGGCTCTATTCAAAAAGAGAAGGGAGTTTCTCTCTCCCTGTTTCCTGCCCAACAATCTCCCTGAATAAAATTATTAATTTACTCCATGGCTGTTTGTCACTGCTGTGTGCAAATGACTGCCATGTTTCACCCACAAAAATACAGTCAATCCACTTTACAGTATAATCTGTGAAGCACTTTGAGACACCTTAACTATGTGATGCAGCACTATATCGAAAGCAAGGATAATTATTAAAATAATATTATTATTACAGATAGAGGGAATTAGATGGGCCAGATGCTCGCATTCATCGGCACGGATGACTTATTTTTATGCTGTAACATTTGGTGTAATTCTGCACTATTTTTAAGTGTAAAACCAGTGGACATTCAGGCCTCTGATATTTGTAACGCTTACCTGAAGTTGTCTCAGTGTCAAATCCTTGTATGTCAGTGTGATATACCTGAGGAATCCTGATGGGGATGTGTCAGGCAGGCCTCTCAGTCAGAAGTTACTGACTTCAAGCCTCACTTTGGGACTTGGAATTCACTGGCATTCAAGGGAGATCTGCATTAATAATAATCATAATAATCATAATAATCATAATAATAATAATAATAATAATAAGCCTTGCATTTGATGTAGTGCATCATCTCATGGTTGAGATGTCTGAAAGCACTTCACAGAATATACTGTAAAGTGTGTTTTGTGGGCAAACTTCAGCTACCAGTTGCGCTCCTCAGCATCCCACAAACAGTCGTGGATGAAGTGACCAAATTATTCATATTGTTTGTAATATTTATCACATCACATCACAGGACCACATCACTCCCACCCTTGCCTGACTCCATTGGCTCCCCATCCCCCAGAGGATCGAATTCAAGATACTTGTCCTCACTTTCAAGGTAATAAAGGCTGTCCCCTTATAAACCTGCCCACCTCCTCCATCTGCTCCATATCCACCACTTGCCCCACCCTACTGTCGGTGGACGGGCTTTCAGCCTCTGCCCCCAGACTCTGGAACTCCATCCCACAGTCTCTTTGCCTCGCTTCCTTCCTTACCTCCTTCAAGACTCTCCTCTTTGATCGTGCCTTCTGCTGCCCTCCCAACTTTCTCCCTCCTCTCCTTACTCTCTCGCGCCTCTCCCCACTACCCTGCCCTCTCCTTTGATCGGGGTCCAACCTGACTGTCCAGCGCCTTAGGATGTCCTGCCGATGTGAAAGGTGCTCTATAAATGTAATTTTATTGTTCTTGTATTTATATAATTCCAGTGATGATTAACAGACCACTTCACCAAATATTATTCAAAAAGACTCAGATCAGACTGGGATTCTGCCTGCCTGTTCAGTTTGCGGGACATTATTGCGTGCAAATTGACTGCTGAAGTTGCCCACAAATGACACAGTCACTGCACTTTACACAAAATTGCTGTGAAGAGCTTTGAAACATCCTCCCAATGTAAAACACCCAAAATCTACATACAGCGATTATCATTATTAGTAGATGTACTATATGTGTCATGGTCCCTTTCTCCATTAATGATGCTATTTTCTCGATGAGTGCCACCTGAACCCCAGAGCTGTAAATATGTTATCCAGAGCTGCAAATATTCTACTTATAGTAGCTTGAAGTGGAGCGGAAGGACAGTTGAGTGGAACAACAACAAAATTACATTTGTTAGAGTGCCTTTTACATCGGGAGGATGTCCCAGTCAGGGGCTAAACAGTCAGTGGTCAGGACCTGAGCATTGGGGTGGTGGGGGCAGGTTGGGATGAGGGAGGGTAGGAAGGGAGGGTGGCTGAAGACAGAGTCAAAAAGGAGGGTCTTGAGGTGTGCCTTGAAGGAGACAAGGAAGGTTGCAAGGCAAAAGGATTCTGGGATGGATTTCCAAAGCGTAAGGGCAAAGAGGCTGAAAGCCCAGCCACCGATGGTAGGGCAGGTTGGGAGAAATACATGGAGCAGCCAGAGGCTGCTGAATGGAGGGACTGGATTAGTTGATATGGGTGACTGTCAGCAAAGAGAGGTAGGACAAGGCAAAGCCATAGAATATCTTGAAAATGAGGACAAGGATTTTGAGGGTTGGGGTGATGGGATCACAGAGTCTTTTTGAAAGGATTAGTATCCCCACGATATAATATTAAATCTTACATTTGATACAGTGCCTTTCACATCAGAGGGATGTCTCAAAGTGCTTCACAGGATTTGACTGTAAAGTATAGTGACTGTATTTTGCAACCAATTTGCACACAGCAATAGTGACTGTTTTGTATTTGTCTCCTAGTTTTGCATTTGCTATTTGCATTGGCAGCAGTCAAAATATAACAGGGCTATGAGACGTTTAGAGATGACGATGTAAGTGCTATATCAGGGATTGAACAATGAGGAGGGTTATAGTGGATTGGAAGTGAACTGATAATGGGATTTCCAACACGAACATAGTGTGTTGCATAGTTTCACTCCTAGCTTTGTGGAGACCTGTAGCTCTGCGGTTAGAGCACTCACCTCCCAATTGAGAGGACCTGGGTTTGATTCCCTTGATTCCATGGCAGGGTGAAGAAACCTTAGGCAAGTTTCCTTACCCCACTCGCCTCTGTTTGCCTAGTGAGTACGAACTTTGTTGTTAGTCGGTTGGCGGATCGCTTTTCTAGCAGGTAATAATCCCTTTGCAATTAAAAAGAACACAGAAATTTGGTCACTCAATCCAGGATTGTTTGTGTGATGCTGCTTTGTGCAATTGGCTGCCCAGTTTCGCCCACAAAATATACAGTCAATTCACTTTACAGTATATCCTGTGAGACGTCTCGACGACAACAACAAACAAAATTACATTTGTAGAGTGCCTTACGAAGACGTGTTCAAAAGCAAGGATTATTATTATTATTATTATTATCTCTCTGTGTCTCTATCTTTCTTCCTCTCCTCTTCTCCCCAATACCACAGCAGCCACGACACAGGCCACGAGCGAGTGGCGAGGTCGCTACAGCTCGCAGGAGTCCGGGCTATCTTTCCCAACTCAGAAATGATTTTAACTGGCAGCTGAATAGACCCCCCCACTCCCACACGAGACCAATTACTCCACTCATTCCAACACAAACTGCCGCAGATGCCTCTTGGGAACCCTTCCAGCGGGAATTGCTGAGAGCTACTTGTTCCCCCAACTCACAATTTGTTCTGATATCAATGCCACAATAATTACGGGATTAACTTGTGATTTCCGCCCAGCAACTCCTAATTAGGTGAGCATCTTGCTAAAGAGAAGCCCTTTAGGCAAATTGACATTATCTGTGTTGAAGATGACGGCTGTGTCGCTGTGGCAGTCGCTGGAAATGACGGGGTGTTTTTTTTAAAAAATGAAATTCCTCCCGAAAATTTTGTGTCGCCCGCCTAATTAATTGAATGGAGTGACTCAGTCTCCCAGGGCACATCACCTGACATCAGGGAGCTATCAGTGTGCGTTTTGCTCATAATAATTCCTCAGAGGCAGCTTGTGCTTATAAAGCTACTTCGACTTGTCTAAACATACAGAACAGGATTTTTTAAATATACACACACCTCACCTCCCCTCCCTCTCAGTCGTTTTGTAGCAACAATAATAATAATAATCCTTGCATTTGATACAGCGCCTTGTCACGTCTTTGAGACATCTCAAAGCGCTTCACAGAATATACTGTAAAGTGATGTTTAGACTGTATATTTTGTGGGCAAAATGCAGCAGCCAATCAGAAACTTAGAGAGAGGCGTAGGCCATTCAGCCGCTCAAGCCTGTTCTGTCATTCTATAAGATTATGTCTGATCAGTACCTCAAGTCCAGTTACCCTTGACAATATCCCTTGATACCCTGACCTAACAAATATCTATTTACCTCCATCTTGAAAATGTGGATGGATCCAACATCCACAGCCTTCTGGGGGAACAGTTATGCTCAGCAGTGTCGCACAAACAGTCACGGGATGAATGACCATATTTGAAAGGGTTATTACCTAAGCAAGGTGTCAATCAACTAACAACCTACTTACTGCTAGGTAAACAGAGGTGTATGGAGTAGGGAAACTTGCCTGAGGTTTCGCCTCGCCTGGGCATCTAATCCAGATCTCTCACTTGCAAGGCAAGCACTCTAATAGCATATCTTCCCTCAAGCAGCAGCTATTGTATCTAACTGGGTTTTAAAAAAGAATTTAGGGTCTTTTTCTTCCACAATGTTCAGTCTTTTCGTATGATTTCCACTTTCTGGGCTGACATCCCCACAATTAAACTGTGGGTTCTGCATCCAAGACCGCAACGAGAATGTTTATATTTAGGCTTGTGAGGTGTGACTGTTTAGGGGCAGGATGTGGGATTGTGATGGTTACACTTGACTGTTCAGGCAGCATACAGTTCCCGTTCATCATGATGAGCATCCGTTGAAGTGACTGTTTCTGTATTTATATATAAAAAATTTTATACACGTATATTATTTTTCAATACAACATTGACTGTGCTCTTAAACTTTTATTTCAGAACAGGGTTGGCAGAGAAGCTCTCTTAAAGTAATGTTGTTAAATTACTCAGAGATTCTCATTGCACTGAGCTGCTAAGGTTCTATGATTCATCTCAGTCAAGCTCGGAGAGGGAGGAGCACATCTGTCTCTATGTGTTCGAAGCATTGAGCTGGCTGCAGAAATCATGACCCTGTCACTATAATATGTAGCGTAGTAGTTGCAGCACATTCGTCTCGCATGCAAGAGGACCTGGGCTTGATTTCCAGCAAGGTGAAATGTTAGACAAGTTCCCCAACTCTACTCCACCTCTGTTTATCTGACAGTAAGCAGGAACAACGATTGTTAGTAGGAACCTAATAAATAGAAACCCGTTCTGAGATGCTACCTTGTATGAGGGGCACTATTTACATGCAGGTTGTTGTTCTTGTGGTCTGTGGGACATTGCTTATGGGACACTGCTGTGCGCAATTGGCTACCGATTTTCGCTCACAAATATACAGACAATTCACTTGACAGTATATTCTCTGAAGCTACTTTGAGACGTCTCGAAAACGTGATAAGGTGCCATATCAAATGCAAGAATTATTAAGGATTATTACAATAATAATCATAATTGCTATCTACAAATACAGCGTCATGAGTGGCAGTAGTTACACAGTGGGAGACACTTTGAGACATTTGCTCAATTGGTCTTCTGGCCAACAATTCCCCAAATAAAACTCATTTGTCACTCTATGACTGATTATGAGACATTGTTGTGTGCAAACTGGCTGCTGCATTTCGCCCAAAGCAACTCTCACTTTACAGTATATACTGTGAAGCACTTTGAGATGTCTCCACAAAGTGATCAGGTGCTATATGAAATGCAAGGCTTATTATTATTATTATCTTCAACTCTATATGGGGCCAAATTGAAGGCTGATCTGTGTATTTGATATGGCACCAAGACGTCTCAGCCATCTATTTCATCCCATTCAATGATCAAAAATGTTCTTGAACCTGCCTCACCAGCCCCATATATTTGCCTAGGCTATTTTGGATTCGCAGAATTCAGGCACTTTAAACTCAGGGGGAGACAGAACGAATCACAAGACCTTTTCTCAATGAACGAGCTTGTTGTTCGAGGAGTGGGCTGGGACTGCACAGCCTTGCTGCGCTCAAGTCAGCTGCCTCATCCTCCACACTAAGTGACAGCAACACCCAGCTCTCCCAGTTTGCTCTGGGCAACTGCCAGTCTGCATTCTCACCGTTTACGGCACCAAAGCTCTATCTGGCCTCTTTTGATCATTCGATCAAATTTTTTTTATCCTTCCTCACTCGAATTACCACAACCAAAACAACTTGCATTTATATAGTGCCACCTGCACCTACACGCAGGATAGTGTCCCAGAAAGCTTGGCAGTGGTAGAGCACGATGGCATTTGCCTGTCGATTGGCTGATCGCTTTCAGGGAGTAATAAATAAATGTTTTTTATAAATAAATAAAATGATATTAGCTTGCCAAATACACAGTCACTACACTCTATGCAGTGTATGCCTTCAAGAGTAAATAAATAAACCAATGAATAATCGATCAATCAATAATAATTATAATTTGGTCACTCAACCCACAAGGCTTATCTATTATTATTACTTATAATCCTTGCATTTGATATAGAACTTTGCACATCTCCTAGACGTTTAAAACATGGGCTAATTATCACAATATGCACCGCATTATTTCTCCCTCTCACCCACCCCCACCCACACTGCACCCTCAACCCTACCCCAACCCTCTCACTACATATGACTACCGGTCTCTGTTTGTTTCGTTTCTCAGACACGTTGCACATCCTTCCTAGAAGCAGTCATCAATGTAACATGTTTCAAAAATAGTGACATTACGTAAGGTCCTGTACAGGTTTCAGTCAGTATTTCAGGGTGACATCTGCTGTGAACATTTCAGTTCCCATTTTGCTGTACAATAATCATTTATTACTTGCTCCAACCCCTCCGTCTTGTCGCCTCTCTATTTACGTTCAAGTCGCATTTAAAATCTATTTATTTGTACCTCTGATCCCTTCCCCCTTTTTCCCCTTTCTAATTTGCCCCTCCTTTCCCTTGCTCAGTGTCTGTCCCTGCCATTGTAAAGAGCTCTGTGACGTTATCTATGTTATCTGAAGGAGTGCTGAAAAATGCAAAGTGACTTCCCAGAGAAAGCCTGAAAACATTTAATTGGCACTGATCCATCTCCTCGTTGATGTTGTCTTCAAATCCCTTTGTGCCATCTTGTTTAACTGCCTTTGCTATCCCTATCTCTCCGACCTGCTTATCCCCAAACCCGCAACCTGCTGCCCCTCCTAACCGGCTCCGACCTCCTGCTTGTCCTCAGTACCCTCCATTCCACCATCGGTGGCCTCGCTTTCAGCCACTACGTCCTCGAAACTCTGGAACACTCTTCCTCTTTTCCTCCTCTTTTTCCCTTCCTTCCCCTTCCTCAGGTTGCGTCTGAAGACCTTCCTCTTTGACTGTGCCTATGGTCACCTCCCCCCGGCTCGGTGTCGTGCTCCGCCACTGTCAAGCTTTCGGGGCATTACCTTGAATGAGGGGCGCTATATAAATATAAGTTGTTGTTGTTTATTGTGAAAGGTTATTGGTACAAAATAGCTGTTGCGTTTGTCCCCTCTCTGTTAATCACTCTGTTAATTCCTAACTCATTCTGCAAAACCCATTTGGGTAATTTGTTGCCACGTTGTGTAAACACAAGGTGTGTCAGTAACTCTAAAGGTAACTTAAAATGTTTCCTGGAAATGCATGCAGCTAGAGTAACAATAGCAGCAACAAGATTACATTTGTATAGTGCCTTTCATGTCAGGAGGATGTCCCAAGGTGCTGGACGGTTAATGTTTCAGACCCGAGCTGGGGTCAGGAACAGGGAGGCTGGAGGGAAAGGGGGGGATTTGGGGTGACTGATGGGACCATCGAAGAGGAGGGTCTCGAGGCTGGTGTGGAAGGAGGTAGGGAGGAGGCAAGGTGGAGGGACTGCGGGATGGAATTCTAGAGGTTAAGTGCAGAATGGCTGAAGGCTCACCCGCCAATGATGGGGTGGGTGCATCGGGGGCTTGGAGCAAGCAGGAGCCTGCTGAGCGGAAGGGGCGGGCAGGTTGGTAGAGCCGCAAAGTTCTGGATTATCTGCAGCCTATAGAGGGAGGAATTGGGAAGGCCGACAAGCAGGGCATTGGAGTAATCGAGCCTGGATGTCATGAAGGTATGAATGAGAGTTTCAGCTGCCTGAGGGGTGGCGGAGTGGCAGAGTCGGACAATATTGCGGAGTTGAAGGAAGGCAGAGCAGCTCATGCCTTGGATGTGGGGGACGAAAGACAGTTGAGAATCGAACAAGACACCTAGGTTCCTGACTGGCTTGGTGAGGTGGAGTGGGTAACCATGGAGGTTGATGCTGCCACTGCCTGATGTGTGAAGGCTCTGGCACGAGCCAATCAAGAAGACTTATTGACTTTTAAACAACAACAAACTATACTTGTATAGTGTCCTTCACGTTGGAAAGATGTCTCAGGGCTCAGGATAGTCAGGATTTTTGGAGACAACCAAACCCCAGTAAGGAGAAGAAGCCATCATTTTCATAGGAATTTGCATGTTCTGCTTGCTTGGAAATTCCCACCTTATCTTCATAAATGCCATGCCTTTTGCTAACAGTAGAGCCACTGTAAGAATTGTGACACCGTTCTGCAGTTCCCTTACTTAACTGTGGAAGTCCTGTAGCTCGGTGGTAAGAGCATTTGCCTCACAAGCAAGAGATCTGGATTCGATTCTTGGCAGGGCGAAATGTGGGGCAAGTTTCCTTACTCTACATATCTCTGTTTACATAGCAGTAAATAGTTGTTAGTCAATTGGTGGATAACATTTCCGGGAATACTAACTCCTTAAAAAAAATGAATAAATTTGTCTCTTCATTCCACGATTGTTTGTGGGACAGTGCCTGTGTGTAATTGACTGCCGCATTTCACCCACCAAAAGTCAATCCACTTTACAGTATATTCCGTGAGACATCTCAAAGATGTGATGAGGCACTATATCATGTGCCAGGATTATTATTGTTTTTTTTAAATAGAGGGTTTAGGGGATATGGGGATAGGGCAGGTAATTAGAGTTAGGTCAGAAGATCAGCCATGATCTTATCGAATGGCGGGGCAGGCTTGAGGGGCCAAATGGCCTACTCCTGCTCCTAATTCTTATGTTCCAATGTTATTATAAAACCTTCTGTACCCTTGCTCTCAGTCTGTTGTGTATCACACACCGCACCACACACACAATGGTTTTCTTATCACCATTACTTTAAAAGTGGTTCTCGGTTTATGCCACACTCCACCCCTCCTAAGACTGTTTATATATGGCCTGCGATTAAAGGGGAATAAATTCACAACAAATCTGCGGATAACCCTACCTCAGTAGGCAAATAATAAACTTATGGAACAGGCTTCCTAGAGAGACAGTGGAGGCAGAAAGTGTTGATTTTTTCAAGAGCAAATTAGATAGATTTCTGTTAGGAAAGAATAATAATACTTACATTTGATATAGCACATTTCATGTGTTCGAGATGTCTTAAAGCGCTTCACAGAATATACTGTAAAGTGAATTGACTGTATATTTGTTGGCGAAATGTGGCAGCAATTGCACACAGCAGTGTCCCACAAACAGTCATGGATTGAAGTGACCAATTTATCCCAGTGTTTTTTTTGAGAGATTATTATCAGTAGTTTAATTATCTAATAATATAAATAATATCTGAGGATATGGTATATGGTTTGAGACACGACATGTCAAGCGACTGCTAGGGTGGAAAACTGGATGGACCTTTGTTTTCTTTCGCCAGCAAATTCTTCTGTACTTCCAGAGGTTGCTCAGTGGCATGCACACTAGCATTCCCTCTGAAGTCGGAAGCTTTGCAAGGAGATTTGTTGCTTGTCAACATGAGAAACCAAATGAGGAATTCATTATATGCCACAAGAAGCTTAAAAGAACTTTTCTCTCCACAAGTATTGCCAACAACGAGAAATATCCACAAACAGTGCTAATTTGACGGGGTGTTTTTCACACTGTTATATTTACTGCTTTGGGGAGATATTTTATACTACAATAATAATCCTTACATTTGATATAGCACCTTTCATATCGGGAGGCTATCTCAAAGGGCTGGATCTTTCACAGTGTATTTGTGGGTGAATAAGGCAGCCAATTTGCATCCAGTAATGTCCCATAGCCATGAAGTGAACAACGAATTTAGTCTGGTGGGTGGTGGGGGAACAGTCTGCCAGGACACTGGAAGAAACAACAACAACTTGCATTTATATAGTGTCCCTCACACAGGGTAGTGCCCCATAGTGCTTGACAGTGGGAGAATCTGAAACTGAGTCAGTGGGAGAGGGGAAGGTGACCATAGGCATGGTTGAATAGCAAGGTCTTCAGGTGTGATCTGATTATGGGGAAGGAGGGGGGCAAGGTGGTGGGAGGGTTGGAGGGAGAGTGCTCCAGTGTTTCAGGGCATAGTGGCTTAAAGCTCAGCCACCAATGGCGGAACGAAGGATATGAGGGACATAGAGGAGGCCGGGGCCAGTCAAGTGGAAGTGGCAGGTTGTGGGCTCATGGAGGGGTAAGCAGGGGTCGGAGAGGTAGGGAGGTGCAGGGTCCACCCACCTCAAGGTCTGAAGGGATTTCAAACTTTTTGAATAGTCTTAAAATAGTTTTCAACATTGCCTTAACATTTGAAGTACATGTGGAATTTTGGGGAAAAAAACAGCTTACAATTCTGGGGAAAGGGCAGTGGAGTCATCTTTTGAAACGAATGAATTCAATTTCAACACCGATAATTTCATTTAGAGGCTATTTTTGTTCTGTTTGATCCAGATCCCATTCTCGGCTAATTAGAAACATCACAAATCCGATGAGAGGCCAAACCAACTGAGAAATGTGTACCTCCCGAGAGTGAGAGAGTGGATGGGAGGATGCTCAGTTGACATTGTTGCCTCTCTGGCTCTCATCAATAGTCACATGAGTAAGATTAATATGTAAGACACGGTGCGTCTCACAAAAACATAAGAGAAATCTTGATCTTTACAGCAGCTTTAGGGCTTCAGTCATGTGTTGTTTTTTTAAAAAAAATATTAGATCACAAGAGCGATCTCGGCTTTCCCTCAATACCCAAACTATCGTCATTGTATTACGCCGCCAAGCTGTTTCACAAATTAGTCCAGTTTCCTGGCCTCAATGACCTTTCCTGGTAACTCTGTACCAGTTGTTAATTAATAATAATAATCCTTGCATTTGATATAGCACCTCATCACATCTTCGAAACGTCTTAAAGCTTTCACAGAATATACTGTTAAGTCTGGTGAATGTATATTTTGTGGACAAAATGCATGCAAACAGGCCGTTCGTCTTTCGTCCAACTAGTCAGTACAGTAAAAGCTTGGTTATCCAGCATTCTCAGGGCCTGACCGGTGCCGGTTAATCAAATGTGCCGGATATTCGAGCGGCAAGTTGCCGAAAATTCTACACAAAAAATTAACTTATTTTAAAACATACCATATTAAAAATAGACTAAATAATAACAAAATATATGGATACTTACCAATAAAGTATTCCAGCACACTCAGTAAAATGATCGGTAAAATAAAAATTCCAGCGTTTGTTAAGTTTAATAAGTGCGCATGCACATGCATGCACAAAGTCAACATACTCGCGAATGTCCCTGATGGCTCTGGTATGAGATCCATTTGCTGGAATGGTAAATTATATTGGGAGATACTGGTTGGTTGAGCGTTCCAGTTGGTTGGGTGTCGTATAAACAAGGTTTTACTGTACCAGGGTTTACTCTCCACACCTCCTGTTTACCATTCCTTAGCCCCCCAAACTCCTTCCACATCTGCAATTTATTGTGATGTGTAGTGACTATGTGTTTGCAGGTGAATGTGTCTGCCAATTTACACACAGCAATGTCTTGCAAACAGCCATAAAGTGATCTATTTTAGCCGAGCGATTATTGGCCAGAACACAGGGACAAATTCTCTTCTCTTTTTGAATAGTTCTGTAGGGTTGTGGAGTATCTGAAGAAGGCATAATAAATGTTGGTTTAATGTTTCATCAGAATGACAACACCTTTGCTAATAGAAAACTTCCCTAACACTGCTTTGGAATAACAGCTCAAAGTCTGGTTATTGGGCTTGAACCCACAACCTTATGACTTGGAGGCAAGGGTGCTGCTAACTGAGCCCAGCTGACATTACAACGGACATAAATAAAGACAACTCGGAATTCTGGCCTGCGTTTTTCCAACATCTCATTCCTTGAGTAAAATCACATTCTCCCTCAATCCCTCTGCCTTGCCCCTCCTCTCCCCTTTTCAAGCCCCAGCTAAAAACCTTCCCCTTCGACAGCCACCTCCACCCAACCCTCCCTCCCGGCTCGGAGTCAGCTTGGCACAGTGGGAGCACTCTTGTCTCTGAGTCAGTCTAAGCTGACGCTCTAACACAGAGCTGGGGGATGTTGGTGTTTCATTGTCGGAGGTGCCGTCCTTCGGACGAGACGGTAAACCATCTGCTTATTCAGGTGGAAGTTAAAGATTCCATGGCATTATTTGAAAACAGAAGGGAGTTTCTTCTGGTGACCTGACCAACAATCCCCCCACGAATGAAAAACAATCGGTCACTTACTCCATGGTTGTTTGTGGGACACAGCTGTCCGCAATTGACTGCTGCGATTCACTCATTAAAATACAAAGTGAATCACTTTACTAAACACTTTATAGTCCATGAAGCACCAGCGATGTCTCAAAGACGTAATAAGGGGCTATATCAAATGCAAGGATTATTATTACTATAGTAGTAATGCTTGAGAAACAACACCTAAGGACATATGTTGTAGCTCTTGCACAAGTTCCAGAATATGAAAAGGGGAACTTATTTCAGAAAATATAAACCATTTCCTTTGGAGGCTACATATTGTATAACAGATTCCTTGGATATTTATAAAATACACAAAGTCCTATCCCAAGATCTGGGACAGGATCTGAAAGAAAACTTCCTCCAGATTTTAAATAGTTTGCAACATTTTTATTAGAAGAGGAAAGAATATCTCATAAATATCTCATTTGGATTGTGCTCTTTTCATTCTCTTTACTTTTTCATTCTTAGACCCATTGTCTAAGTAATTATAATCAATAAATAAGAGTACTTATTGTGTATTAGTTCATTTTGACAATTATTATGAATTATATTATTTTATTCAGCGTGACCAAAAAGTCGTCATACTTGATAAATCTTGACCAAGGATTGTAAGCATTACCATTGTTAAGCATATGACCTTCATGCCCTATAAACAACAATGACAACTTGCACTTATATAGCGCCCTTCACACCAGGTAGCATCTCAGAGCACTTAACAGTGGCGGAGCCCGACTATGAGCCGGGAGGGAGGGTTGGATGGAGGTGGCTTTTCAACTGGGACTTGAAAAGGAGGAGAAGATGGGCATTGAGGGAGAATGTTTCAGAGTTTTGGGAGCATAGTGGCTGAAAGCATAACCTCCAATCGTGGGGCAGAAGGTGTGAGGGATGAATAGGAGGCCGATGCCAGTTGAGTGGAGGTGCCTGGTGGTGGATTGAGGAGTGAGGAGGTCCGAGGAGTACTTGAAAAAGGGGAGAGAGGAGGTAAGGCAGAGGAACTGAAAGAAAGTGTTCCAGAGTTTAGTGGCTGAAAGCCTGACCTCTGATGGTGGGGTGGAGGTCAAACCACACTCAGTTTCACTGCGAGCCGCTAAATAAGTAAGAAAAACAATCGATTACTGCTAAATCAAATCACTTTACAAGTTGTATGTTTTTTGAACCGAAAGGCGACTATGTGAATGGTGGAGAAGGTAAAAGGAATCAAAAACTCCTCCCCCCCCACCCAACCCACCCATCAAAATAAGTTTCCTCTTTAGCTGTTCGCTTTGTTTGAAATGCTCTGTCGAAATGCCTCTAATACGAGGCATGTGGTTGTTCCATAATGCGTGTCTATCTGTCTGTATGCAGCTGCAGGCTCCCATAACATCACAGCCATGGCCCTCTGCCCAGAGAAGAAAGGAGCACTCGAAAAATAACATTGCCAGCATGCTGTCGTACAGCGGAAGGAAGTTCGGAGCTACAGCTCACAGCCACAGAACTGCAAGCAGATGATCTATCTGAAGGCAGCCCACCCACCCCCTCCCCTGCAACTCAAATGGAATCTGGCAGGTGACTGATCCACTTGTGTCCTGCACGATTGCATGCACTACTGTCTGTCTCGCCCAGACCAGCTGTGTGTCGTGTTTGTGTTCTTCCTTCTGTTGTTGCTACTGCTCTGTGATCAGGGCAAGCCCTGTGTTAACAGCCCTTCAAACAATCCGATCTAGACATAATCTACAAAATCGACTACCGTGACACATGCTGGGCACACGCCCTGAATTAGTGAAAGCAGCGAAAAGCCTAATTCAAGGCTCTTTTGGATGTAATGTTGGTTGGCTGGCTGGTCAGGGTACCCTTGGTTTGGGTTTGCAAGGAGGCAATAATAATCCTTGCACTGATGAGCTGTTTCAAAGTGTTTCACAGAATATATTGTAAAGTGCATCAACTCTGTATTTTGTGGGTGAAACATGGCAGCTAATTGTGCACAAACAATTGTTACGTGGTTCGAGTGACCCAATTTATATATTTTTCTGATGTGATTATTACCCCCAG
The DNA here is from genome assembly GCA_035084275.1 of Hydrolagus colliei. Classification (NCBI taxonomy): domain Eukaryota; kingdom Metazoa; phylum Chordata; class Chondrichthyes; order Chimaeriformes; family Chimaeridae; genus Hydrolagus; species Hydrolagus colliei. The sequence continues at coordinate 72,956,410 of CM068745.1, forward strand.
AAAAGCAATCCACCTTGATGACTGAGTTCCTACTTACTGCTAGGTAAATAGAGGAGTGTGGAGTAAGGAAACTTCTCTAAGGTTTCACCTTCTCTGGGAATCTAACCCAGATCCTCTCGCTTGAGAGGCAAGCGCTCTAACCACTAAGCCATAGGACACGCAAATTGGAAATTTGGCAGATCGGAACTAGGTTTTTTTTTCTATGTTATGTTTGTTGACCATGTTTCATCTCACCATAGTGAGATATTTTGGGGACAGAAGAGTAAAAATGATCAGTGAGAAGCAGAAGATAAATCTTTGAATTTGACGCAGCGCAGCACAGCTCAAACTCTCAGCAGATTCAATCTGGAGTTAGGAACATAACAACAGGAGTAAGCCATACAGCCCCTTGAGCATATTCTGCCATTCTATTAGATTCTGGCTGATCTATGCCTCAACTCATCCCTGTCTTTGCCCTATAATCCCTTGAAACCCAAACATCTTCGCAGAGCATGCAACAATACCAAAATATTACATTTGTGTGGGACCTTTCATGTTGGAAGACATCCTGAGGTTTGGGACAATCAGTGTTTCGAACCCAAGCTGGGGGGTGTTGGGATCGGGGAGGATGGAGGGCAAGGGGGAAAGGAGAATGATTGAAAACATGGTTGAAGCGAGAGTCTTGAGAAGACAAGGGAGGGGACAAGGTGGAAGGATTTTTGGGTGGAGTTCAAGAGGGTGAGGGCTACAGTAACTGAAGGCCCGGCTGCCAATATTGGGACGTGTGAGGCAGGGGAAGTAAAACAGGCTGGAGCCCACTGAGCAGAGGATGTGTACAGTGTGGTTGGCTTGCAGAGGTAGGGGGTAGTAGCTGTTTAGTTTCTCATGGTGGTCCCAATTGCATCTCCTTAAGATTGACTTCTCTGCCACTGTCTCAACACTCAGGCTGCTGAAACCCTTGTCCACGCATTCGTCACATCAAGGCTCGACAATGCAAACTCCTTCCTTGTCGGCCTTCCCGGCTTTTCCCTTCACAAGCTGCAAATCATCCAGAACTCTGCAGCTCGTGTCCTTTTCTACACCAGGCTCCACGACCACATCACTCCCACCCTAGCCTGACTCCATCGGCTCTCCATCCCCCAGAGGATTGAATTCAAGATCCTCATCCTCACTTTCAAGACCATTCAAGGCCTTGCCCCTTCCTGTCTCTCTGACCTGCTGACTACCTATGAACCTGCATTCAGCAGGCTCCGATCTGCTCCATGTACCCTCCCTGACCCACCCTTCCATTGGTGGACAGGCTTTTAGCCTCTCTTCCCCCACACTCTGGAACTTCATCCCACAGTCCCTTTCCCTCGCTTCCTCCCTTGCCTCCCTCAAGGCTGTTCTCAAGACTCTACTCTTTGACTGTGCATTCTGCCACTCTCACAACTCTCTCCCTCCCCTCCTCCCACCCCGCCCTTCTGCTTTGCTTGGGCCCTGACCTGATTGCTTCTTAGGTTGTGCTCCCGAAGTGAAGGGCACACTACAAATGTAATTTTGTTGTTGCTGTTGTTGGTGAGAGAGGAGTAGGAGACAAGTTTGATGGTTGGATATACAGCAACGTCAGTTGACTATATATTTTATGTGCGAAATGCGGCAGACAATTCCACCAAATAGTTGTGAGCTTTTTTGAATACATTTTTAGAGATTATTAACTTAGATAAAGCGATCTCCTACTTCCTGCTGGTGTGAGGAGCAAGGGAACTTGCCCAACATTTTGTCCTGCCGCAAAACAAACCAACGTCCCCACACCTGCACCTAGTCCTCTAACCACTCAAACACCAATGGCACATCATGCAGTTTTCACTGTTGTGATAATTAATATATGAGAGCCCACAGATTCCATTGTGTATTGTGTTTGGATGCACAACATGTCATTGAAAACCAAAGTAGATTCAGGCAGCCAAATCCATGCAAATGCACCATGTTCTGATCACTGTCACTTAAATCCAAATTAACATTTGCCGTTCATTCACCGCTACTCTCATTTCCATTTTTCCATACAGTGGAAAGACTTTCCAGCCAGCAGACAAGGCATTGTACCGAGCCAGCTGACAAGGGCTGCATTCTCTCTGGGTTTTTTCATTGGAACCCCTTTAGTTCACAAATCCAATGACATCTTTGTCCAGTTTTTCTAGGTAAGTTTTGTGGTCAGATCACACATCTGTTGTTGGTTCAATTCGATTCATGCGCAATTAAGTCATGCCAGTTGCAGGTAACTCATTTGGAAACCAATGAACCACAGGGAGGGGAGGGAAGTGGAAGATGGTAAGGCTCCCCCTCTGGCGCATTTATTATGAGATGTATCACAATAACTCTTATAATAATTGTGGAGAATTGTAGCTCAGTGGTAAGAGCACTCGCTCTTGCAAATGAGTGGACCAGGGCAAGTTGAAAAGTTAGCCAGTTTCCTTCCTCCACGCGTCTCTGTTTATCTAGCAGTAAGTAGGAACTCTTTTGTTAGTCGATTGGCGGATTGCTTTTCTGGTGGTAATAATGCCATCAAAAAAATAATAATTTGGTCACTCAACGCATGACTGCTTATAGGACATTTCAATCGATGACTGTTTGTGGGACACAGTTGTGCATAATTATCTGCTGCATTTCACCCACAAAATATAGTTAATTCCCTTTACAGTATATTGTTGAAGTGCGTTAAGACGTCTCGAAGGCATGATAAAGTGCTGTATCAAATGCAAGGATTATTATTATGATTATTTTGTAGCTATGTCTTAACACGAATCTTGACTTGTCATGTTAAAAAATGTGTCATGGGTTCATTGCTGCCATTTGATGCTAGCGACTCTATTTGTAGGCAATGGTAGCAGCTAGTTTACACACAGCAACTTATTACAAACAGCCATGAGATGAATGAACAATTTTAGCAAGAGGATTGTTGCCTGAGACACCAGGAGAAACACCGTACTCTTTTCCAAAAATGTCATGGATCGTTAACTTCCACCTAAACAGGCAGTTGGGACCTTGGTTTTACACAACATCATCCGTCTTCATCACCGCTTCACCTCAGGCTGCTGAAATCCTGACACACGCATTTGTCACCTTTAGGCTTGACTATGTCAACTTCCTCCTTGTTGGCCTCCCCAACTCTTCCCTCCACAATCTGCAGATCATCCAAAACTCTGCAGCTTGTGTCTTCTTACGTACCAGGCTCCATGGCCCCACCACCCCCATTCTCGTCCGGCTCCAACGGCTCCCCATTCCTCAGAGAATTGAATTCAAGAACCTCGTCCTCACTGTCAAGCCCATTCACAGCCTTGCTCCTGATTATCTCTCTGACCTGCTGTCTCCCTATCAGCCTGTCCATCCCCTCCATTCAGCGGGCTCTGGTCTGCTCCATGTCTTCTGCCCAAACCGCCCTACCATCAGTGGCCGGGCTTTCAGTATCTCTGCCCCCACACTCTGGAACTCCATCCCAGAATCCCTTTGCCTCACTTCCTCCCTTTCCTCCTTCAAGGCTGGTCTCAAGACCTTCCTCTTCGACCATGCCTACTACCGCCCTCCTAACTCTCCCCATTTTCCTACTCTCCATTCCTTTGCCCCTACACCGACTCTTCCCCCCCTGCTCGGGTCCTGACCTAACTGATCAGTGCCTTGGGACGTCCTCCTGACATGAAAAGTGCTCTATAAATGTAATTTTGTTGTTAAGATCCTTGTCCTCACTTTCAAGTCCCTCCACGACCTTGCCCCCTGCTACCTCTCTGACCTATTGTCCCCCTGTCAACAGCAGGCTCTGGTCTGCTCCATGCCTCCTGCCCGACTCAGCCTACCATTGGTGGCCATCTTCTCTATCCCTATGATCTGGAACTCCATCCTACAATCCCTTTGTCTTGGTCCCTCCCTTGCCTTCTTCATTCTCTCGTCTGTTCTCAAGATCCTGCTCTTTGACTATGCCTTTAGTCACCATCGTACCTCTGTGCCCTCCCTCATCCCAACCCTGCCCTCCACATGCTTGGTCCTGATTCCTGACTGTTCAGCACCTTGGGTCATCCTACCTACATGAAAAGCGCTCTACAAATGTAATTGTTCCTCCAACAATGCAGTGCTGCTCCTAGTATTGTAATACATTGGAACGCAAGCCTTGCCCTAGACTGAGCTCAAAATTCTGATGTGGGGCTTGCAGCCCACAAGCTTCTGATCCTGAAGCATGATTGCTTCCAATCACCCTGATATTTGCGCAGTGGAGTCCTGTAGTGTGGTGGTTAGAGTGTTCACCTCACAAGCGAGTGGACCTTGGTTTGATGGGTAAGCAGAGCACAGCTTTAGATAAGTTTCCTTACTCAACACATGCCCAGCGTTTTCTGGGGAAAATAATGCTTTCGGGAAAAAATAATTAAAAAAAAAGTATATTGCAATTTAATCGTTCAATTCACGACTGTTTCTGGGATCCTGCAATTCATAGAATCATAGAATTTTATGGCAAAATTTTATGGCATAAAAGGAGGCCATTTGCGCCATCTAGTCTGTGCCGGCTCTTTGAAAAGAGCAACTCAATCCCACTGCCCAGCTTTTTCCCCATAACCTAACAGACCTGTTCTCCCTAAATAAAGATCTAATTCTCTTTTAAAAGCTGTTATCGAATCGGCCTCCACCACTTTTTCAGGCAATGCATTCCAGATTCAAACAACCCATCGAAAAATTCTATCAAATTTGTAAGGCAAGATTGTACAATTGGCTGCCGAGTTTTGCCCAGAAACAGTCGTGGATTGAACGACTAAATTGCAATATAATTTTTTTTTAATTTTTTCCCGAAAGCATTATTTTCCCCAGAGTTTTGCCCACAAAATATACAAAGTCAATTCACTTAATAGTATATTTTGTGAATTACTTTGAGGTGTCTCGAAGACATGATGAGACTCTATATAAAATGCAAGCGTAATTATTATTATTAGAGTAGGACTAAGCTTGTGTCCAGGTGTTTGCAATGCCCTCAAATATCTTTGATTCCTGTATATTTTTATTCCCTCTACCCTACTCAGTCTGAATTACGTTCAGAACACATCCATTAAAGTCTCTCTCTCTCACTCTCTCTCTCTCTCTCTCTCTGTAGATCAAAAACACTGGTGAACTCTGGCTGTTCTCACATTAAAGACGCTAAAGCTTAGATCTTTAGTTATTTCCAGTAAAGTGCCTTTGGGCTATTGGATGCACTACTGAGAGTCTCATATAGTTTAACATCTGCATTGTGGAAACGTCAGCACAGCCAAAGGGCTGGCTGCTGTAGGTAAAGAGAAATTGAGCACCTGTTCTCTTTCACCGGTGGTCTACAGAGTGTTGGAGGTACAGAGATAGCTTTGTGTGCCGTCACTAAAAGCCTGTCAGGAGCAGTAAAGCAAGTGTACATCGGGTTAATCTAGCACAGATTTCAAAGAAAGTTGGTTGAATCAAAGAAACAACATTCCTGTTTGGGGCGTTCTCATGCCTTCTGCTCTCGAAGATTATCAAACATTCATTTTGCCTGCCTCGATTTCCATGACGTATTTTTTCACACCAAAAAAGCGTACTTGATCACACCTTTGTCGTAACAGTCTGTTCAAGCAAAGAGCTTGCATCTCTTTGGAAGACTCTTTTTAAAACACTTTGTAGGTATTTGCCAATTGCCACTGCTATGGTATGTCCTCCTGACTTGAAAGGCGCTATACAAATGTATTTTGTTGAACACAGGTCTCCCCAGCTTGGTCTCCCCAGCTTGTGCTCTAACCACTAAGCCACAGGAGCTTGTTGTTGTTGGAGTTATTTGCAAGAGCCGACATTAGGTCTGCCAAGCATGCACAGTTTACAGGAAGTGAAGTGATATCAGCAGTGACCTGATAATAATAATCCTGCATTTGATATAAGGAGACCTGTGTTTGAATGCAGGCAGGTCAGGGCGAAACCTTGTGCAAGTTTCCTTACTCCACACACACACGCGCCTAATAATAATCCATGCAAAAAAAACCACAATAATAAAATTGGTCATTTCAATCTACGACTGTTTGTGGGACACTGCTGTGCGTAATTGGCTGCTGCGATTCGGCCACAAATATACAGTCAATTCACTTTACAGTATATGCTGTGAAGCACTTTGGGATGTCGATAAGATGTGAAAAGCGCTATATCAAATGCAAGGATTATTATTATTATAGCGCTTTTCATGTCTTCTAGACATCTCAAAGTGCTTGACAGAATATACTGTAAAGTGAATTGACTGTTCATATGTGGGCGAAACACGGCAGCGAATTCCGCATAATTTGTAAATTATTTGCAAAAAGGCTAGATCCACAAAGTACCATTGAAACCTCACTGATAAAACTCAACTCAAGTTAGGAGTACTATGGTGTATTGGTTAAAGCATATGCCTCGCAAGTGAGAGGAACTGGTTTCGATTCCTGGTCAGGGTGAAATGTTAGGCTTTCAGTTTCTTGCTACACACGTCACTCTTTACCAGACAGTAAGCCCGTTTGTTAGTCGATTAGTGGATCACATTACTGGATACAATAATCCATTCAAAACAATGTTTTAAAAGTAAATTTAAAAAATAATAATAATTTGGTCACTCGATCCACGACTGTTTGTGAGTGGGACAAAATATACAATCAATTTACTTTGCAGTATATTGTGTGAAGCTCTTTGATTGTCTCTACGATGTGATGAGGCACAATGTCAAACGCAAGTATCATTATTATTAACTCTTATATAGTCATCACTGTGCCCTACTCTGTACCTGTTTTCCAAATCACTGTGCAGAAATCTTGGGACTTGGAACTGCAAAGCTCTATTATCCCAGCTTTCTCTCCCTCCTCTGCTCCCCTTCCCCTTCTGCACTCCAAACCCAAACCTCAGAGATTAATAGGAAGACAGTGACAGGCACAGTGTTTATTGGCCTGGGCTGCAGGCAGGAATGGGCTGGCTATGGCTATGAGTCAGCATGCCAAGGCTCGAGTCCCAGCGCTGACTCAGCCCCAGACACCTGTCTGCCCAGCTCAGACATACCAGACTGAATGGCTCCAAGGCTTTGCTCCCGTTCAGCCTATGTTGTCTCCTGCACCTGTTGCACTCACATCTGAAGTGGGTGGTGGGGGTGGGGTGGTTGGGGTTTGGGAGAGGGTGAGGTTAATCTACGATCATGATTCATGACGGGCATCCACTTCAGAAGGGCTCAATAGAGGGCAGCGGAAAAGAGATATGCAGGGGAGAGAAAACTGATGTTATATCACTTAAGGGAATTAAGTGGACATATAAAGAAGGAAAGTTTACTAGAAAGTAATAGAATAATTATACTTGCATTTGATGTAGCGCCTCATCACATCATCGAGGTGTCTCAAAGCGCCTCACAGAAATTGTGAGTTTTGTAGGTGAAAGGGACAGCCGATTTCGGCACAGCAATGTCCCACAAACAGCCATGATGTGAATGCTTAATTTCATCTGGGGAATTTTGAGCAAGACACTGGGACAAACTTACTCTAAAGTAGGTACAAATGTTGAAAAGGTGGAAGCCATTCATTGGCTCCCCTCAACATCTTCTATCATCCGGCTCTGACTTCCTTAACTGCCCCAGCCTATCCCTCAGACTTACCAAACAGTGTACATCCTAGGGCTCAGGTTCGACACACAGCTGTCCTTCCTTCCCCACATCCAGTCCCTGAACAGGAACTTCTTCCTTTGCCTAGGCCACATTGCCCACCGCCAACTGTACCTTACACCAAACACAACCAAAACACTTATCCATGTGATTGTCATGTCCCGACCAAACTTCTCAAATGCCCTCTTTGCCGGTCTCCCCAGCTCCACCATACCCAGAATCCAAAATTCTGCCGCCCGCATATTCACCCACACTAAACTCCATACCCTTATTACACCAGTCTCTAGCCCAGGCTCCAGTAGCTCCCTATCTGAAACAGATCAATTTCAAAATCCTCACAGTCACTTTCAAATCCCTTCATGCCCTGGGAATTCCCTACCTCTCCATCCACAACCCACTGTTTCTGTTCAACTGGCTCCAACCTCCTGCACATCCCTCATGCCCTCTGTTCCACCATTGATGGCCACGCTTTCAGGCACAGGTTGTTTTTGTACTTTCTCTTGGTGACATTGGATTTTTATTACCCACCTGAATGGACAGGTGGAAGCTCAGTTAAATGAGCGACATCCCCAACACTGCAGTGCTTCTCAGTACTGCTTTAGAATGACAGCCTGGTATATGAGCTCAAAATCCCTACAACAACAACAGCAACTTGTACTTATGTAGTGTCTCAGAGCGCTTAACTGTTGGGGAGCCTGACTCCGAGCCAGGCGCTGAGGTTGGATGAAGGTGGCTGTAAGCACAGTTGAAGAGAAAGGTTTCTCAGCCACGACTTGAAAAGGAGAAAAGAAGCAGGCAAGGTGGAGGGATTGAGGGAGTGTTCCAGAGTTTGTGGGGGGAGTGGCTGAAAGCGCGATCTCCGATGGTGGGGCTGTGGCTGTGAGGGACAACCCTAACACAGGAATTGAACCTACAGCCTTCTGACAGAAACCGACACATTGACATTGGGATCCATAATGCAGGTTGATTAACAGCCTATGGATTATAATGTAGCTCAGCATCGTACCCATTAGTTCCATTCTCAAATTCATATAATTACGAAATTAACCACTAAAGGAAAAAATTATCTGTAATTTAACTGACATCGATTTGTATTTGTAGGTGAACAATAATTATTTGAAAGGAAACAATCTAAAAAGCTAAAGGAAAAAGTTGGGAAGTTGGTACTGGCTAAATGCTGATGGACTGAATAATAGTATTTATTATAACAATTATAATAGTAATAATAGCAATAACAATAATCCTTTCAATTGACGTAGCGACATCACATCTTTGAGACTTATTTTGTGGGTGACATGTGGCAGCCAATTGCACACGGCAGTGTCCCACAAACAGTTGTCGATCAAGTGACTGCATTTTTTTAAGACAATCGACAAACAACTGGGTTCCTACTTACTGCTAGTAAACAGAGGCATGTGGAATAAGGAAACTGCATAACATTTCACCCTGCCCGGGGAATGGCTTACTTCTATTACATGCAAGGTGTCAATTACTTGCTTCCGATGCAATTTGAATGCATCGGATGTTTGGAACCACTATGAGAGGCATTTGCTGTGTGAAGTAATGTTACCGACTCCACTTCAACAACTATTTGTGATAAGGCACTCCACATTCTAACAATCATCTGTGTGTGAAAACAAAACAGTATCCTGATTTTCCCTGTTTCAGTACCTTGCGATGACCTCCCGACTTGAAAGGAGCTATACAAATGCATACAAATGTATAGCGACCTGCCTGGCCGGGAATCAAACCCAGATCTCTCTCTTACGAGGCTAGAGGTCTAACCGCTGAACTACAGGACTCCACGCTTATTTTAGGCTTACATATGAGATCAAAGACTTATCATGCGGCTTGAACCCTCGACCTTCTGACTCAGAGGCGAGCCAGACAGACACCTTGATATAAATATGTGCTTACAGCTTCTCAAATGTTACATGCCAAGTTGTTACTCTAGTCGCTTCTTGTTGGGGGGTTTGTTTCAGACTGCATCAAAAGGGGTTAAAAAAAATGCAGCGTCTTTGAAATTGTACAACTGTTTCTTTCATCGACGATGCCAACACTATGTGAAGGGGAATGACACACACACCTCTATGTCCCTATGACTAAGAGTTCCCCTTTCTTCTCACAGGCCTTTCAAGGTGTTAGAATAATCAGGGAGCAAAAACGAGGTAAACGGTATACAACAAAAACATTCTTTGATAGTTCTCCTCAAGTCACTGGACCACGGGTTTGATGCTAACCTCTAGGTTTACAGACCGACTTTGAAATCATTGTCCCAGCCTCATAATTAGGCTCTGAGTCAGCAGCCCAGATCAGCAGCCCACAAGTAGTAACCACTGGGGCCAGATGTGTTCCGTGAGGCTTTTTTTTTACCACCTGTTACTATGAGTTTCCTGTGTGGGTGGAGTGACAGCAAGGTACAGTAGAATTCCATGGAATGACAACAGGGAGGACGAAGGCCGACTGGGACTTTTGCCAATTTTCTCTCTCTTTCCTTTCTTCCTCTCATGTTCTTAAGGCATTTGATCAATTTGATCAACACCCATTCCCTACCCTTATACCTATACCTCGCCTGAGCCGTCCCTCAATTGGCTACCATTTTTCACGCTCAAAATACACACAGTTGATTCACTTTGCAGTATATTCTGTGAAGTGTTTTGAGACGTCTCAACAACACGGTAAAGTGCAGTATCAAATGTAAGGATTATTATTATTATTTCATAGCTGTTGATGGCACTTTGCTGTGAGCATATGGCTGCTGAGTTTGTGTACAAAGAGACTCTGTTTGCATTTTACAGTAAAATCCTGTAGTTTGAGCCGTCTTGACAATATGATAAGGTGCTATGTTGAATACGATGATTATTATTGGTGTTATATCTTATGCCCCAACAGAAAGGGTTTGATACACATTCTGTGTAATGTACATTTAATACTTGCATTTAATGTATGCCTTTCATGTCGATCGAAGTATTTCACAGATATTTTCTGTCAAGTGTAGTGGCTGTGTATTCAGTAGGAAAATGCAGAAGCCAATTGGCACACAACAGTATCCCACAAACAGCCTTGAATTGATTATATGGGGGATTATTAGTCAGGACACTGAGAGAAAACTCCCTAACTTTCTGAATGGAGCTATAAATTGAGTCTAAAGAGGCAGATAGGATGGAATAGGACTGAGCCCTGCAGTGGAGTTCCAGCCGAAACTGTGGGTGAAAAGTTCCTACGTGAGTCTTGAACCCACAACTTGCTGACTCAAACAGCCTGAAGGGAATGACTAATTTTATCTGGAGGATTGTTGGCCAGGATTTTATTAAATAGTGTTATGGGATTTTTAAGGTCTTCCTTTATTTCCTGCATTTAAACACTGAGAAGTTAATAAAAATATGTAAAATAACTGAAAAATATTAAAGGTTATGTAGAAAAAGCAAGGAATTGGGATTTGAAGAAATAACTCCAGTCGAAGAGCGAGCACCAGCACAGATACCATGGCGAGAGAGAGCAGGGAATGGGGTTAGAGTAGAGAGCTCCAGTGGGGGAATGAGCCCCAGCACACACACGATGGAGAAAGAGCAGGAGATAGAAATAGAGTATAGTTGATGTAATGACTGAAGTCAGAGCTAAAAAGGAAGTTCTTGCAATAGACCTTCAAAGAGGTGAGAGAGAGAGATAGGGAGAGAGGGCGAATTGGAGGTACTCTGGGATGGAGTTCCAGAAAGTTGGGTCAGAAAGGCTGGAAAGCTGACCAACGGTGGTGGGATGGTTAGGGTGGGGGAACGTGAAGCAGGTCAACAACAACAACAACAACAAATTACATTTATAGAGCACCTTTCACGTCGGGAGGACGTCCCAAGGCGCTGCACAGGAGGCGTGTGACCCGAGCTGGTAGGGGAGTGTTTGGGAAGGGGTGAAACATGAAGGGGGGGGTCGAAAAATTTGGGGTGGAACAAAAGGCACGGTCGATGAGGAAAGTCTTCAAACCGGCCTTGAAAGAGGAAAGGGAAGAAACGAGACGGAGGGATTGGGGGATGGTATTCCATAGGGTGGGAGCGGAGAAACTGAAGGCCCGGCCTCCGATGGTGGGGCGGTTCGGGCGGGGGGCTTGGAGCAGGCCAAGTCCTGTTGAACGGAGGGTCCGGGTGGGCTTATAGGGGGAAAGTAAATTGGTTAAATAGGGCGGGGCAAGGCTGTGTAAGGCCTTGAAGGTGAGGACGAGGATCTTGAACTCGATCCTCTGGAGAATGGGGAGCCAATGGAGACGGGCGAGGGTGGGGGTTATATGGTCGCGGAGGCGGGTGCGGGATAATACACGGGCTGCAGAGTTTTGGATGACCTGCAGCCTGTGAATGGAGGAACTGGGGAGGCCATCGAGGAGAGAGTTTCCGTAGTCCAGTCTCGAGGTGATGTATGCGTGCACGAGTGTTTCAACAGCGCGGGGGGTAAGATAGTTGCGGAGCCTGGCAATATTGCGCAGCAGGTCAGTACATGCTGAGTGAAGACAGTGGCCAGTTTGAAGAAATCTGTGGAGAAATACATTTATTTGGGGAGGACGGGTTTGCGCGGTTATGGGGAGAGAGCTGGGGAGTGGGATTGAATTGCTCTTTTTAAAGAGCCGGCACAGACTCGATGGGCCGAATGGCCTCCTTTTGTGCCGTAAGATTCTATGCTTCTATGAAAGGACATTGAGTCAACGTTTTGGGTCCACAACCCTTCGTCAGAACAAAATAAATAATATAGTACTGTATGCAGTTGATTCACTTTACAGTCTGTTCAGTGATAAGATGCTATATCAAGTGCAAGTATTATTATTAATATTATTATTATTATTATAATACCATGTACATTTAGATAATCTATGCTATGAATATTCCAGAGCCAGAATAAAAAAGCAACCAGTTATTGTTTAGAAAATAATATCCGCTGAGTGTGGGATATTGCATATTTGAAGCTCAGTAAAATATATGTAGAATCTTTGACATATTTGTGGTTTTAAGCGGGTCGATGTTTACTGCTTAATTATGGCTCTTAATGGTGTTGACCATGTGATGATTGTGAATTAACAGTCCCCCACAGACAGACCATTCAAAGCTGAAATATCTGAGGCTTTTTTACGCAGCAAGGAAATCCCCATTTGTAATACAATTGTCAAGTTACGCCCACAAATATATAGTCAATTCACTTTATGGTATATTTTGTGAAACGCTATATTTAAATATAATCTAATGTATGTTTTGTGATAAGGCGCTGTATCAAATGCAAGCATAATTATTATTACAGAGCTAACGTGTCCAAGGCTGGCATTAAAGCAGACATGCTCACTCTTTTGTCATTATGGTAGTAATACTGAACTGCACCTAATGTTAACCATCTTTAGGTCAATCTGTCAACTGTCCAACTCTGCTTGCTGAAATGCAAGCACTTCACTTTACAAGCCACAGACTAGAGCTCTGCACTTTCCCTGCATTAGGGTGCCTGAGCCTACCGGCCCCACCGTTGCACAGCCTCCATTGGCGCCCCGCACTCCCGCAGATTGTGTTCAAGATCTTTATCCTCACCTTTGAACCCCATGCCCCGATCCCCCACCGCAGATTATAATAATAAGCTTTTCATTTGATATAGTACCTTATTGTGTCTTCGAGACGTCTCAAAGAACTTCACAGAATATCCTGCAAAGTGACTATATTTTGCGAGCAAAACGCTGCAGCCAATTGTGCACAGCAGCATCCCCACAAACAGTCGTGAATTAAGTGACTAAATTATTGGTAGACCAAACTAAACTATTACCCCAGATAATGCAATCCACTTCAACAATGTATCAATGGCATTTCCGTATTTAACAATAATAATAATCCTTGCATTTGATAAAGCACCTTATCACGTTGTTGAGACAACTACAACAATTTACGCTAGTACAGCGCCTTTCACGTCGGGAGGACATCCCAAGGCGCTGGACAGACCCAAGCTGGGGTCAGGGATGGGGAGAGTGGAGGGAAAGGAGGGGACTTGAGGTGACCAATGGGACCGTCGAAGAGGAGGGTTTTGAGACAGGACTTGAAAGAGGTGGGTTAGGTGTCGTGGAGCTCAGTGGCGACTTCTCAAAGCACTTCATAGAATACACTGTAAACTGTGTAATTTGTGGGCAATTGTGCACAGCAGTGTCCCACAAGCAGTAGTGGATTGAAGTGACTAATTTATTATTATTTTTTGTTGAGAAACTATTATCAGGCATGCGTTGTTTTGTCTCAAGTGTAGGTGGTTTGGTTTGGTTAGATACTCTTACTCGTAAGCATGTTGATTGGTTTCTGCATGTGTCAGACACCCAGCTGACCGAAAGAAACATGCTTTTTGGACTGGTGTTCAGTCTGACTGTCTGCTCTTTAAAATATCGAGGGTCAAAGATCGATGATGTAACTGAGATAATGAAGAGGAAAGGAGGACGGATGAACAGAAAGTTTCTGCTTAGTTGTTTCCCTTCCTTTATCCGGTGTTACGCAGCTTCTTTTCTAAAGCAAAAAAAAATTGATCCTAGCAGCTGCAGTTATGCTTCCGTTTTTTTTATTGCATTAACTTCAACCAGGGAGGGAGGGAGGGAGGGAGGGAGGGAGGGAGGGAATTTCACTCATATGGACATAAGGATACCTTCCCCAAAACCCCTGTGTGTGAGCGATGATGAGGCTCAGTAATAATAATAATCTTTGCATTTGATACAGCCTCTTATCACGTCTTTGAGTCATCTCAAAACCCTTCACAGAATACACTGTAAAGTGGATTGACTGTATTTTGTGGGCAAAATGCGGCATCCAATTGCGCACTGCAGTGTCCCACAAACAGTCCTGGATTGAGTGAGCAAATTATTATTATATTTATTGCTTTAGAGAGAATTATACACGCAGAAAGCCATCTGCCGATCGACTAACAACCAAGCTTCTAATTACTGCTAGGTAAACAGAGGTATGTGGATTAAGGAAACTTTGCTAATGTTCCGTCCTGCTCGGGAATCAAACCGGGGTCCTCTCACTTGTGAGGCAAGTGCTCTAAACACTGAGCTACAGGACTCCAAAAACAGTGAACTCTGACCAGTTATACTTCCTCATGCTACAGAGTTTCAAGACATGATCCTCTCGCAATGGAGCTCTTCATTGTATTGAATAATAACATGTCATCCTCTCATTTGGAAAAATGGCTTTCACATCTTGAGGACATCTCAAACTGCTTTACAGCGTTTTACTATGCCCCCAAACTTTGGAACACGCTTACTCAATTCCTTCACCTTGCCCTCTCTCCACCCCCTTTCAAGTCTTATCTGCAAACCTTCCTCTTCAATGTGCCCACCTGCCCACACACCCTCCCCCCCCCCCCCCCCACCAAACCGGCTCGGAGTCAGGCTTCACCACTGTTAGGCACTCTGAGACACAGGGCTATAAAAGTAAACGTGGTTGTATATTGGAGAAATGAAACAGTCCCATTTTTAGCATCTCATTGATCTAGAAAAGTGAAAATGGTGTTCATTTCCACATTAACCCTCAAATATAAAGTACCAGTATGGCTGGCTCAGTTGAAAGCATTCTAGCCTTTGAGTCAAAGTTTGTGCGTTCCAGTCTTTCAATTTCAATTAGTTCAGTCTGACATCGTTCTGGCTGGTGGAGACCATATACTGTACTTTGGATGAGACATTGAACCATGGCCTTTTATGTCTGTTCAACGGTAACACTTTAACGCAGAACCACTTTGAGAAGCCATCCTGATATGAAACGCGTATCAAATGTAACAACTACTGTTGTCCTCCTGACGTGAAAGGTGCTATACAAGTGTCATTTTGTTGTTCTTGTTGTCATTAGGCTCTCTCAGACACTCCGATGCTTGAAGACTGCGTTATAAATATAGGGTGAAACCTTGGGCAAGTTTCCTTACTCCACTGCCTAATAATAATCTCGAGAAAAAACTCCAATAATAAATTGGTCATTTCAATCCACGACTGTTTGTGAGACACTGCTGTGTGCAATTGGCTGTTGCATTTCGCCCACATATATACAGTCAATTCACTGTACAGTATATTTGAGCCGTCCAGAAGATGTGAAAAGGGCTATATCAAATGCAAGGATGATTATTAAAAGATGATATTCCAGTGTGGTGCTGGGGATGTTTGTCACCTTTGTCAGAGATGTTGTTAACACCAGGTCCTGTTTACCGGTACCTATTCAGGTGGATGTTAAAGAATCCATGACACACTCAAAGGGAAAAGAGTTTCTTCTGGTGTCCTGTCCAGTAATCTTCCACACCCCCACCCTTAAATCCTGTCAAAATTTAATCACTTTAGAATGTTTGTAGGACATTGAAGTACGCAATTTGACTGCAGACCTGCACAGTCACTACACTACATTATAGTGAATCCTGTGAAGCACTTTGAGATGGGTCTTGATGTAAAAAGCACACTGTTGACTGGAGAATTTGATGCCATGATTGATTCCCTGTTTGCTGCCTGTGGGGAAAACCGGAAATTATGGCCGTGATTTGATAATTAACCCTTCGTCCAGAATTCCAATACTTTAATTTATAATCCATAACCTGCTGCCCAATGTTACATGTTATGTCCCCATAATAGATCACTCAACTGCTACTGTTCTGGCATCCTCGGTTTTCTGTTTCAGCAGAATGTTAGGTCAGGAGATATTTGGGTGAATGCCTTACATAATATAGTGCAGTGCTTAACTTTAAAAGACAACAAGGATTCAGGGTTTCAGCGAAATCTATGTACAGCCAACTGGATGGGTGGGGGTGGCGGGGATGGAGGGCATGCGTCAGGGTTGAGATGAGGGAGGCCAGAGAGGTAGGAGGGCAGCTGAAGGCACAGTTGAAAAGGAGGGCCTTGAGTCGTGCCTTGCAGGAGGCATTGCAGCGCAGCAAAGTGATGGGGTCCATGTAGAGGAAGTGGCATATTCAACTCACATCTGTCCTTTAAACCTCACATTAATTACTTGCCTCTGTCACAAATTCCCCTCAGGCTGCCGAGAACTTAATGTTATATTAATAATAATCCTTGCATTTGATATAGTGCCTTATCACCGGGTTGAGGTGTCTCAAAGTGTAAAGTGTAGTAACTGTCGGAGGCCAATTGTACACAGCAGTGTTTCCACAAACAGTTGTGGATTGAGTGACCACACTTTTTGGAGGGATTATTGCCCCTGCAAAGCAATCCATCAATTGACTAACAACCAGGTTCCTACTTGCTGCTACTTAAACAGGCTTATGGAGCAAGGAAATTTGCCTAATGTACAATTATTCTTATTATTCAAAGTTGAAAAGATAAAAACAATGTTATATTGTCTCCATTTCTGCCTCTCTTTTTGTTGGACCAATCCTGGTCATGGGACACATTTCACTTTGAATGTTGTCACCTTAACTAGCATTGGTAAAACAATGGGTGGAACAACTTGTATTTGGATAGCTCCCTTCACACATGATGAAGTCTCGAACTGCTGAACTGAACCAATTCTGAAGCAATCGGAGTAAAGGGACTGACATTGTTGAATGTTTAGTTTCTCGAGAACGATTTACAACACACATGCTCTTCTGACCACATCACTCCCACCCTCGCCCATCTCCATTGACTCCCCATACACCAGAGGATCGAATTCAAGATCCTCGTCCTCACTTTTAAGGCCATTCACGGCCTTGCCCCCACCTATCTCTCCAACCTGGTGTCCCACTATCAGCCTGCCCGTCCCCTCAGCTCAGCAGGCTCTGGCGTGCTCCATATCCCCCGCCCGAACTGCCCTACCATAGGTGGCCAGGCTTTCAGCCTCCCCCACACTCTGGAACTCCATCCCGCAATCCCTTCACCTCGCTTCCTCCCTTTCCTCCTTCAAGGCTGGTTTCATGACCTTCCTCTTCAACTGCGCCTTCTGCTCCCCTCCTTACCCTTCCCCTCTCCTATTCTCCTTCCCCCTACCCTGACCCTCCCCACCCTGCTTGGGTCCTGACCTAACTGTTCAGCGCCTTGGGCTGTCCTCCTGACGTGAAAGGCACTCCATAAATGTAATTTTGTTGTGCTCATTCCCACATAATAATACTAATAATAATCCCTGCATTTCATATAGCAACTCATTATGTCTTCGAGATATTTCAAAGCAGTGCAATCTAAAATGAATTGACTGTATATTTAGTGAGCAAAACAAAATGTGTTGTGCCAGTGGCACACAGCAGGGTTCCACAAACAGTCATGGATTAAGTGGATCACTTAATAATTCCTTTTTTGAAAAGGAATTATTACACCTCGACAAGCGATCCCCTGACCAAATAGCAGCCAGGCTCCTACTAAACAGTTGTGTGTATGGAGTAAGGAAACATGCCTAAGATTTTGCACTGCCCGGGAATCAAACCCTCTGGTTTGCAAGGCGAGCGCTCTAACCACTAGAGTCCACATTCACTCTGAACACCCCTCCGCTATACCCTTGTTGAGGGCCTGATCTCAATGATGATCTCTCAGATCTCTGCAATGCAAAGGGCGTTTGACTGGGAATGATTAACAACAGTATTACCATTCCGTCAAGTTCTCTTGATCATCACAAAGCCTCGCTACCAACGCACTGCTCAATACAGAGACAGGTGCGTGAATGCCTCCTGCCCTTTGCTTCTGATCTAACATCACATCAAAATGATTGTGATTACCGAGACTCCAACTTAAATCAAATGAGTATCGGCTTTCCCAACCTGAAAATCCAGGGATGGGCTCGTAAACATGCCTCGCTATGTTTCTGCCCCAAAAATATACAGTCACTACGCTTTACAGTATATTCTGTGAAGCATTTTAAGACGTCTCAAAAATGTGATAAGGTGCTATATCAAAAGCAAGGATTATTATTATGATTATTATGCGCCTATTGTTTTAGCCACACTTACTCATACTCAGTCTCTCTGTGAACTCTTTCATACAATCATAGAATTAAGCGCTCTGAGACGCTGTCCGGCATGGAGGGCGCTATATAAATAGAAGTTGTTGTTGTTGTTGAATTATATTAGACTTATAAGGAGGTAATTTGGCCCATTGTGTCTGCACTGGATATTTGAAAAGACCTACCCAAATAAATCCCACTCCCCCGCTTTCTCTCTCTCTCTCTCTCCTCATAGCCCTGCAAACCAGTCCTCCCCACATATCTATTTTTCTTCTGTCTTGAAAGTGACTATGTTGGAAGACACAATTTGCTGCCTTGAGGTCAAAGTTTAAGTTTGATCTCTGGTGTATGTTGAGTGATGGGTTGGGAGGGAGGGAGGGAGGGAGGGAGGGAGGGAGGGAGGGAGGGAGTTTGGAAAGCAAAAATAAATGTCAGTGGCAGATGAATAGATCAGATGGATGCTGTTGTGTTTTTTTTGGTCGCAGCAAAGGAAATTCAAAACTTTGTTCAACGAATAATTCCAGTGAACCACCTGTTGGGAAGCTCTTATTTAAGACGTCCTCCCAACCTAATAATTAGCAGTTACAAACATTAGCATTGTACAGTTGAGGGAAGAAAAGGCAGAGTTACGAGCAATGAACAGGTTACTAATAGAATTGCCAATTGAGATCAACCAGCAAGGCAATTAGAATATAAAGGCTCTAATGTATTATTTTTATTGTACAACCGGGTAAGATAAGATATTGGAAAACACACTGAGATATGTACAAGTGATACTGTATTTGCAAAGGTGAGTCTGTCCCTTTAACTCTTTGAATGCCTTTTTTTTTGCACATCAAGGCTTCTCCACGTAACATGACACATGGCAAAAAAAAAAAAAATGTTTACGTAATGGAATATGTTTTTGCCTATTTCCCTCTCCCAAAATAATGTTATTAACTTGAATCTTTTTTTTCAAAAAAAAATTAAAACTTAAGTCGTGTTCATGTCATGTTTGGAGATGTGGTAATGGTGGAGGTTTTGTGAATCATTCTCTGGAAAGGGATGCATCTCAGGCTTTGAAACAGAACACCTTCCAAAATGAATATCGGAAAAGGACTTTGATAATAGCAGAGTTCAGAACAAACTCCTGATGACAATGTTTCCCAGCTTCTGCTGCAAAAATACTACAAGAAAAAGCAAAAAAAAACCTTTCTGGATTATGCAGTCCTATTGCGTGTGGGTTGGAGGATCTGGGTTCGATTCCCCGCAGCGCTAAACGTTGGACAAGTTTCCTTACTCCACATCCCTCTGTTTACCTAGCAGCAAGTAGGAACCCGGTTGTTAGTTGATAAAAGGACCCCCTTTGTTGGGGGTAATAAATAATAATAATTTGGCCATTCTCTTCTTAAATGAGAGGGAGACATTTATTTGGGGAGAACGGGTTTATGGGGAGAGAGCTGGAGAGTGGGATTAAATTGCTCTTTTTAAAGAGCCAGCACAGACTCGATGGGCCGAATGGCTTCCATTTGTGCCATAAGATTTTATGATTCTATGATTCAATCCACGACTGTGGGACACTGTTGTGTGCAATTGGCTGCCGTGTTTCGCCCACAAAATATCCAGTCAATTCACTTTACAGTATATTCTGTGAAGCGCTTTGAGACATCTAGAAGATGTGAAAAGTGCTATATCAAACGCAAGGATTATTATATGGCATTGAGACAAGATTCAGAATCCAGTCTTTACTTTTATAATTTTAAATATATATACTATTTTTGGTAATTATCTTTTTAAAACAAAATGAACTACAGTGAAACCGATAGATTAAAATAGCTTCACAGCCTCGTAAAGCAACAGAGGCGCTGTTGTACCAAAAGATATAGTTCTATTTGCATAATAAGCAAAAAAGGGACTGTGAGTCAGGTTTGCAAACCTCCCGCCTCTGCTATTTGCTTGCTCTGCCAAGGGGAGGGCAGGTGGGGTGGGAAGGGCAGACTCCAATATATGTGTGTGTATATGTGAGTGTAGAAAAAAGAGCGAGCTCATACAAGCCACGTGATCATTGGAGCCCCAATTGGATTGAGCTACTAAAGGGGAACAGTTAATTTTGTAATTTGGGTTGTGTGAAACTCTTTGGGCCCTCATAAACAACCACAGAACCACAAGTTGGGTGCAGACCAGTCACACAACAGTGGGTCGGGGATATTGGTCAGCAAATAGCAACTCATTCTGATTTTAAACCACAGAGTGCCAAGCGGCTTCATAGAGTGGTAAGCATCGCCTGACCACAAATGTGCTCCACTATTTTTACATTTCAAGACCTCAAGAAAGTACCTTATCTTCTCGTTCTCAGTGCTGAGCAAGAGAGGGAGTGGGGGGGTGGGAGCAGCGATACCGTAAAGGATATTGACAAACATGAACTGTGGAGCGAGATGTCCAATTTTTAAACTCTGTTGGTTTTCCTTTGACCAAGGTGAGGTGAGGTGGGAGAGCCACACAGCCAACGGAGACAGCTTCAGTTAAGGCAATTACCATGGCTTCGAACAGCATATTTGAGTCATTTCCTTCGTATCAACAGTGCTTCATGAGAGGTAAGGAGAACAGTTTTAAAAGACTTTTTCGCATATCGGTGCATTTCCAGAAAGCGGTCATAGCAAATAAGCAGAGGAAACGGAATTCAAGACTGTTACTTACTGACTTTGTGGCTGATGCAGGAAGAGGGAAGAAGGTGCGGGGCGAATTGTACCCTATGAGTAGCTTCCTCTAGTTTGATGTTTAATAAGCATGGCTTTCATTGGCAATTTTGCTCCTTTTTTGAAACAAAAAAATTGCTAGATGTGAAAGAAACGTGATGTCTTTGTGACTCTGAAGAAATCCCCCACCTTGCCCGCCCACCAACAGGCAAACCTTACTCCTTGTGCTGCCTTTTCACAGTTCTTCGCTGATATATGTTCCCAGTGTTTTAGAAGAATCGCTGACGAGGATGCGTGTAGTTGTGTTTGTTTCATAAAGGCAGTTAGTCAGTTAGTCAGTCAGTAAAGTTAGTCAGTCAATTAGTCAGTCACCCAGGGCTGTAAGAAATCAGAAGGATGGATGTTCACATTTAGCAGCTTATGTCACCTCTGATTCACCAGTAGTTAGTCGTCAAACTCTCTGCATAATAATAAAAAACTTATTTCACATCACTAAATGCCACAAAATGATAAACATCATGTTTGTAGAAGCAGATGGGGAGAAGACGGGGAATGGAGGGGAGGGGTGTGGGAGACTGGGGGGAAAAGAGTATTTTTCCAGCCATAGCTCAATCCCACATTGAGTCAAAGTCAGTGCTTTACAGGGCAGCGTCCAGCAGAGAGGATGAGATGCTCGCATTGTCCCAACAGTGTTGGCAAGATGACTCGCACATTCCTGCAGCATCATTCAGTTCTGCAGTCGTGGCCACAATCCCAGTGCAAACTTGCTAACAGCTCCCTTGGCTCTACGATCGACTGCTTCCTCCATCCTGTTAACAGCCGGAGGAAACAATATTCGTCGAATATCAAGGAGGTCCTTCCTGGAACTAGTCTGTTGTTTTGTGTGTGTGAGTGTGTATACACGCGTTTTCCAAGCGTATCTTACCCAGAAAACGTATTGAGGAAATTTTGCAACTTTGATAAAGTTATAAAGAGGGAGATATGAATAATGTTGATTCATGCCTTTAAAATGCTCAGCAGCTCAAACTGATAGGACTGACCTGTGGTGGGGAGGGCACAGGGGGGAGAGGGAGTGGGAGAAGGAGAGGGTGAGGGAGGGAGAGTGGAGGAGGCAGCAGCAACAAAATAAATAAATGCAATGGTTAAACAGCTTTCAGTTTAACTGAAAGTGAAAAAAAAATACGGGGACAGGGCGTTGGGGAGGATGATAGAAACAGTCACGTTAACAAAGAAATACCATACAGGATCATGCAGTGCGCCACGAGGCATCTGATATCTTGAAACCAATCACATTGATTGTAAAGGCCCTTTCTCAATAACCCCTCTCCCACCACCCCTCACCCCCATCCCACCTTCCTGAAAGATGTCCAGTTTGCTGCACTTCCCTTTTGTAATTTCCGCCCCTTGTAGACAACGCTCTGTGAGTGTTAAGATACGGAGCAAGAACATAATAGATCCTAGTTAGAATAATAATCAGTCGGAGTGGACGAATTGTTTCAGCTCCTGTGTTCTCACAGTCACTCAGATGGATTGACAAGTGTCCGGGAGAGAACATGTCTCTCTTTCTTTTCCGTGAAAACACTGACAAAATTTATTGCACCGTGAACAGCCTGGTATCGTCAGCGGACGGTGATGGGTGGTCGGGTGGTGGGGGTGGGGGGGGAGGGGTTGGGGAGTGGGAGGGAAATAACAAGTTGTTTTCTTCCAAATATTTGGCTTTATCTGCTCTCACAGAAGGAAATCCATAATTCTTGCAGACCAATATGGTGTTGAAAAGAGAGAGAGAGAGAGAGAGACAGAAAAAGAAAGAGAGAAAGAGAGAAAGAGAGAAAGAGAGAAAGAGAGAAAAAAGCAATTATTCTATTCTGAGAAAAGAGTGGAAGAAAGTTGACATAATGAATGTGGTACACCACAGAGGATATTGGCTATCTATCCTCCTGAACCAACATCTCCCGCCTGCTCTCACAATAGGAAACTGCTGAATTTCTACCGTCCTTTGAAACATTCCCATAGCACGAGGAGAGGGAATGAATGCCTTCAATTAGAAGAACAATAGCCCCCACTGCATTTGACATGGCGCCTTTCACTGCGGGAGGACGGATGTCTCAAAGCGCTTCGCAAACATTTCATTGACGAGTGTGGGGATCGCGGATTTTGGTGTCTCTGTTGCCTCTGTTGTCTCCCTTGTCTCTGAAGTCTCCTTTGAGAACCTGTCTCAAGACTCTACTCTTTGGCCTTCGATTGCCCTCCTTTCACCCACACTACCACCCACCAACCGCCACTGCTCTCCACCCTTCTCAAATCTGATCCCCGCTCAGGTCCGAATCACTGCATGTCCAACGCCTTGGGACATCCTACCAACGTGAAAGGCGTTATACAAGTGTAATTTTGTTGTTGCTAACAGTAAGTTGTAGCATTATTCCGAGAAGCTGGATTTTGAGCGCAGTCTAGGAGTTCCGGTAACTGTTACCGATCGTGATTCAGGGGTAACTTTACCTGAAAGGCGCTATACAAATGTAAGTTGTTGTTGTTTGTTCCTCTCGGCTTCTCTTAAATTCAACAACAACAACAACAATTTACATTTATACAAAGATCCTGGAGCCAAATGCCAGCATGCTTAACACTCAGTCTACTGTTTAATTCCTCAGGGAATCCCCAGTCAGAAGTGAGCCCGCAACTCCAAGCAGGTGCACCATCTGCAGACAGCACTTCACACTCCACACAGCAAAGACTTTGATAGTTTCTCCCAGGGTTTGATTTGTGATCTCCATTCAAGCTTCAGTCTAAGTTCTTGGGTGAAGGATTCTTCAAGATCCTCACACTCGTTTTCAAATCGGTTCGCTCCCTGACATCTCCCTAACTCATCGACATCTTCACTCCCCAACCCACCACCCAGTCAGTGCCTCCACTCGCCTAGCTCCAGCCTCCTGTTTGTCCCTCGCATCCTCCGCCCTACCATCAGCCACTATATGCACAAACGCTAGAACACTCAATCCCTCAACCTTGCTCCTCTCTCCCCTTCCTCAAGTCCCACATTAAAACCTTCCTTTTCGACCATACCTCACCCCTCTCCAAGCCCCCTGTGTGGGCTTGGAGTGATAATAATAATCCTTGCATTTGTTGCAGTCTTTTCAACCGTGTTTACATTACCCTCCCCTGCAGCTTGGAATCAGGTTCCAACCCTGTTGGGGGCTCTGAGAAGGGACTATATGAATATATACAGTAAATATATAATTATATGTATGGAAGGGACTATATAAATGCATGTTGCTGCTTTGGGAGGTGGGTGGTCGGGTTGGTGGTGGGGGTGGTGGTGGGCAACGTTAGGCATTTTGTTGCAGGCCATAAGATAACCATGAGAGAGAGAACTGGGGTGGACACAGGCCAACAGATTGGGACGCTGCTTAATCTGAATCATTGCAATCTATCAGTAACAGCAGGGAGCAAATCAACCAATGCAGGTTGTACCCAGAATTGCACACAGGTTCTACCACCAGATTGTGATAACTTGAAGGAGATGCGGGAGAAAGGGAGTTTTGCAGTATGTGTTGTAACAATTGGCACATCACACACTGTAAATTCCCCTTCCCCTTGTAGCAGATGAATTTGCCCTTATACTGTAATAATGAAATAATAGTCCTTGCATTTGATATAGTTCCTTATCACGTGTTTGAGATGCCTCAAAGCGCTTCAACAGAATATACTGTAAAGTGAATTGTCTGTATATTTTGTGGGTGAAATGCAGCAGCTAATTGCAATGTCCCACAAACAATCATGGATTGGGTGAACTAATTATTACATTTTTCTTTTGGAGGGATTATTACCCCAAAAGCAAACCACCAATGGACTAATAACCAGGTTCCTACTTGCTGCTAAGTAAATAGAGGCATATGTGTGGAGTAAGGAAACTTGCCCAAGGTTTCGCCCTGCCCAGGAATCGATCCCGGTTCTGTCACTTGTGAGGCGAGCGCTCTAACCAATAGACTAGAGGACTCCATGAATACCACAGAGATGGATTACTCAAGAAAAATGAGATGGCATTCTCACTTCTGATTGTAAATCCAGGAGCAATAACATGGAGTCCTATAGCTCAGTAGAAGAGAATTCGCCGTGCGAGGGAGAGACCTGTGGTAGATTCCTTACTCCACACGCCTAATAATAATCCGTCAAGAAAAAAAATAATAACTTGGTCATTTCAATCCATGACTATTTGTGGGACATTGCTGTGTGCAATTAATTGGCTGCCAGGTTTCGCCCACAACGTAAACAGTCAATTCACTTTATAATATATTCTGTGAAGCGCCTTGAGATGCCTAGAAAATGTGAAAAGAGCTACATCAGATGCAAGGATTATTATTATTATTATTGTCCACCCATTCCCCTGTCAGGTCTGAAGCTTTGGCCGTGCTCCCTCTTTCCACAGTCAAGTGATATGGTGACACTCCTTTTATGAGCTCAGGCAAGTCCACACCACATAGTGGTCAGGCGCATGCGATTGTTGAGGGCATCGGAGAAGATTTGGTGGTGAAACTAAAATGCTTACAGTATTTGCTTCTAAACTCCTATGTGGTGCTGAGCTGCAATCGCCAGGCACTTGGTGAATAGAACGATAGTCATTTTCAGCTGTTGTGTGTGGGAGTGTGAGTCAGTCACAAAATGCCTTGTGCTATGAGACAACACTTAAACAACACATTTCATTTGGATTATAAAATATGTCATCGGCTGCCTTTCAAACCCCCTGTTGCTGTTCAACTCTAATGTTATAACATTTTGCCATCTTAAGTTGTAGTATTTAGAAATGTTATTCCTTAACAAAGTTCTGGCCATTCAGTTCCTTGTCTGTTTGTGGGGACTTTGCTTTGTGTTGCCACATTTGCCCACAAAATATTCAGTCACTACCCTGTACAATGGATCATGGGGAGCGTATTGACCTATCGTCCTAATGGGAGAGGGAAGGGAAGAAAATGAATGAGGTGGAAACAAGGTAAAACACCCCACCCAGCAGTCCATTGTAGTGTAATCTTCATAATGTGATTTGAAGTCTCGACATGAGGCTTGAACCCACGGCCTTAATAATAATAATTCTTGCATTTCATATTGCGCCTTATCACATCTTCGAGATGTCATAAGGCACTTCACAGAATATACTGTGATGTGAATTAAGTGTATGTTTTGTGGGCAAAACGTTGTAGCCAATTGTGCACAGCAGCGTCCCACAAACGCTTGTGGATTGAAGTGACCAAATTATTACTTATTTATTTTTTAAAGGATTGCTATCCCCGGAAAAGCAATCCGCCAATCGACTAACACATGGGTTCCTACTTACTGCTAGATAAACAGAGGCATGTGGAGTAAGCAAATTTGCCCAATATTTCACCCAATCCGGGAACCGAACCCGGGTCCTCTCGCTTGTAAGCAAAGGCTCTAACCACAAAGCTGCAGCACTATTACTTTACCTCCTGCTCGGTAAACAGAGGCATGTGGAGTATGGAAAGCAGGAAAATATCTTCTCTAAAGGAGGCATGGGTGGGTGGGTGGTGCACAGAAGGCCTGCATCCAAATGGGGTGCCAGTTTGCAACATTGCAGGAAGCTGAGAGTTTGGCAGTTAGACTGGATTACAGGGCAAAACCACAAACCTGCTCTGGGCTGATAAGAGACAAAGGCAGAGAAAGAGACATGGCTGATGCACAGTTCCGTCTCTGCAGGCTCCCCCATAATAATAGACTCAGCTACTTGTTCTTTTCCTGTGCACACCTTCCGGCGTTCGTTGTAATCTTTCTATATGTGACTTAGAACTGCCTAGAATTTACAGAACAGATGAAACTGTGTCTTGTTTCTGCTGGACTTTATACTCTGAGAGAGCCTCTACCGCTCATATATTTCCCACCCATAAGGCTCCCTAATAAAGATAATAATAATCCTTGCATTTGATATAGCGCTTTTCACATCTTCTAGACGTCTCAAAGCGATTCATAGAATATACTGTAAAATGAATTGACTGTATATTTGTGGACGAAGCGCGGCAGCCAATTACACACAACAGTGTCCCACAAACAGACGTGGATCGAAATGACCAATTTATTATTGTTTTTTATTTTTTGAAAAATTATTATCAGGTGTGTGGAGTAAGGAAACTTGCCCAAGGTTTTGCCCTGTCTGAAATCAAACCCAAGTCTCTCGCTTGGAGGGCGAGTGCTCTAACCATTGAGCTACAGGACTCCAAATATTATTATAAAAATGATCATAATCATTACCTTCAAAACAGTGTATCGCATCAAAAGCACTTTCATAGCACTTCCCAGGGTATAATACATCATGTAGTGAATGCATTTTGAAGGCAAATGCACTAGTCCATTCGCACCATGCCGTACAACAATAGCCGTGAAGTGAGTACAGAATTTGTTACAAAATTTGTTACTAAAAACTGCTCTCATAGAGTGAACCCTTAGACAAGTTTCCTTATTCCACATGTCTCTGTTTACCTAGCAATAAGTAGGAACCTGGTTGTCAGTCAATTGGTGGATCACTTTTACCGGGACAATAATGCTTTCTAAAAACTTTTTGTTTTAAATTTGATTACTCAATCGACTCATCTGTTTGTGGGACACTGTGCACAATTGGCAATTTCTGATGGTTCTGCCCACAGAAATATACAGTCAATTCACTTTACAGTATATTCTGTGACGTGCTTTGGGGCTTCTCAAAGACGTGATAAGGAGCTATATCAAATGCAAGTATTATTATACAGGAACGAGCAAGTGATACAATTACCAATTTGTTCCCAGATTTGATAATATCTGAAAAGGAACTTTGACTTGAAGCACAAATTTGCCACCTCCAGGAAAGGTCTCGTACAGTGAAGACATTTCACTTGTCATATCATCAAATATTTACTAGAACCTTTGAATTGTGGGTTCCTCGCTTTCAGGACGCTAAATTCTTTGATTGTTCAGTGTATAGTTTTGCGGCATTCACATATTTCACTCCGTGACCACAGATTAAGGAGCCAATTCACACCTTAATCTCTTAATTGTTTGCCTAACAGGTCACTTTAACACCTCATTATTCATTAACTACCAGAGTCAAGCCACTGTAAGAATATCAAACTTCTAACATGCTTAAGATGTTGTAAGTGGTGAGTAGAGTTTTATTGTCCTCAAGTGCACAATACAGCACCATCTGGTGTGTGTGTATAAATGGAAGAAGATTTCATGCCAGAAAGATATTTACTGCAAGAAAAGTTTGGCAAGATGAAACCTTAGGCAAGTTTCCTTACCAAACACACTTCTGTTTACCTAGCAGTAAGCAGGAACACGTTATTAGTTGACTGGTGGATCGCTTTTCCCTTCAAAAAACTAATAATAATAAACAAAAACAGAAATGGCTGGTCAGGCAGCATCTATGGAGAAAAGAAAAGCAAGTCAACGTTTCAGGTCCATGACCCTTCATCAGAACTGAGGCATGTTGGGAGGGAGAGGCTTTAAGAATTAATGGAGACGGGGGAGGCAGGGCAAGGAAAACAAAGGAGAAAATGGGGTAGAGGGCAGAATATGGTGGGTTAAAGCAGTGTTAATGTTGTGAAACAAAAGGGTAGATTGCAACAAAACTGGAGGTGGTGAAATTGCCAAAGAACAGGTAGATCAGATGGTTGCAGAAGAGGGGCAAAGTGAGCTGTTAAGACCTAAAATTGTTGAAATCAATATTAAGGCCAAAGGGCTGAAAGGTCCCTAGCAGATGGATAAGGTACTGTTCCTCAAGCTTGTGCTGCGATTCATTGGAACAAAGTAGTAGACCGTGAATGGAGAGGTCAGACTGTGAGTGGGAAGGAGAGTTGAAATGGCAAGAAATCGGTACATCAGGGTTATATTTATGTAGAGGAGACCACATTGATAATAATAATAATTTATCACTCAATCCACGACAGTTTGTGGGATGCTGCTGTGCACAACTGGCTGCCACGTATCGCCCACAAAATGTACACTTTACGGTAAGTTTTGTGAAGCACTTTGAGATGTCTTGTCGCCACATCAAATGGAAATACAAGGGTTATTAATTTTGTGCTTTAGGCATCCGAAACAAAGTGCCAAATTTGATAAGAAAAGATTGGCTAATAGAAGCTGTAATAGTTGTTGGATGGTGGGTGGAGTTGGCATGGGCGGGAGAGCTTTTTTCACCAAAGGCTTTGTATCTTCACACCTGTAGTAAACCATTGATTCAATAGGTCCTTTCCTCTCCCTCCCCACATACATAGTGAATGAGGGAAGCCTTACTGGAGTTACAAGGCAGCTGTACGTTCGCGCTTTTCTGATTTCAGTTATTTTGTCCGCTGCTAACAAAGTAGGGAGGCAGATGGATACCTTCTTTGATGCAGTTGAATCAACCCACTGTGAACTGAACCGCAGAAGTGGAAAACTCCGATCGAGTGACAAATGGTCTGTAGATTTATGCCCCCACCTGCTGAATGGAGTTTCAGTCACAGAAAGAGTACTAGGGGTGTCAGTTACATTCCATCTATGTCATTGCACTGCAAAAAAATTGAGCATATATGCAAGCACAAAGGATTCCATTACTGCCGGGTTACGTTGACATGGGCGGATGTTAAAAAAGAAACATTCCCGACATTTTTTGTATATTTACTCAAACAAATTCTTTCAATGTATCTCTCTTTACCATTTTCAATATCGTTCTGCCCTGTACATTTTTTACACACAGACAGACAGACAGACAGACAGACAGACAGACAGACAGACAAGCCCAGATTTTCAGAAGGCAACTCCCATCTCTTGGCAATGTATTTTTATGTACACACACACACCTGGAAATGCCAACTGCTGACTGTATTTGTACAGCAAACTCCTCTCAAGCATTGGCTCTTGCCAACCTGTGCCTAATACTTTCCAGAATTAGGTAAGCAGAATGTGTCCCTCCAGGGAGAGAGAGAGAGAAAAAGCATTCCATTCTAAATTATCCATGTGTAGGTGGGATGCATGGAATTCTCAGTTTGGTTTGGAGACTCTTAAGCAACGATGATGCAAATGTGGTCTAACCAAGGCTGTGTGCAAATTCAACATTACCTCCTCATTTTTAAATTCTATCCCTCAGGATATACAGCTCCATTTGTCATGGGATTATCTACCTGTGTTTGTATTTTAGAGATTTGTGGATCCTAAAATCTCTTTGGTCGTCCAGTTCTCTTAGATTTCTACCATTCAGACCTTTAATATTTTTTCTGCTGAAGCTTACTTCAGCACTTGAAATCCTCTAGCTCATTGGTTAGAGCACTTGCCTTGCTCTAACCATTCCCGATCGGACAAAACTTTAGGCAAGCATCCTTACTCTACACACGTCTATTTACCTTAGCACTAAATTGGAACCTGGTTGCTAGTCAATTGGTAGATCGCTTTTCCAGGATTATAATTCCTTCAACCTAAAAAAAAAATTGGCCACTCAATCTACAACTGTTTGTGGGACACTGCAGTGGGCAATTGGTTGCCGTGGTTTCCCTCACAATATATACAGTCAATTCACTTTATGGTATATTCTGTGATGAGCTTTGAGATGTCTCAAAGACGTGATGAGATGCTATATCAAAATCAAGGATTACTCTTATTGCTTCACATTGTTGCAGAGCAAAATGTTGTCCTGGTTGTGAGATAAATTGGTCATTCAAGCACTCTGGGAAGCTACCCTGGGTGAGAAGTGTTGTATGATGCAAGTTATTGTTCACTTCACAACTGTATTGGTGTGCACAAATCAACTGCCACGTTTCCCTATCAAATACACAGTCACTACACTTAACAGCAATTCCATGAAAAAGCACTGTAAAACATTTTGACTTCCTAGGTGCTGTTAAATTGTTTTTTAAAGATTATTATTGTTTTTACTATTAAGTGGAGTTCTGTAGCTCAGTGGTTAGAGCATTCACCTTTTAGGCATGAGACCTGTGTTCAAATTCAGGCAGGTCAGGGCAAGTTTCCTTTCTCTGCACTCCTAATAATAATCCCTCCAAAAAAAAACACAATAATAAAAATTGGTCATTTTAAATCCATGACTGTTTGTGGGACAATCCACGACTGCTTGTGCGCAATTGGCTGCCGTGGTTCGCCCACAAATATACAGGTTTACCATATATTATGTGAAGTGCTTTGAGATGTTGATAAGATGTGAAAAGCGCAATATCAAATGCAAGTATTATTATTAATAATTATTAGGTCAACAAAAATTGGGATGAGAAAATTAAATGCCCACTCGCTTGTGTGTAGCAGTAGCTCAAAGGTAACTGCACCAAATAACAATTCCCCCTTAATAACACCAACAACAAAATTACATTTGTAGAGCGCCTTTCATGTCGGGAGTGGTGGGGGCCCAAGTTGCTGAACAGTCTTAAGAATCCAATTCCCCCTTGTGAAGTCCTATAGCTCAGTGGTTAGAGCACCCTACATGAGAGACCAGGGTTCAATTCCAGACCAGGGCAAAACCTTGGGCAAATTTTAATAATCCCTCAAGATAAATAATTTTAAAAATTGGTAGTTTCAATCCGCGACTGTTTATGTGGGACACTGCTGTGCATAACTGTTTGCTGCATTTCCCTCACATATCTACAGTCAATTCACTTTACAGTATATTCCGTGAAGCTCTTTGACACATCTGGAAGATGTGGAAAGCATTATATTAAATGCAAGGATTATTATTATTATTATTAAGACGCAAATATTCAACCCAATACTTTTAGAACACCAGAAACACCATCGAGATCTAAGTGCAGCTGTTGAACCCTCTCCAAAGAAAAAACCCCATGAAATTGCAGTGTAATTTTAACAGAATTGCGTTAATAATATATCAGATTACAACTCCTTGGTTAATCAGCCGTGTTAACAGGTGATTGTGGTGCCCCTATTCTTTCTCTACACAAACTGCCATCTATTGTTTGAAGGTGTTTCACACTTTGACTTCTGCTAAGGAACAGCCCATTCCACCGGTTGCACTTTTGATGTATTGAAGCAGGTGTAATTTTAACTCGCTCCATTGCATTCTACCCTGTTCAAAAATCTATTCACTATCACACCCAATAATGGATGTAAGGGGTGGGTGGGGGGGCACAGATTATGTGTGCGTGAATATGCTACTTGCTCACGAGAAATATATCCAGTTCTCTTAAGTGGCAGGCAAATTAACAAAGGAGCATTTTTGCGTCTATTTTCACATTGTTGTTCAGCTGCGGCTAAAACCTGCAGATCTACAATCCCAATTTATATTGAAAATAAAGTTTGCTCTGGACAGAGCCTCAGTCGCTTACTTTAAAGACACTTGGTTTAAAATATCCCAATAATCGGACCACTCAATCCACGAACGTTTGTGGGGCACAGCCTTGTGTGTTTCTCCAACGAAATGCAGTCAATTCACTTTATAAAATATCCTGTGAAGCGTTTTGAAATGCCTCAATGACGTAATGACAACAACAATATTACATTTATAGAGTGCCTTTCACGTCGGGAGGACAGTTAGGACGGGACCCAAGTGGGTGTGAGGGTGGTCAGGGTAGGGGGAAGGAGAGTAGGAGAGAGGGGAGGGTTAGGAGGGGAGCAGACGGCACGGTCAAAGAGGAAGGTCTTGAGACCGGCCTTAAAGGAGGAAAGGAAAGGTAGGAAGTAAGGCGAAGGGATTGCAGGATGGAGTTCCAGAGTGTGGGGGCAGAGAAGCTAGTAGGGGGACATGGAACAGTCCAGAGCCCGCTGAATGGAGGGGACGTGCACGCTGACAAGAGAGACAGTAGGTTGAAGAGATAGGTGGAGGTAAGGCCGTGAATGGCCTTGAAAGTGAGTACGAGGATCTTGAATTTGACCCTCTGGGAGATGGGGAGCCAGTGGAGATGGGCGAGGGTGGAAATGATCTGGTCGTGGAGCCTAGTATAGGAGAGTACACGAGCTGCAGAGTTCAGAATAATTTGCTGCTTATGAAGGGAGGAGCTGGGAAGGCCGATGAGGAGAGAGTTGCAATAGTCAAGCCTAGATGTGATGAAAGTGTGGATGAGTGTTTCAGCAGCATGGGGGGTGAGGTAGTGGTGGAGTCCTAGCAATGTTGTGGAAGTGATGCAAGGCTGTACCGGCATGGATTTGGGGGAGGAAGGATAGTGCGGGGTCGAACAAGTCACCCAGATTCCTGACTGGCTTCGAGAAGAGGAGAGAGCAGCCTTGAATGCTGATGTTGCCAGAGCCTAATGTGCGGAGGCGTTGACGAGAGCCAATTAGGAAGATCTCCATCTAGTTGACGTTTAGTTGGAGGAAGCTGTCCCTCGTCCAGGACTCAATGTCGGACAGACACACAGACAGAACATTAGTAGCCCTGGAGTCAAGAGTGGAAGCGAAACAACAACGACTTGCAGTTATAAAGCGCCCCCTCCCATGCAGAGTAGAGTCTCAGAGTGCTTAACCTGATTCCAAACTGGGGAGTGTTGGATGGGGTTGTGACATGGTCGCAAAGGCGCATTATCAAATGCAAGGCTTTTTTTTGTTATTTATCATTATTGTTATTATTATTAGTATGTGTGTATGTGTTTATTTATTTATTTATTTATTTATTACCATTATTAGGTCACGCATTGATGAGAATAGGGATTTAGTAGGTGGGAATTGCTATGCGTAGGTGGTGGTTGGAGCAGGTGATGTATTGAACATTTTCCAAGTGAATCCATGGAACACTGAGACTGTTCACAAACAGTTAATCACCTGCGGATATTTAATACGCAATGGCTATTGTAATAGATTACTGTATTCATCAAGCTGAGCACAAAATTTGGCAGAAATTGGATAAGACTTTAAAACTGTGGTCCCGTCTGCCTTTTGAAGTGGACATTAAAAATCCCATAGCACTTTTCAGAAAGAGAATAATATATAATAATAATCCTTGCATTTGATTTTAAAAAACTTATCAAATTCTGCAAGGTTTGCAGTTATTAGTAAAGTCAATGGAATTTCCTATTTGCTTCCTATTTGTGAATGACGTCTTCAGAAGTGAAACCTGTTTCAAAAAATTATGAAAAGAATAATACAGTAATGCTTGTATTTGATATAGCGCCTTATCACATCTTATCTTCGAGACATCTCAAAGCACTTCACAGAATATACCTTGAAGTGAATCAACTATATTTTGTGGGTGAAATGCGGTAGCGAATTGTGCACATCGGTGTCCCACAAACAGTCATGTCAGATTGAGTGGCTATTTTTTAAGGGATTATTACCTCCGGAAAAATGATCCACCAATGACTAAAAAAACACTTCCTACTAACTGCTAGGAAACCATAAGCATGTGAAGTAAGGAAACTTGCCTAACGTTTTGCTCTTTCCTTTTTTTGTTTTACCTTATGTTTCGTATAATCCCATTAGTCCTGTAGCTCAGTACATAGAGTCCTTTGGGTCAGTGGTTAGAACACTTGCCTTGCAAGTGAAAGACCTGGGTTTGATTCCCAGCAGGTCGACACTTTGGGGAAGTTTCCTTACTCCACATGCCTGATAATAATCCTTCGAAAACAAACAATAATAAAATCCTTGCATTTGATATAGTGCTTTTCATGTCTTTTAGACATGTCAAAGCGCTTCACAGAATATGTTTTAAAGTGAATGAACTGTATATCGGTGGGCAAAATGTGGTAGCCGATTGCACACCCCAGTGTCCCACAAACAGTCGTGGATTCAAATAACCTATTTATTATTGTGTTTTTGGAGGGATAATTGTCAGGCTTGTGAAGTAAGGAAACTTACCCAAACTTTCACCCTGACCAGCCGGGAATCAAACCCAGGTCTCTTGTTTGCAAGGTGAGTGCTCTAACCACTGAGCTATAGGACTCCATAAACCATTTAAACTCAGGAGTATGTACCCTCACAAAACTCACTCTTGACCGGCTATCTCCCATGCGTGTCAGTATATTGACCTATTACCTCTGTCCACATTCCTTGGACATAAAATTTCTCTTGATGACTGTCCGTGTATGCTCCATGAAGCTTACCCCTCGTGACGGACTGGAAGTTGTTGTTGCCCTTATCCTAAAAATGTAAGGCGTTTGCCCCAGTCTGGCTTTCAAACTGAGATGGAAATTTAAGGCCGTTTTACCTGACCCTTAAATTTTAAGACAACATGGTCTTTGCTGCCTTAGACTAGGCAGAATTTCCAGGTCGCTATAAACAATAGATTATTTGCCAGGACTGTCGAGTGGTCTGTTACCCGGTCCACAGATGTTTCAGACACGCAAATCTGTTGTGTCCTCGATGTGAGCCTCAGTGCCTGGCGTCTGATGCTTTCGGCTGAGTACAATCAACCGCCATTGATGGGTTTCAATGAAAAACATGTGGTGCGCAGATGTGTGGGGTAGAATTCAGAGCAGGAACTTTATCCTGTCATTCCCACTGGCTTTTGTGGAACCTTATAGAACCATAGAAATTTACGATGCAATAGTAAGAGCGTTCGGCTGATAACTCGGGAACCAGATTTGAACAGAAACTTATCTATGTGTGTCAGCCTGGTTCAGTTGGTAGGACTCTCATCTCTGAGTCAGAGGTTGTGGGTTCAAGCTCCAATTCGGTATTTCAACACATATAGTTCCAACTGACGCTTCAATGCAGTGCTGGGGTTCTTCAACATTGTTGATGTGCTGTCCTTCAAATGAGATGTTAAACCAAGAAGCTGTTATTATAATAATGCTAATAATAATACAACTAATAATAATTGCATTTGATATAGCGCTTTTCACGTCTTCTAGACGTCTCAAATTGTTTCACAGAATATACTGTACAGTGAATTGTCTGTACATTTGTGGGTAAAAAGTGACAGCCAATTGCGCACAGTAGTGTCCCACAAACAGTTGTGGATTTAAAATGACCAATCTATTTTAGTTTTTTTTTCTTGAGGGATTATTATCAAACTTGCCCAAAGTTTCGCCCTGACCTGGAATCAAACCCAGGTGTCTCACTTGTAAGGTGAGTACTCTAACCACTGAGCCACTGGACTACTAGACTGTTCAGGGAACACAAAAGATCCCACGGCACTAGTCTATAACAAAAAATATTTTTTTCCTGATGTCCTGGTCAACAATCCCCCCACCCCCACCCAATAAAATTGTTCATTCACTATGTGGCTGTTTCTTGGGATATTCCCTTCACCTCACTCATTCCCTTTGCTTCTTTCAAAGCATATCTCAAGACCCTCCTCTTCGATTGTGCTTTAAGACAACTTCCTACCCTCCCTTTCCTTAACTCTCCATTACTCCAATCCTTTCCCCACCCCCTCGCGGGTCAAAATCCCTGACTATCCAGGACCTAGGGACTTCCTCCCAATGTGAAAAGCATTATACAGATGTAATTCTGTATTGTATTGCTGTGTGCAAACTGGTCGTTCCATTGGCTCACAAAGTACACAGTTACTCCCTTTCCCGGTATATGTTGTGAAGCACTTGAGACATCCACCTGACCTAAAACGCTCTTTTATCGCATCATTGAGTTTTCTGAATGAGGGTAAAGTGCATTTTGCACAGCGGTGTCTTGACTGACTGTGTATTTCATAGATGATTACACAAGTCAATGTCCCACTAGCTGGCATAAAGTGAATGACCTGGTCGTTCTCTTTAATGTCTGGTTATTTCTTTGATCCCTTTTGAAAGGGCTCACTGTAATGTCAAGCTGCTTATGTAAATGATGGGCTCTATATAGAGGTTTATTCTATTCTTGTAACATGCAGTAAAACGAAGCCTAAATACAGTGCAACTCACGCTATCCGGTTTACCGGTCAGACTTTAAATGGCATGACTCCATAGCAAAAGTCTGTTGTTTGTTCTTCTCACTCTGATACTCACTGGTATTCTTGATTTGAGTATGTATGTGAGTGGGGGGTTGTGGGGGGGTTTGGGGGAGGAGAGGGGGAGAGGGGGAGGAGGGGTGGGTGGGGGGTGGCTGAAGGGCACTATATAATTGCAAGATGTTCTTGTTGCTGAAATGTTTCTAAGGCTTTAATTTGCAGAGTAAAGCAACTTGTGTTTCAGTGTTTGACTGTGGTTCAAGGGGTGCGTTGGAGCTCAGCGCTAAGGGTGAAGACTAAGCACTGAGATCCATTTGGAGACTTGTGGCTCAGTGGTTTGAGCCCTCGCCTCACTAGCAAGAAGACCTGGGTTTGATTCCCAGCTAGGATGAAACATCAGGAGCACGGTTGTTAATTGATTAGCAAATCACTTTTCTGGTTGTAATAATCTCTTTACAAAAATTTGGTCACACTTTGGTGTAAGGAAACTTACCTAAGGTTTTGCCATGCCTGGGGAATTGAACCCAGTTTCTCTCACTTGTGAGGTGAGTGCTTCAGCCAAATGTTACAGGGCTCCATGAATCTGCCAGAGATGGAGTACTCAAGAAAAATGAGATAGGGTTCTCACTTCTCATTGCCCATCCAGGGGTAGTAATATGGAATCCTGTAGCTCAGTGGTTAGAGTACTCGCCCCGCAAGTGAAAAACCTGGGTTTGTTTCCCCGCAGAGTGAAACCTTGGCCAAGTTTCCTGTACTCCACACACCTGATAATAATCACTCAAGAAAAAAACACAATAATAAATTGGTTACTTCAATCCACATGGGACACTGCTGTGTGTAATTGGCTGCTGCTTTTTTTCCCCCCACAAAATATACAGTTAGTTCGCTTTATGAAGCGCTTTGATATGTCTCAAAGATATGATAAGGCCCTATATTAAATGCTAGGATTATTATTGTTATTATACAACATTTAAACAAGAACTGGAAAAAAGACACACTTTGTTGCCTTACTTGCACCAGGCAATGAGGTCAGTTTGGTAATGTGGCAATGTGTTAATTAACGCTGATGTACTAATTAACCCACAAATGTCTATTCAGCGACGATATAATACTTAACACATCAACCGGTTCCCGAGCATATTGAGCAAATGAACTGACATTGCCTTTACCAAACAAAATAATTCACAGTGAAGCCAATAACTGGTAGTTCAGTGCCATTGAATGAATTAAAAATCCATCATCTGCCTTCTTGGATTCCATCATTGAGGAGTTTGTCTAAGAAGGGGAGGATCTCCCTCCAGCAGTCTCACGGATCAGTCGATATGTGAAGTATCGTAAGGTTGCAAAATTGACCGTGCATCAGTTAGTACATAGGTATTTATGTAATGCTGGGGTCCTTGAATGGAGTCATGTAGCTTAGTAGTTAGAACACCTGCCTCGCAAATGTAAGGAACTGGGTTTGATTCCCGAGCAGGGCGAAACATTGGGGCAAAATAAGTTTCCCTATACCTCTGTTTACCTAGCAGTAAATAGGAACCCAGTTGTTAGTCATTTGGCAGAGCATTTTTAGGGGATAACAATCCAATAATGATAATAATTTGGTCACTCAACTGTTTTAGGGACACTGCTGTACACAATTGGCTGCCATGTTTCGTCTACAAGATATACAGGCAATTCACTTGACAGCATATTCTGGGAAGCGCTTTGATACGTCTCAAAGATGTGATAAGCTGCTGTGTCAAATCCAAAGATTATTATTATTATTGCAAGAAATGCCGTCCTTTGACTGAATCATTACACTGAGGATCCTTCCTGACTATTCAGGTGAAAGTTAAAGATCCCACGGCATTACTTGAAAAGAAAAGGGGTTTTCTCCTGGTTTCATGGTCTACAATTCCCCGAATAAAAGTGGTCATTCACTTTGTGGTGGCTTGTGGGGTGTTGATGGGTGCCAACTGCCATGCTTGCCCACAAATACACAATCACTGCACTTGTGAAGTGCTTTGAGGAGTCCTCCCAATGTGAAAGGCGCTGTACGAAAAGCAAGGATTATTATTATTAGGGCCGTGACAAGAGGAGCAACATTTACCTCACATTGTGAGAAACATCTGTGATTGAGAGCAAATGTGGATTTGATTATTTGAACCAATTATTCACACAGAAGCTTGCCTGTGCTTTTCGGTCTAAGTGAGTGAAGTAGTTAATAGATTGTGTTTAAAAGAAAATCTCTTCAACCTTCTGCACCCACACTCTATTAATCTAACGTAGAAACACAGTGAGTACAATCCAGATCTGCTATTTCATCAAAGAAGCAATTTAAAATGTCTAGCGGTGCTGTTTGTGCCCATAACTAGAATAGGCAGCAAACTGGGACCGTGTCCAATTTATTGACCCTTAACTTCCTAAAGTAGCTTTTTGGCTCAAATCACCACTTATTAATGTTTCCCGGTTGATACAGATATACTCTGATTATACCTTGGAGTTTAGCTTTCTTTTATTGCTTGTAACCAGGCCAAATATGTGCCATACACTAAAGTCCTAAAGAATCTGTTGCATTGCAGGGATAAAATGTTCAATGAAGCCAACAGTATTGGGAAAGTTTTAATTTTGCGATCAATTCTTTTATGTTGGTGAATTGAAGGGTATGAGTGCTGGAAGCGCGAGGCCTTGCTTGTTCGGGTTAGGCACCCGTCTATCAGCGTCAACTCATCCCAATAATAATCCTTGCATTTGAAATAGCGCCTCCTCACGCCTTCGAGATGTCTCAAAGCATTTCACAGAATATACTATAAAATGAATTGAGTGATTGCGCACAGCAGTGTCTCCTCAAGCAGTCATGGATTGAGTGACCAATTATTTATTTTTTTTGAAGGAATTATTATCCCCGGAATAGCGATCCACAAATCGACTAACAACCAGGGTCCTATTTATTGCTAGGTAAACAGAGGCGTGTGGAGTAAGCAAACTTGTCCAACATTTCGCCCTGCCAGGAATTGAACCTAGGTCCTCTCGCTTGAGAGGCGAGTGCTCTAACCACTGATTGTGTACAGGATTCCACTATAAACAACTGCGAGTATTATTAGTATTATTATTATTGTGCTGTTATTTGTGTACTTCAATGGCTCAGCTTTGTTCACCGATTGACAGATTGGAGAGTTTACCAGTTTGTACTTGTTGGTGACCACTGCCTTGTAACTTGGGGCCAACTTGCAGCCTCCTTCCACACTACATCTAAGCCACAGTAACCTTACCTCTCAGGAAATCAGTGGAAAAGCATCGAATAAACATTGAGTCAGTGACTGGAAGTTTAGACCTGCAGATTTCACCTAGTTAGAGCTTCTTGCAGAGTAAACACTGTCCGATGCCAGATGTAGGCAGAACTTCGTCTTAGGTAAGATGAGATAGATTTCTGTTACAAAATAAAATCTCGTGGTACAGTATATAGTTTGGAAAATTACATGTGCAGGCAATTGACAGGAAGTGGAACTCGATAGACCTTGGTTTTCTTTTGCCTGGCAAATTATTTTGATCTTATGATTAAGAATATTATGCTAGATAGATATTCGGGGAGGACAAATTTGCAGGGCTGCAGGGAGAGAGTGGGGGAGTGAGATTGATTTGGACAGCTCAAAGAGCCGGCACACATATGATGGACCAAATAGTCTCCTTCTGAGCTGTAGATTTGGTGTTTCCATGATTCGATGATTATAAATATCCCACCAGGAATCAAACCTTTCTACATCAGTTTACTGGGCTCTCAGCAAGAAAATCAGTGAACCAAATGCTCCTTCATACAGTTCCTGGCAGTGGATACTAAACATGTTGATTTTTCCTGAGACCAGCCCATTGATTCTGGCCTGATTCTAAAACGGATCTTATTTTGACACCTATTTATTCTAAAATATGGCCCCTCTTGGTGTGTCCACTACTCCCTTTGCCACAAGTCAACATACTCCTACATCTACGTCTGGCAGGCCCCATGTCTAGTAATGCTTGTGGACATTGGTTGATGTCCCAGCCTGATTAATTTGGCTATTCATTCCTTGGCTGTTTGCAGGATCTTCCAAGTGCAAAATTGCCTACAAATTCATAGTCACTGCACATCTCAGTAAAATCCTGTGATGCACTTTCAGACGTCTCAACGACGTGATAGGGCACTATACCAAACCAAATGCAATGATTATCATATTATAAAGTAGCTGCCAAGTTTACTCACAATCAATACAGTTGTGCAATACTGTACTTATTCAAAATAACAAAATTACATTTGTATAGCACCTTTCACAGGAGGATGCCGCTTAGGTGCTGGACAGTCAGGGCTCACGACCCGAGTATGGTGGGGCAAGGTTGGGATGAGGGTGGGCAGAGAGGTAGAAGGACGGTTGAAGGCACAGTCGAAAAGGAGAGTCTTGAGTCCAGCCTTGAAGGAGGCAAGGGAAGGAGCAAAGCGAAGGGATTGTGGGATGGAGTTCCAAAGAGTGGGGGCAGAGAGGCTGAAAGCCTGACCACCGATGGTAGGGTGGGTCAGGCAGGAGACATGGAGCAGGCTGGAGCCTGCTCAACAGAAGGAGTGGACAGGTTGAAAGGGGATCAGCAGGTCAGAGAGTTAGAAGGGTACAAGGCTGTGGAGGGCCTTGAAAGTGAGGACGAAGATATTCTATTCTCTGGGTGGAGCTGGGCCAGGGTGGAGGTGATGGGGTCACGGAGCCTGGTGCAGGAGAGGACATGAGCTGCAAAGTTCCAGATCACCTGCAGCTTGTGGAGGGAAGCATTGGGGAGGCCACCAAGGAGGGAGTTTCCTTAGTCAAGCCTTGAGGTGACAAAGCACTTTCCAAAGAGCTTTACGAAATTCTGAGATATTACGGTATGTTATGAAACATAGATTCCTGCAGCATAGAAGGAGGCTATTTGGCCCATTTTGCCTTTGGAACAAAATTACCCAATCACTCCCACTCTCCTGCTCTTTCCTCATATCCTTGAATTTTTTCTCCCTTTCAAATAAATATCCTATTCTCTTTTGAAAGTTATTATTGAATCTGTTTCTACCGCCCTGTCAGGCAGTGATTTCCAGATTCTAACAACTTGCTGCTTTAAACAAATTCTGCTCATTCCATCTGTGGTTCTTTTGCCAATTACGTATCTTGAATCTGTGTCCCCTGGTTACTGACCCACCTGCCAATACAAACAGTTTCTCCGTATCTACTCAAAAACCCTCATAAATTTGAACACCTCTATTACATTTTCTTTAAGGAGAACAAACCCAGCTTCTCTAGACTCTCGACATCTGAAGTCCCTCATCCCTGATAGCATTCTGGTAAATCTCCTCTGCAGCCACTTCAAGGCCTTGATATCAAAGTGTAGTGCCCAGAATTGGGCTCAATTCTTCCAATCTGACTCAAGCTGAAGCCAAAGTGGTGATTACAACAACAACTTCGATTTATATAGCGCCCTCCATGCTGGACGGAGTCTCAGAGCGCTTCACAGTAGCAGATCCTGGGACCAAGCTAGGGGCAGGGGCAGAAACGTGACCAAAAGCACAGTCGAAGAGAAAGGTCTTTAGCTGTGACCTGAAACTGGGAAGAGAGGGGACGAGACGCAGAGAGTGAGGAAGGGAGTTCCAGAGCCTCGGGGCGTAGTGGCTGAAGGCACGGCTGCCGAGGGTGGAGCGGAGGACTTGGGGGACATGGAGGACGCCAGACCCAGAGGAGCGATGGCAGCAGGTGCTGGTTTGTGGGGAGAGGAGATCAGAGAGATAGGGGGGTGCAGAGGAGTGGAGGGATTTGAAAACAAGGGTGAGGATCTTGAAGTCGATCCTCTCTGGGATAGGGAGCCAGTGAAGTCTGGCAATGACTGGGGTAATGGGGGAGCAAAGCTTGGAGTGGGTGAGTATGCAGGCGGCAGAGTTGTGGATTAGATGGATTTTGTGGATTGTGGTGGAGAGGAGGGTGTTGCAATAGTCCAGCCGAGAGGTGACAAAGACATGGACCAAGGTTTCAGCGGCTTTTGGGGTGAGGTATTGCCAGAGACGGGCAATCCGTCGGAGGTGGTAGAAGGCAGTGCTGGTAACGGACCGGATGTGGGGGATGAAGGACAGTTGGGGGTCGTACCTGACACCTAGGTTACGCACAGGTTCGGAGAGTTATAGGGGCAGGCCAGGAATGTGGAGGAGGTGAGAGCCATGTGAATGGAGATGTTGATGAAAGCCAAGGAGTATGGCCTTCGTCTTGTCAACATTCAACTGCAAGAAATTTGCGCTCATCCAGCCCCTGATATCTGACAGGCAGGCTGACAGAACATCAGGGGACTGGGAGTCGCAAAGTGAAGTGGAGAAATAGAGTTGTGTGTCATCCGCGTACATGTGGAAGTGTGCTCCCCATGTCTGCGGATGACATCCCCAAGAGGGAGCGTATAGATGAGGAAAAGGAGGGGGCCAAGGATGGATCCCTAAGGTACCCCACAGGTAACTAGGTAAGATCGGGAGGAAAAACCGTTTGTGGAGATGTACTGCGGGCGGTTTGTGAGGTAGGACTCGAACCAGGCGAGTGCGGTCCCACCGAGGTAGATGACAGAGGACAAGCGGTGGAGGAGGGTGGTGTGATCGACTGTGTTGAACACAGCTGACAGGTCCAGGAGGATAAGGAGGCAGAGGGAGCCCTGGTCACAGATAGAGAGGATGTTGTTTGTGACTTTCACAAGCGTAGTCTCTGTACTGTGAGCAGGGCAGAAACCGGATTGGAGGGGTTCGAAGAGTGAATGGGAGGAGAGTTGGTTTGCACTTAATAGATAATAAATTAATAAATTTTATTAATAGATAATTAATGATTTACATAATAAACTTATTAAATAATAATAATAATAAACCTTGCATTTGATATAGCACTTTTTAAGTCTTCTAGATGTCTCAAAGCGCTTCACAGAATAAATAAATAAACACTGTAAAGTGACTATATTTGTGGGTGAAACACGGTAGCCAATTGCACACAGCATTGTTCCATGAACAGTTGTAGATTGAAATGACAAATTATTTTATATTTTTCTTGAGGGATTATTATTAGGCTTGTGGAGTATCTTGCGTAAGGTTTCGCCCTGCCTGGAATCAAACTCAGGTCTCTCACTTGTAAGGTGAGTGCTCTAACCACTGAGTTACAGGACTCCACAAGGTTTAGTTTAAGGCTTAATTTCTTTCTTTGATACACTGTTTATTCCTTGTTCCCCACCCACAAGGAGGGAGTTTGGAGCCTTCACAATATCTGATGATGTTTGCCTCCTTTGCCAATTTACTCCCACCCTCCAAAACCGTTTGGCTTCTTCTGGGGAAGTGCAGTGTATTTCAGGGGACAATCCATGACTGCTTGTGGGCAACTGCTGTGCACAATCAGTGACTCCTAGTCATTCTCTCGATGTCTCATCCAAGTGGCCACAGGCATGAGTTCGCCTAGATGTAGGCAAAGTTTTGACTAAGAATTTGGCTCTATGCCCTGTAGCTCTATGGTTAGAGCACTTGCCTCACAAGCGAGAGACCTGGGTTTGGAAAAAACGTTGGGCAAGTTTCCTTACTCTACATGCCTCTGTTGACCTAGAAATAAGTAGGAACCCAGTTGTTAGTTGATTGGTGATGGGGGTGATGGCGTCAGGTTTGACACCCAACAGTCCTTCCTCCCCCACATCCGGTCCCTCACCAGCACCGCTTTTTTCCACCTTCGACATATCACTTGTCTCCGGCGATATCTCACCCCCAAAGC
The DNA here is from genome assembly GCA_035084275.1 of Hydrolagus colliei. Classification (NCBI taxonomy): domain Eukaryota; kingdom Metazoa; phylum Chordata; class Chondrichthyes; order Chimaeriformes; family Chimaeridae; genus Hydrolagus; species Hydrolagus colliei. Next base: position 73,001,100 of record CM068745.1, read on the forward strand.
CGCTGAAACTCTGGTCCATGTCTTTGTCACCTCTAGGCTGGACTATTCAAATGCCCTCCTTGCCGGTCTCCCCTCCACCACAATCCATACAGAACTCTGCCACCTGCATTCTCTGTGCACAATTGGCTGCCGTGTTTCACCCACAATATATATAATAATCAATTCACATTGCACATTGAGATGCTTCGATGATATGATAAGGCACTGTATCAAATACAAGGATTATTACTATTATATGTTGGTTCTGGATGGGGTGCAGCAGTGATTCACCAGAATTATACCAGGGTTTAAAGGGTTAAATTATGAGACCAGGTTGCATAAACTTGGTCTCTGTTCTTTGAGTTTAGAATCTTCTAACAACAACAACAAAATTTCATTTGCATAGTGCCTTTCACATCGGGAAGACGTCCCAAGGCACTGGGATGTCCAGCGATTCCAGGATGATCTGATTGAAGTTTTTAAAATAATGAAGGAATTCACTAAGGTAGCTAGAGAGAAACTGTTTCCTGTGGTGGGTGGGAATCCAGAACTAGGGCGGCAGCATCATAACATTAGAACCAGGCCATTTAGGAGTGAGATTAAATTGGGAGGCAGTTTTTCACCCAAAGGGTCGTGGAAATCTGGAACTCTCACCATCTCCCAAAAGGCTGTGGATTATAGCTGGATCCAATCACATTTTCAAGACTGGAATAGATAGATGTTTGTTAGGTCAGGGTATCAAGGGTAATGGTAGGTAACTGGACTTGAGGTACTGATCAGCCATGATCTAATCGAATGGTAGAACAGGCTTGAGGGGCTGAATAGCCTCCTCCTGTTTCTAATGGGTATTTCCTTAGTAATGAGAGAGGTCAGAGTTTCAGTCCAAAGGGCAGACTGACTGTATGACGAGGGCGAACATAACATTTTTGAAATACTTGCCCCAAATACAAGATTAATTCTCTTAAGATTTGTGACCATACTCTCATAACAGATAAAATAAATGAAGTTTGTGCCTAGAATGTAAAGCGGGTCTGTCTAATTTTCCATACTAATTTCTTATTAGAAAATGTGCAATTATCCACTAGGTAGATTCAGGCGGAGAATTTTGTCTGACACGAGCAGAATGATACTAGGGATGAGGGACTTCTAATATATGTGTAGAGACTAGATAGGCTGGGATTGTTCTCCCTAGAGCAGAAAAGGTTAAGGGGAGATTTAATAGAAGTGTTCAAAATTATTAGGGTTTGACAGAGTAGATCGGGAGAAACTGCTTCCTCTGGTGGGTGGCTCGGTAACCAGAGGACACAGATTTAAGATAATTGGCTAAAGAACCAGAGGGGAGACAAGGAGAAATTTTTTTTACCCAGAGAATCATTAAGGTCTGGAATGCACGGCCTGAAAGGATGGTGGAAACCGATTCGATAGTAGGTTTCAATCAAAGGCATTTTTAACGTCAGTGCAATTGGTGCAACGTACCGACGGATCCCTCATATTGCAGGCCCCCAAAAGTAATGCAAAAATGAATAAGAATGGGAGTGATTTGAGTGTGCTGTGCTCTTGTCTTTTGTTAAATATAGCGAAAACAAGAGCTCTCCCCAGCCCGGCGGAGCAGGCGGTCCACCTAAAGAGGCATCGCACCCACTGAAAGTTAATTTTTACATAAAATAAAATTATGCATGTGTGCGCACTTATTAAGGTGTTCATACGCACTTATTAAACTTACTGTCAGTGATGGGCCCCCTAAAAAAAAATTGATCGAGTAGTTTGAAGTCTTAAAAATGCCTCTGATTGGATTAGATAGATGCTTGACAAAATGTTTGGGGTAAGAGAGGGGAAATGGGACTAGTTGGACAGATAGCTCTTTCAAAGAGCCGGTACAGGCATGATGGGCTGAATGGGCCTCCTTCTGTGCTGTAGGATTCTATTATTCTATTTTTCCATGAAACCCATCATCTTTCTTAAGACCAAAATCAGATGAGAGTTCCATGTATGTATGCTGCCTACACCTAGAAATTTCCCTATGTCTCCAATGGAAGGCACTCTGTTTCTGTCACGGCTTAGCTCATTTCTGAAACATCAAATGGGCTGAAGAATATATTTTACGACTTTGGTAATTACATATTTCTTATTGAGAAATCATATCTGTGGAGTCCTGTAGCTCAGCGTTTAGAACATTCACATTACAAGTGTAAGACCTGTGTTCAAATCCAGACAGGCCATGGTAAAACCATGGACACGTTTCCTTACTCCACATGTCTAATAATAATCCCTCCAAATTTTTTTTTTTTTAAATAGGTAATTTGAATTCACGACTGTTTTGGGGACACTGCTGTGCGCAATTGACTGCCACATTTTTGCCCACAAATATACTTTACAAATTCACTTTACAGTATATTATGTGAAGCAATTTGACACTCTAGAAGACGTGAAAAGCACTACATCAAAATGCAAGGATTATTATTATTATATAAGAAACACTGCAGATTAGACTGCAGTAATATAGTTATCTAGAGTGCCCTCGCATCGTGTTTAATTTGCTTGTCTTACATATGAGAGGACCAGGGCTCGATTCCTGACCAGGGTGGGATGAAACCTTAGGTAAGTTTCCTTACTCCACAAACTTGCTTGCCTCTGTTTACCTAACAGTAAGTAGAAAGCTGCTTGTTAGTCGATTGGCAGATTGCTTTCTGGGAGTAATAATCCTTTAAAATATACGTGGTCATTCAATTCACGACTGTTTCTGAGACCTTTGGCTGCCGAATTTTGCCCACAAAATACACAGCCAATTCACTGTTTATTCTGTGAAGCACTTTGAGATGGCTTGAAGACGTGATAAGGAGCTATATCAAATGCAAATGCTGATTATTAGTATTATTATTATAGTGATTCACAGCTCAAGCTACATATCCCAATTGCAGTTTGCTTTTGGATTGTGAACTCCGGGGGAGGAGGAGAGTTGGGTTACACACATAATATTTTTTGTACCTCGTACACCGTGTTGTATATCTTATGCACTCAATGTTTAATTCGAAAAGGAATCAGAAGAAACCAAAGCAGAGGAGTCGGGTGTTTTTTCAGCTGTGGAGCCCACACCGTTGTCTCTTTGGACAAAATAAAGAGGCTGTTATCCCCTCACAGAGGCGAATAACATTTTTGCAGCAAAATACAGTATAAATAAATAAATTCAACTCCACATAAACAAATACCCGATCCAAGCGTAGAATTCCCATACACCAAATCACTTCCCTGTCACTCCCATTATATCAACACATCGGGGATGTGGTGGGCGAGTGAGAACACACGCCTACACAATGTTGCTCTTTTGCAGAGCCTGATGAATAAGCAGCACAACTCTAAGTTGCTTCCCACCTTGAAAATCTCACCACATACCCCAGTCTAATGGATAAATGAACCACTCCTCATCAACAACAACCACAAATTACATTTATATGGCGCCTTTCATGCCAGGAGGACATCCCAAGGTGCTGGACAGTCAGGGATCCACAACCAAGCTGGTGGTTGGGATCAGGAAGGGTGGAGGGCAGAGAGGATAGGGATAGGAAAGTGACTAAAGGAACGGTCGAAGAGGAGCGGTTTCAGGAGGGGCTTTGAAGGAAGAGAAGGGAGCAGTCAAGCCTGAGGGACTGTGGGATTCAGTTCCAGAGGATGGGGGCAGGGAGATTGAAGGCCCGCCCGTCAACGGTGGGGGATGTGAAGCAGGTTGAGCGGTGGGAGCAGATAGGTTGGTAGGGGGATAGGAAGTCACAAAAGTAGGGAGGAGGAAGATCCATGGACGGCTTTGCTCTACCCAAGAACTTACAAGCATGTGAGTCAGATGAGCTCAGTTGGTAGCACACTCACATCTGAATCAGAAGGTTGTGGGTTCAAGCATCCACGTTGGGTTTTGGAACTCGTATGTCGCGGCTGCCATTCCAATACACTAAAGTGGGGTGGGCTATGTTGTTGGAGGTGCTTATCCTTCAGATGAGATGGTAAACCAAGGTCCCATTTGCCTGGTCAGGTGGATGTTAATGATTCCATGGTCCTGTTTGGAAGAGGAAAGGAAGTTTCTCCCAGTGTCCAAGGTAACAAGCCCCCAGATAAAACAAGTCATTCTCTTCCAGTACGAAAATAATAATAATCCTTGCATTTAATATAGTACCTTACCATGTCATTGAGACTTCTCAAAGTGGGTTGCAGTATAGACTATATATGTTGTGAGCAACACGTGTTTGTTAATTGCACACAGCAGTGTCCCACTGTTGGGATTGACTGACCAAATAATTATTTTAAAAAAATACATTTTGGAGGGGTTATTACCCCCCGGAAAAGTAACTAACAACCGAGTTCCTACTTACCCCTAGGTAAACAGTGGTGTCTGGAGTGAAGAGACTTGTCTAACATTTCTTGATCAGCTTCTTTCTTTTCCTCCTGTATGACTTTTTGGGGAGAGGGATGTTTACAAAAGTGGGATGATTTTCATGAACCAAGTTGAGTCACGTATCAAGCCACTCTTTCTTGCAAATACAGTGTGTGTGTAACAGAGCAAATTAACTTAAAGGCACCATTTTTTTTGGCGGGTGGAAGGTTCACTGAGAAGCCTCATATGGCTTTCTGGACAGAGTACAAAGTATCTCTTTTCTTTTGATCTACTGTCTTAAGCTGCAAAGTAAAATCTGATAATTGGGTCAAGCAGGAGAAGAAACTCTCCAATAAAGCTCCATTCATTTCCTCTTCCCATTCCCTGCCTTTTAATGTTCCTTTGCTCAGTCAGGTCCTGTTAAGAAAGAGTCAGCTGCAAGCAATGAGGATGCGTCGCTTCTATAAAGTTCCATCGCTTTATAGAATACCTTCCAGTCCCCTTATGCTAAGTAGCCGCTTTATTTCACTGCCAACAGATAAAATCTTGATCTATCAGCGCTATGATTCTTTGCTGCCAGAGATTTTCTTGTTAAAAAAGAAGAGGCATTTCCCACAATAATCAGAATGATTTCCATGTGATCCAGTATGCTGCATCGTGTACTCGAGATGTCTCAAAGCACTATCCTGGGATTTACTACAAAGTGCCATGAACTGTACAATTGTTGGACGATTTTTACAAGTGAAACAGTACTATAGAGCAGCTGGTCTTTTAATACTGAATCAAAGAATTCTGGTTGAGATTGAGTCTTGTTGCATACTAGCTTAGAGCACTCGTGGAGAGGGCCTGGGTTCGATTCCTGGGCAGGGCGAAATCTTAGGCAAGTTTCCTTATGCTACATCCTCTGTTTACCCAGCAATACATAGGAACCTGGTTGTTAGGCGATTGGCGGATGGCTCTTCCAGGGGTAATAATCCCTTCAAAAAATACTAATAATTTAGTCATTTGATCCATGACTGTTTGTGGGACACTGCTGTGTGCAATTGGCTGCCACGCTTCACCCATAAGTACACAGTCAATCCACGTCACAGTATTTTCTATGAAGTGCTTTGAGACATCTCAATGCTATGCTAACAGCAGCAACAACAACTTGCATTTATTTACCGCCCTGCAAGCCAGTTGAGGGAGGGAGTTCCAAAGTTTGGTGGCGTAGTGGCTGAAAGCACAGCCGCTGATGGTGGAGTGAAGGATTCAGGGTCGAGGAGGAGGCCGGACCCAGTAGATCAGAGCGAGCGAGCGGATACTGCTGTGTAGAGAAAAGGAGATTAGAGAGGTAGGGGGGGTGCAGAGGAGTGGTGTGTTAAGGCGCTATATCAAATGCAATGAGTACAAAAAGTATATAATTATAATAATCCTGATCTCCTGACATCATTTAACTGATCGTAAGGCTCTGTTGGTGAAGGTGCAGACTTGTCTAGCCTTGAGTCTAGGAAAGTAAATGAGTTCTGTATATTCTTAATGGTATAAACCTGTTCTGTGGAGGAGAGTGGTACGAGGCTGGGTTGGGGGGTGGGAAGTGGGGCAAGGGAGTGAGAAAGGGGAGTCAGCGAGGGGAATTAATAAAGCCAAGCTGTGCTTATTTGGTAGACAAAAGTAAAACAAAAAGGAGAGAACGGTAAACTCAAATCAAGCAAATTGCGCTGGAGGAAACGAAGAGAACGAAAGTAGAAAAAGTGTGATTATAGCTGGGTTTGAATGATCAGATCTCAGATGAATAAATCAGTTTCCTAAACAAGAATGAGACCAAGCATGTGTTCTTTATATAAGACTTTAACAAATATGGAAATAGGTTCAACGGATATAAAGTTACACCGCTCCCACCAAGATGCTTATTGAGTCTTTTTGAACTGTTTTTATGTATAGCTGCAGACTGGGGCTTTGCTGTGTCCTTTACTCCAGCTGCACAGGAACTAACAGGCCAGTCACACACAAACCTGTGGCTCAGATTTGTGGAGTCCTGTAGTTCAATGGTTAGAGAACTCACTTTACAAGCGTGAGACCTGTGTTTTGAATCCAGGCAGATCAGGGCGAAATCATGGACAAGTTTCCTAACTCTACATGCCTAATAATAATCCATCCCCAAATTTTTTTTTAAAAGATTTGTTATTTCAGTCAGCGACTGTTTGTGGGACACTGCTGTGCACATTGGCTACCATGTTTTGCCCACAAATATACAGTCAATTCACTTTATAGTATATTCTGTGAAGCGTTTTGATACATCTAGAAGATGTGGAAAGCGCTATATCAAATGCAAGAAGTAGCATTATTATTATTTACAGTCCAGAGTCCTTTGGCTCAGTGCTTAAGAACACTCGACTTGACTTGGATTCGATTCTCCAGCAGGGCTAAACGTTTGGCAAGTTTCCTTACCCCACACACCCCTGTTTACCTAGCAGCAAGTAGAAATCCGGTTGTTAGTCTATTGACGGATCGCTTTTCTGGGGGGTAATAATCCCTTCAAAAAATGTTTCCCCCAAAACAAATAATAAATTGCTCACTTTAATCTATGAATGTTCATGGAACACTACTGTTTCCAATTGGCTGCCGCGATTTGCCTACAAAATGTACAACCTATTCACTTTAGAGCATATTCTGTGAAGCGCTTTGAAACGCCTCAAAGAAGTGATAAGGTGCAAAAACAAATGCAAGGATTATTATTATTACATCAAATAGGGGCTGGAGAGGTGGAGGAAATGTCTCTCCATTTCCTTCCCCTTCCAGCCCCTGCCCCGCTCCCACCTCCCCTTCTCTCCCTCCATCCGTCCGTCTTCCCACCCCTTTAACATTCCCAAGTTCATGTTCTTGTGAAATGCTCCTTGTTTACACTAAGTCCAGATTTATATCGGTGTAACTGCTTTAGTTGGAAGCACAAACTGTACTGTCGACCTCCGAAGTCTGCTTCCAGTTCAGACTCCCACTCCATCCCTGTAAAACTCTATCTTAACATTTCTCCCACAAAATATACAATCAATTCGCTTTACCTCGCTACATCAAACACAAGGATTATTATTATTTCATTATTATAATTTACAGAATCTAAAATGAAGCCCTGGTTTTATTACTGGGATCTTCTTCTGGAACTTCCTTCATATGGTTTTGTTTTTCATTCATCCTCAGCTCCTCCTTTTCCTCTAACCTAGCTGCAGCTTGAGAAGAATTTGTCCAAAACCCGGAGCTAGCTTTCTTTCTCAACCTGATATAAACTATAAATCTCTCTGGGAGTTGCTTGTACACAACCCCTATAATAGTAATAACACTAATGATACTAATAATGCTATCGATAATAGTACTAAGAATGGGACGTCCTCCCGACGTGAAAGGCGCTATACAAACATAATGCTGTTGTTAATAATAACATTAATCATGGTAACAAAAATAATAACACTAATTATAATAACACCTATAAGAATAACAATAATAATAACAACAATAATAATCTTATCATGTTGTTCAGGCACTTCACAGGATATATTGGGAAGTGGATTGATTGTGGGCGAAACTCGGCAGCCAACTGCACACAGCAGTGTTCCCACAAACAATCAAGGATCCGGTGACCAAATTATTATCAGTTTTTGAAGCGATTACCCCCAGAACATCGATCCACCAATCGACTACCAACCGGGTTCCTACTTACTGCTAGGTGTTTGATTCCCGGGTAAGAAAAATTGCCTAAGATTTTGCCCTACTCGAGAATCAAAAACGGGTCCTTTCACATGGAAAGCACGTGTCTGACCACTGCGCTACGGGATTCCAATGCCAAACAATGCTAACCAGAATTTATCTGGCAATCCCACATTTGCTTTTCAGTTTCTATGTTAGTAATAGCTATTTCCATCCCTATCCCAACCCACACCGCCTCCACATTTCCTGAGACTCCTAACCTCACACCACAATAACCCGGTTGGTCATGTTGCAGCCCTAACATTGGTAGTAAATGAAGCAGTGCTCCCACCTAAAGCAGTGGTTTTATAATAATAATTTAGTGGTGTTTCACATCACCGAAACAAGTCAAAGCGCTTCACTGTGAATCGCTCTGGTGTGCAGTTTGTGGCGAAATATGGCAGCCAAACAGAGCTATGTAGTGAATTACCTATTTGATCTGGGGGATTGATGGCCAGGACATCAGGAGAAACTCTTCTCTTTTATAATACTACTACTCCTAATAATAATAATAAACCTTGCACTTGATATAGCACCTTATCCTTATCATGTCATCGAGACATCTCAAAGCGCTTCGCGGGATATACTGTAATCGAATCAAGGTCCACTCATTTGCAAGATAAGTTCTCAAACCACTGAGCTACAGGACATAAATGCAATCACCAATTTCGGGAGTGCTCACTGTGTGCGTAGAATAACTATTGGTGTTTGGCTGACTGTTTCACCAATTATCATTGGTTGCATTGTTCCTGCACAATGTAAAAATAATGCATAGTCGACAAGCACTTCTCAAGTCTTTTACTGGCTCCCCTGAGCTGAACTCTCAAACCAGTATACTGTATGGTCAACAATGTCTGTGGGAACATTCACAGTAGGTAGGAAATGACTCTGTGTGAGCCATCCTGAGATGGAAACAGTTACAATGGCAACAAATTAGATTTGTACTGCGCCTTTCAACAACAACAAAATTACATTTACAGAGAGCCTTCACTTTAGGAGGACATCCCAAGACGCTGGAGGTGCCAAGGCACTTTCACCTCTGGAGGACATCCCAAGACGTTGGACAGTGAGGGCTTTGAATTTGAGCTGGGGTTGAGATCAGGAGAAGTGGAGGGCAGCAAGGGTGGGTTGGATAGGAGGGTGACCGAAGGCGTCTGAAAAGGAGGGTCTGGAAATGGGCACTGAAAGAGACAAGGGAGGAAGCAAGCTGAAGGCAATGCAGGATGGAGTTCCAATAGGGTGGAGGCAGAGAGGCTGAAGGCCCAACCACCAATGGTCTGGCCTACTCCTTTTACCCCATATCCTCCGCTCCACCATTGGTGGCCGTGCCTTCAGCCACTACGCCCCAAAGCTCTGGAACTCCCTTCCTCACTCCCTTCGCCTCGCCCCCTCTCTTCCCAGTTTCAGGTCTCAGCTAAAGACCTTTCTCTTCAACCACGCCTTTGGATACCTATCTGCCCCTGGCTCAGTCACGGGATCCGTTATTGTGAAGCACTCTGAGATGCCGTCCTTAGACCTATATAAATCTTAAGTTGTTGTTGGTGGTGGTGGGGCAGGCTGGGCGGGGCATGTGGAGCTGACCAGAGCCTGGGAGTGTACAACTCACATTTACACAGCAGTTAATCTGGTTAGAAAGCAGAGGTGACAGGGTCAAAGAGGAAAGTCTCCAGGTACTATCTACAGACAGTCGAGATGTGCTCCACTTGCCAAATTAGATGCAAGGCTTATTGATTGACTTACTTACTTATAACTAATATAAGTTTGTTGTTTTTGTTATTTATTTGTTTTGCTGTTTTTGGCTTTATTCGACCTTCGATAGACTATTCTTGACGAGTCTCTTTGTTGTTGCTAACAAGGCTATTTACTGGTTGTGACTCCCCAGGAAGACTGAAGTCAGCATTGAGTTGCACTGAACACAGATCAGAACTTGGGTTTTTGCATTAGCTAGAAAAAGCTTTATTTTGTATAAAATAGAGGAAATGCACACAAGTTAATGAAGACTATAAAGCAAAGGGAGCTAAGGTTGTGTTATATCTGTCCCACTGCTTCCTGCAGAGTAGCACTTGATATATATACAATCATAAATATAGCAAACATTATATATATGTCTGAAAATTCTGCATGGATTCTACAAAATTAATGAGATAAAGTCAATAAGCACAGCAGTGAATAACCCAACACTGGTGGAGCTGAACAGGATAGGGGCTCATGAATTATTGGAAATTATAGATCGTCAAGTTTTCCTGAAGTAGTTTATTGATTTTCATTCCCAGTGGTTTGTAATTCATTGCTCTTGGCATTGTCAAAAAGCAATTATATGACTTTTACAATAGGGTGAAACAGAAAGAAATGTCTTCCGTAGCCCAGTTGGAGGGGGGTGGGGGTGGAGTGGTCGAGGTGGGAGTGGGAGGTGGTGGGGTGGCTGCGGAGGGTTGGAGGGAATGTCCGAAAATCGTGGACAGAATGGCGAGGAGTCTCATGTCTGCATTCAAATTCCTTCCACGGCCTCATGCCCCCACACTATCTCTCCGACTCCCCGCAACTCTACCCTTCCGGAAGCTTCCCCTCACTCAGCGGACAGCAGACTGCTTAATTTCCCCAGGTCTGTCTGCCCCATCCTCCATGAGTGAGCTTTCAGCTATGGAAGCTTCCTGTAGCTCAGTGGTTAGAGTGCTCGCCTTGCAAGCGAAATACCTCAGTTTGATTCCTGGCCGGGGGGGGAAACCATAGGAAAGTTTCCTTACTCCACACGTCTCTGTTTACCTGATAGTAAGTAGGAACTCGGTTGTTAGCTGGTTGGCGGATCGTTTTTCTGAGGGTAATAATCCCTTAAAAATAATAATTTGGCCACTCAACTGTTTGTGGGACAATTGACTTGAGACGCCTCAATACCATGATAAGGTGCTTCACATTGTAAAGTGAATTGACTGCATATTTTATGGGCGAAACGTGGCAGCCACACAGCAGTGCCCCCAACAGTCATGGATTATGATGAAGCGCTTTAAGGCGTCTCAGTGACATGATAAGGAGCTGCATCAAATGCAAGGATTATTATCATTAATGTTATTATATCCTTTTAAGCACTTTAAGACGTCTTAACTACATGACAGTTGTGCTATATCAAATGCGAAGATTATTATTGTGATAATTAAATCACATTTCAGTTCATTTGAGAGCAAGTCACAATGGAGGCCACAGCCAAACCCAGAGGTGAAAATAGCAATTTTGGATTCTTTGTTTTTGTATTGTATAAAATTGAAGGATACAGGGTGCAGCTGCACAGTACTGTCTTGTACTGTACAGGAGCTGAGTGCAACTCACTGCATCCTCCACCACTCCCCTCCCTCCTCTCTCCCACCAGCACTGTGTAACAGGCTGGCTTCCACGGCAGAAATTGTTGGCTGATCTTCAAAAGCCCAGCCGTTTTTCATCTCAAACTTGCATAACACATTGGTAGAAGGGCACATTATAATCCTAATCTTTACATCTGATGTAGTTCCTTTCATGTCAGGGGGACATCTCAAAGTGTTTCTTCACGGGTTTTACTGTAACATCAACATTTCTAAAACAACTTAAAGTGCTGTATTTTACCTTCTTCAACACCATCACCCACCTCCCCACGTTCAGCCACTAGTCCCGAAACTCTGGAACACTCCCCTCAATCCCTCTACTTTTCCTCCTCTCAAATCTTGCCTGAAAACTTTCCTCTTTGATCGTGTTTATTCATCCAAACTAAGTTTGAGATAATAATAATCTTTCCATTTGATAAAGCACCTTGTCATGGTATTAAGACGTCTCAAAGCGCTTCACAGAATTTACTGACAAGTGAATTTACTGTCTATTTTTGGGTGAAACGCAGAGGTTAATAGCATACAGTAGTATCCCACAAACAGTTATGGATTGAGTTACCAATTTTTTTTTAGGGATTATTACCCCTGGAAAACAATCCGCCAATCAACTAACAATCAGATTCCTACTTGCTGCTAGATAAACAGAGGTGTGTGTGTGGCATAGAGAAACTTGCCTAAGGGTTAGCCCCAGCCAGAAATTGAACCAAGGTCCTCTCGCTTGATCTTGATCCTGAACTGGTAGTGCAAAGGGGATGGGAAGAAATTATTTGAGTTTTCCCCAGTCTGCAATCTGTTAGTTACATGTTGATTCCTGGCAAACCTTTCACACAATACATCCTTACCTTCTAGTGGAGCTGCTGCAAAGGGAAAAAATATGTGTTTTAATTCTTTTTAAGTTGTTTGGCCCACCGTTGCTACATATTAAACGCATGTTTGAATGAAAGGAAATGAGATGTTGCTACGTGCACATAGATCGCCTATGAAAATACAGTCACCCTACTTCACACCAAAATGATAATGAAATAACAATAATGCTTCCATTTGATAAAGTACCTTATCGTCGTTGAGACATCATTGAGACATCTCAAAGCGCTTCGCAGAATGCACTGTGAAGTGAATCGACTATATATATATTGTGGGTGAAACGCAAAACAAAATCCAGTGAAGTGCTTTGGGATGTCTTCCAAATAAAAGGGAAACGGAGAACATGTCTATTATATTATATCAAATGAAAGGATAATTGTTATTATTACTACCTTACAATAAACTAGGTAACAAAAGTGTGAATCATGAGAGAGCAATTGAGGTGTCAATTTCAAATATGTATTTCTCTTTGTGACATCTGCTTTTAATACCCTGAGAATTCAAAGTCCTCCTAGTTTGAGCCTTTACGACATGGACATTGTGGAGTCCAGTAGCTCAGTGGTTAGAGAACTCGCCTTACAAGCGTGAGACCTGTCTTTCAAATCCAGGCAGGTCAGGGTGAAACCTTGGGCAAGTTTCCTTACTCCACGTGCCTAATAATAATCCCTCCCAAAAAAATTGGTCATTTCAATCCACGACTGTTTGTGGGGACGCTGCTGTGTGCAATTGGCTGCCACATTACGCCCACAAAATGTACAGTTTACTATATCCTGTGAAGCTTTTTGAGATATTTTGACTTGACGCTATATCAAATGTAATTATTATTATTCTTAAAGGAAACTCTGATAGTCCAAAATGATATAACAACAAAAACAACTTGGATTTATAAAGCGCCCTCCATGTGCCCTCCAAGCATCTCAGAGCGCTTCACAATAACGGATCCTGGGACTGAGCCAGGGGAAGGGGGAAAAAGGTGACCAAAAGACACAACTCGAAAATAGGAAAGGAGGGCCAAGGCAAAGGGAGTGAGGAAGAGAGTTTCAGAGCTTCAGGGCATAGTGGCTGAAGGCACGGCTGCCAACGGTGGAAGAGAGGATTTGGCTACAAAGAGGAGGCCAGACTCAGTAGATAATGCTATTACATTGAAACCCTTCTAATTTCACCAGCCATTTTAAACCCAACCACAATTGACAGGCTATAAAAGAACTAATGTATTGCCTTCACAGCTATCAGACAGAGCTGACAGGATCTGATCCCTATAGTTTTAATACAATTACGTGATTAAAGAAAAGTCACATCTATCCAGTCAGTTTCTACTGGCTACACGGGTAAGCAATATTGCTGTCAATAATCTCTCTAGGCCTCGGTCTAGTGGTCAGCCCTTCAACCACACATCCACATTGAAGTTAATGCTTTCCATCAATGCTTGGAAAAGTCTCCAATGAAGGGGCTCAGGATCTTTTGGGATTTTGATCCTCGCGCGAGCGAGCTTTTCCTTGTCAATTGGCGGCCTGGCTTCAAAGAAGCCTCTCGCTGTTGAGCACGCATTGAGTCATGGCCGTTTTACATCAAAGCTCCATCAGAGTCATATCGTGTTACTCCAAACTACCCTCCCTCCGAGTTCTTCACTCGAAACCTTGACCGGCATGTCAGGTTGATGTTGTCGGGGAGCTCTCCCGCTCTCTATCTCTCTCTCTGCCAATTTGGCGCTACGTCAATCACTGTTGCTTTCGGCCGTGATATCAAAACCAAACTAGTTTCTAAACGAAACTGTCTTCAACTCGCTTCGGAGAAAGACCCGATCAAATAAACAATGAGCAAAGTGTAGAGTCATCAATTGATTTTCTGGCTTGCTAATGACATTTTATTGAGCTGACAAAGTGCCCCACAAACAGAGGGGGAAAAGTGGTTACCTACTTGTGGGAAAACTTTTGTGGATTTTTGCTCAATATGTGACCGTTGGGCAAATACTCGTTTCCTATGCAAGGAATTTAATTGATTTTTTTTATATAAGTGATTTTTTTTTCTCAAGCGCTTTAGTCACGACAAGCAAAATTTGCAGGACACCAGAATTAAGAGAACAAAAAGATACAAAACCCCATGTTGATGGAACATGTTTGTGGGACATTGCCGTCCGCAATTGACTGCCGTATTTCAGCCACAGAATACATAGTCAATCCATTTTATACTGTAGTATATTCTATGAAGCACTTTGAGATGTCTCTAAGACGTGATAAGGCGCTATATCAAACGCAAGCATTGTTACTTTTGTTATAAAATAATACTTTGATTACTCAATCCACTGTTTGTAAGACATTGCTGTGGAGCAATTGGCTGCTCAATCCACAAAATACAGTCACTACACTTTACAGTATATTCAATGAAGCACTTTGAGTCATCTCAACAATGTGATAAGGTGCTATATCAAATGCAACAACAACAACAAAATTGCACTTATATAGCACGTCGAGAGAACGTCCCAAAGCACTGAACAGTCAGGTCGGGACCCGAGCGGGGCGGTGGGGGGGGCGGTGAGGGTCAAAGTAGGGGGAAGGAGAGTGGGAGAGGGGGAAGAGTTAGTGGGGCAGCTGAAAACGCAGTCCAAGAGGAAGGTCTTGAGACCGGCCTTGAAGGAGGAAAGGGAGGAGGCGAGGCGGAGGGGCTGTGCGATGGAGTTCCACAGTGTAGAGCAGAGAGGCTGAAAGCCCGGTCGCCGATGGTTGGGCGATTAGGGCGATGGACGCATAGCAGGCCTGAGTCTGAGGAACAGAGGGTGCGGGCAGGCTGGTAGGGAGACAAGAGGTCAGAGAGATAGGCGGGGGCAAGGCCGTGAATGGCCTTGAAAGTGAGGACAAGGATCTTGAATTCGATCCTCTGGGTGACAGGGAGCCAGTGGAGACGGGCGAGGGTGGGAGTGATGTGGTCGCGAAGCCAGGTGCGGGAGAGTACATGAGCTGCAGAGTTCTGAATAATCTGCAGCCTATGAAGGGAGAAGCTGGGGAGGCCGACGAGGAGAGAGTTCCTGTAGTCGAGCCTGGAAGTGATAAAGGCGTGGATGAAAGTTTCGGCGGCGGGGGGTGAGGTAGTGGCGGAGTCTGGCAATATTGCGGAGGTGATGGAAGGCTGTGCCGGTCATGGAGCGGATGTGGGGGAGGAAGGATAGTTTGGGGTCGAACAAGATGCCCAGATTCCTGATTGGCTTCGAGAGTGGAGAGAGCAGCCTTGAACGCTGATGTTGTCAGCATCTAAGGTGCTAAGGCGCTGATGTAAGCCAATCTTCCATTTTGTTGACATTGAGTTGTAGGAAGTTTGCCCTCGTCCAGGACTCGATGTCGGACAGACATGCTGTCAGTACGCCAGTGGTCCTGGAATCGAGGGTTGGGTTGACGCGAATAGGTAGAGATGGGTGTCATGTGACCTTGACCAGGGCAGTTTCTGTGCTGTGGGAGGCACGGAAACCCGATTGGAGGGGTTCGAGGAGTTAGTGTTGTGTGAGGAAAGAGCTGGGAGGCAATCACTCTTTCAAGGACCTTGGAAAGGAAGGGGAGGTTGGAGATGGGCCGGTAGCTAGATAGCTGCGATGCATTGAGTCAAGGGTTTTTTAGGATGGGGATGATGTTGGCGGTTCTGAGGGCAGTGGGAACAGTCCTGGATGAGAGGGACAGGATTATTATCATTATACATCGACAGAGTTTCGCTTGCATCTACCTAACAATTGCCAATATACTGTCTGTTGTATTTTTGCATTCAGTCTGATATTAGCTTTGGAACAGGGCTCAAACACTGTGCTTAATATTAGGGTATACAATCTTACTCAGCCCAGCTTTGTACCAGGCCAACTCCCTGCTTGACAACCTTCCCAACTCTTCCCTCCACAAGCTGTAGATCATTCAGAAATCTGCAGCTCGTATCCTTCCCATAGCAAGCTCCATGACCCCGTCACACCCGCCCTCGCCCAGCTCTACTGGCTCCAGATCCCCTAATGGATAGAATTCAAAATCCTCATCCTTGCCATCAGAGCTCTCCATGGCCTTGCTCCCCCCTATTTCTAAGACCCAACTCCATATAGGCCAGTCTGCTTCTTCTGCCCATTACCTCTCTGACCTGCTGTCCCCCTATGAATCTCCCCACCCACTCCGTCCATTCAGCAGCTCTGGCCTGCTCCATGATCCCCGCCTAACCTGCACTACTATCGGTAGATGGGCTTTCAGCCTCTCTGCCCCCACACTCTGAAACTCCATCCCACAGTCCCTTCGCCTCGCTCCCTCCCTTGCCTCCTTCAAGGCCGATCTCAAGACCCTCCTCTTCGATTGTACCGTACCTTCTGCTGCCCTCCCAATTCTCTCCCTCCCCTCCTAACTCTCTCCCGCCCTTCTCCCCTTGCTCGGGTCCCAACCTGACTGTTCAGCACCTTGGGATGTCCTCCCAATGTGAAAAGCACTCTTTAAATGTAATATTGTTGTTACTTCCTTCAAGGCATGTCTCAAAACCCTCCAGTCCGACCATGCCTTAGGCACTCTCCTACCCTCCATGCCTCCCTCCACCCTACCTGATACCAACCCCCAGCTCAGATCCAGTGCCTTGGGATGTCTTCCTGACATGAAAGATGTTATACATGCAATTTGTATTTTTATTGTTGCTGTACTTGTTCAATGACAACATCCCAACTTGGTATGAATGTTTGCGCTATTCCTTTGTATAAAATATATTACCAGCGAATCGCAGAAAAAGTCAAATGCATTTAAAATAATAATCCTTGCATTTGATATATTGCTTTTCACAACTTTGAGACTTTATTATAATTTAATAATCATTATTATTGTTCAGGGATTGTTATCAGGTGTGTGGAATAAGGAAACTTACCCAAGGTTTGCCCTGTCGGGAATTGAAACCAGGTCTCTTGCTTGTGAGGCGAGTTACCTGACCACGAGCTGCTCCACTACAAGGTCGATTCACTTGACAGTGTATTCTGTGAAGCGCTTTGTGACATTTTATTGAAGTGATAAGGCGCTACATCAAATGAAAGGATTATTATGATGATGATAAGCCAAGAGCAGCACAATCTCCAAATTTTGCTGAAAGCGGCTTTTTATTGGTCCCATGCAACAGAGTATTGCATTCAATTTCAATTAATTGTTCCATATTTCTCTTGGCTCAAGGGAACCTAACAACAACAACAACAACAAAATTACACTTGTATAACGCCTCTCAAGTCAGGAGAACGTTCCAAGGCGCTGGACCTAAAGTTCCCACATTCAAGATATTTCGGGGATTTGAATATGAGTTAGATTAGTGCTACGTTATGACAATCCTTGGCTGAGGACGATACCTCAAAAAACAACTTGCATTCAAATACTTGTTATTCGCCCATAAAAATACACAGTCACTATAATTTACAGTGCATCCTGTGAAGCGCTTTGAGACGTCTCGAAGACGGGATAAGCTGCTCTATCAGATGCAAGGATTATCTATTATATACGAGCGCCCTTTGCAAGTGACTTAAAATGCTCAGATATCAAAGCGGATAATAGTGCTCGATGGAGGCCGGAGTGGAAGGACAACTGAAAGTGCAGCCAAAGAGGTCCAACGCAACGCGATGGATACTGTCGTGACTGTGTAGTTTGTAGGTGAACGTGGCAGCCAGTTTGCACACAGCAACGTCCCCCAAAACAGCCATGAAGCAAGCAAATGGTCAATATTATCCACTGGATTTTCTGACAGGATACCAGGAGTGAGAAACTATCTTCTCTTTTTGAATCCTGCCAGGAAGACTGTTCAGGTGGATGTTAAAGTTTTGCAAGTCTTGTTTTCTTATGATCTTTGATATATGTCCATCACATCATCACTTGTTACAAAAGATTTTCCTGAGCGCTGCCAATTTCCCTACCTCTCCGCCCTATGGAATTCTGTACCCCATAAGGCTCAGTCATTGAACACATTCCAAGACTGCGATCGACACTTTTTTAAAAGCTAAAGGCATTAAGGGATATGGGGATAGGGCTGGGAGATGGAATTAGGATAGAGGATCAGCCATAATCTTACTAAATGGTGGGGCAGGCTCGAGGGGCTGAATGGCCTACTCCTGCACCTACTTCTTATGTTCTTATGTTTAGCCCGTATAAACCTGTCTGCGCTCTCTGCTCAGCAGGCTCTAGCCTGCTCCATGTCCCCTGCCCGGCTCCACCACCAGCAGCGGGGTCTTCTGCCTCTTTGCCCACACCCTATGGAACTCAATCCCACAGTTCCTTCCCCTCACTCCCTCGCCTCCTTCAAGGCACATTGTAAAACCCTTCTCTTCGACCAAGACTTTGGCCACCCTCCTATTCCTACTCTCACTGCCCTGCACCTTCCCTGATCCCGACCCCCAGCTCAGGTCCAAATCACTGACTGTCCAGCGCCTTGGGACATCCTCTTGATGTGAGAGGCACCGTGCAAATGTAATTTTGTATTGTATTGTAAAGCAGTCACTCATTTGAACAAATGAATCATAGAATCCTAGAATTATACGGCAGAAAAGGAGACGATTTGGCCCATCTAGTCTGTGCCAACTCTTTGAAAAGAGCAACTCAATCCCACTGCCCAGCTCTCTCCCCATAACCTGTTCTCCCTAAATAAAGATCTAATTCTCTTTTAAAAGCTGTTATCGAATCGGCCTCCACCACCTTTTCAGGCAATGCATTCCAGATTCGAACAACCCGCTGAGTGAAAAAATTTCTCCTCAGCTCCCCTCTGCTTTGTTTTGAAACTATTTTAAATCTGTGATTAAATCCCGTAACATCTTTCAGGCATCAAGTTTTTTTTTGCACAAGAGCTAGTTTCTGACGACTTTATTAAGAGTTCTCAAGAGGCTATTATTGTGTGAAGTTGAACTCGAGTCTGAAGTCGAACAGTAATTGTAAGTGCCGCATATTGAGATGTCCTCTCAGTCATGCCTGTCTAATGGACTGTGACACCACCTACTTGCCAACTGAGAATCCTGGAGATGAGCTGTGCTAGATAGAGGCAATTTTGTGTGTCAGTGCATGAAAGCTACTGATGTCTCAATCTTTCAAGGATGGTGAGGCACAAGAATATCTAATAATAAATAAATAAATCATCTTTGCACTTGATATAGAGCCTTATCATATTGTTGAGACATCTCAAAGTGCTTCACAAAGTGTTCACAAGCGTGTTGGCCAGGACACCGGGAGTGAGAAACTCATTCTCTTTTCAAATAGCATCACGGGATCTATAAAATTCACTTGACCTCAGTTTAAAGTCTCATCCAAAAGACAAGATAAGGATTTTAAATTGCTTAAGCAATGGAGAAAGAGATGAACAGACATTAGGTTAGTTTTTCTTTGTGTTCAACAGCAGTTCCTGACTGCTGTAGAGTTCACATTAACAATATAACACAATAAAACTAAATTTTCAAAGTGCCTTTCATGGTGGGAGGACATCCCAAGGTGCTGGAGTGGACAGTCAGGGATTTGGGCCCGAGCTGGTGGGTTGGGTGACTGGGGTAATGGAGGGTGGAAGGAAGGGTAGAGGGTGGCCAAAGGCACAGTCGAAGGGGAGGGTCTTGAGACAGGCCTTGAAGGAGGCAAGGGAGGGAGCCAGGCAAACGGAATGTGGCATGGAGTTCCAGAGGGTAGGAACAGAGAGACTGAAGGCTGAATCACCAATGGTGGGGCAGGCCTGGCGGAGGATCCTGCTGAACAGAAACAGTGGGCAGGTTGATAAGGGGTTAGCAGGTCACTGAGGTAGGAAGGGGTAACGTGGTGGAGGATCGTAAAGGTAAGGACAAGGATTTTGAATGCTAACATAGGAACATAGCAGTATGAAGAATCAGAAAAGGCCTTCACAACAACAAAATTTCACTCATAAAGCGCCTTTCACATTGGGAGGACTTCCCAAAGCACTGAACAGTCAGGTCGGGATCCGAGGTGGGGGGAGGGTCGGGGGAAGGGGAAGGAGAGTGGGAGAGGGAGAAGAGTAAGTGAGGGAGCCGAAGGCGCGGTCGAAGAGGAAGGTCTTAAGACCGGCCTTGAAGGAAGAAAGGGAGGAAGCAAGGCGGAGGGGCTGCAGGATGGAGTTCCACAGTGTGGGAGCAGAGAGGCTGAAAGCCCGGCCGCTGATGGTTGGGCGGTTAGGGTGTTGGGCGCGGAGCAGGCCTGAGTCTGCTGAATGGAGGGGGCGGACAGGCTGATAGGGAGACAGCAAGTCAGAGAGATAGGCGGGGGTAAGGCCATGAATGGCCTTGAAGGTGAGGATGAGGATCTTGAATTCGATCCTCTGGGGGATGGGGAGCCAGTGGAGACGGGAGAGGGTAGGAGTGATGTGATCGCAGAGCCTGGTGCGGAAGAGTATACGAGCTGCAGAATTCTGAATGATCTGAAGCCTGTGAAGGGAGGAGCTGGGAAGGCCGATGAGGAGAGGGTTCCCATAGTAGAGCCTAAATGTGACGAAGGCATGTATAAGTGTTTCGGTGGCGTGTGGGGTGAGGGGCAGAGTCTGGCAATATTACGGAGCTGGTGGAAAGCTGTACCGGTCATGGAGCGGATATGATATATGAGCGGATATGAGGGAGGAAGGACAGTTCGGGTCAAGCAAGACCCCAGATTCCTGACTGGCTTTGAGAGATGGAGAGAGCAGCCTTGAATGCTGATGTTGTTAACGCCTGAGGTGTGGAGGCGCTGACACGAGCCAATCAGGAGGGCCTCTGTCGTTGACATTGAGTTGAGGAAGTTGGCCCTCGTCTACACTGAATGTCGGACAGACACACAGTCAGAACGCCAGTAGTCCTGGAGTCAAGGGTGGACGTGGAAAGGTAGAATTAGGTGTCATCCGCATACATGTGGAAATTTACCCCGTGTCTACAGATGATGTCGCCCAGGGGGAGTCCATCTCATTGATCTAATATATACATTAGGGTCCGTCGATATGGACATTTTCCGATTTAGATATATCGATGGGCTCATATCGAGATATATCGATATTTTGGGGGTTTTCGTACTGCGCATTCGGGGTGTGCGCGCATTCGGGGTGCGCGCGCATTCAGGGCCTATCTCCTCAGGAGGTAAATATATTTCTCTCTCTGTGTCTCTCACACTCACTCTCTCCATCTCTGTGTTTTTCTGTCTGTGTCTCTCTCCTCTCTCACATCCCCCCCATCTCTATCTATCTGTATATTATTACATCCACCCCGTCTCTCCCCCCACCCCCACCACCCCGCCCCCATCCCTCTCTCCTCCCCCCCACCGCCGCCGTGCCTCACTCCAACCCCCACCACCATCCCTCTCTCCAACCCCCCCCACCCCTTGCATACCTGTATATTGTATTCGAGTACTATGAATACAATATGGCGGCTTTGCACCTCGGTCTGTGCATTGTGTATAGAGATGAGCATTCTGGGTCTTGTAGTTCAGTGTGCGCGCATTCTGATTTTTTCCCTCGATATATTGATTTTTCGATATATCGATATTTTTTAAATGCTTATATCGGCGTATCGATATGAAAATTATATCGGGTTTTAGCGATATATCGCCGGACCTTAATATACATGCAACACACCTCCCAATCAAAACTCTACTCCAATTCCCTTTTCAATCTACCACCCCCCACCAATACTAACCTGAGCAAACTGTTGCACATAGTTTGTGTACAACTCTGTTTGAAGCCATTCAACCCATTGTGATGTTGTCAGTGTTTGCTCTTTGGATCACAGAATCATCTAGAATCATAGAATATAACAACACCGAAGGAGGCCATTCGGCCCATCGTGTGTGCCAGCTCTTAGGAAAAGCTACCCATTAATCTCATTCCCTCGGCTCATATGCCTTCAAGTACCTTTGAAAGTTGTTATTCAAACTAACTAATTAATTAATCAAATCAATTTTCAAATCAAACTTCCCTCACGTAGGAATTTTTGAATTCCTGAAGTATTTTTAAGACTGAGACAACAACAACAAAATAATATTTGTATAGCACCCTTAATGTTGGGAGGACGTCCCAAGGCACTGGACAGAGAGTATTTTGGACCCGACCTGCGGATAGGATCGGGTATGGGGGGGAAGGTGGTTAATTGAAAACACAGTTGAAAAGTAGGACTTTTAGGTGTGTGTTGAAGGATTCAAGGAATGGGGCTAGGCAGAGGGACTATCGGATGGTGTTCCAGAGGGTGGGGACAGAGTAGCTGAAGAACCGCCTGCCAATGGTGAGGTGTGTGAGGCGGGAGATGGGAAGCAGGCCATAGCCTACTGAGCGGAGGGACCAGGCAGTTTGGAAGGGATTTAGGAGGTTGCAGAAGTAGAGGGAAATGACGCCATGATGGGTTTTGAAGGTGAGGATCAGGATCTTGAACTGTATCCTCTGTGTGATGGGAAGCCAGTGGAGTCGGGCGAGGGTGGGGGTGATAGGATCATGAGAGAAGCAGGAGAGGATATGGGCTGCATGTCTCCCTAAATATTTTTCTCCATTTCAAAATAAATGTGGCTTACTTTAAATTGTAAAGCCGAAACTTACAGCCTGTCTTAACTTGTTAAACCACTTGCCTTAAAATTACACATTAATAATAGTAATATTAATAATGATTTTTGCTTTGATATAGCGTCTTTATCATGACATCAAGATGTTTCAAAGCGCTTCACAGCATTTATTGTAAAGTGCAGTGATTGTATATTTGTGGCATGGGAGACCAATTTATTTGAGGGATTCTTGGCCGGGACAATAAGAGTAACTTCATTTTTATTCCAACAGTCCCATGGTAATTTTAAAAATATATATTTTCAACAGATTACCAAAATTATGGAAAATTCCTAAATTTATCCTGAGCAATAAACCTGGATTTCTGCAGCTTTTCGTATTTGAAAAACAAGCTTTTATTTTAAGACTGAATTCTGTGCGGTCTTACATTTCTGGATAAAGTGGTCATATAAACTGAGACTCAATGTCCTAAATGCTAAATTTAAACTGACACTGTGTTGTAGTGCCTGGGGATATATTGCATTGTTGTAGGTGCTGTCCTTCAGATGAGATGTTAAACTAAGGTCCCGTTTGCCTGTCCAAGTGGACGTTAAAGATCCGATGACATTACTTGAGAAGAGAAGCTTCGTAATTGACTGTTGCCAACTGTGGGATGGATAATAATAATAATAATAATAATATTCCTTGCATTTGATATAGCGCTTTCCATATTTATCAACGTCCCAAAGCGCTTCACAGAATATACTGTAACGTGAATTGACTGTATATATTTGTGGGCAAATCATGGCAGCCAATTGCACACAGCAGTGTCCCACACACAGTCGTGGATTGAAGTGACCAATTTTATTATTGTGCTTTTTTTGGAGGGATTATTATTAGGCGTGTGGAGTAAGGAAACTTGCCCAAGGTTTTGCCCTGACCTGCCTGGATTCGAACACAGGTCTCCCCAGCTTGGTCTCCCCAACTTGCAAGACAAGTGCTCTAACCACTGAGCCGCAGGATAATAATCCCTCCCAAAAATATAATAAAATATAGTAATAATAACAATAATAATGTCTCTCAAACCAAGAGTATTTGTGGGACACTGCTGTGTGCAATTGGCTGCTGTGTTTCACCCACAAAACAAGCAGTCAACTCACTTTAACAACAACAACGACTTGGGTTTGTATAACGCCCACCATGCCAGACGGCGTCTCAGAGCGCTTCACAAAGCTGAGCCCAGGGCCGAGCCAGGGGGAGGGGGAGAAAGGTGACCAAAATCGCTTTAAGACATCGATAAGATGTGAAAAGCGTTATATCAAAATGCAAGGATTATTATTATTAAAATTGCGGGTCGAACAGAGAAGTCTTCCGGCGCTATTGGAAAATGGGAAAGGAAGGTGTGAAATGAACCGAGTGAGGGAAGGAGTTCCGGAGCTACGGGGCGTAGTGGCTGAAGGCATGGCCACTGACGTGGAACAGAGGATTTGGGGGACAAGGAGGATGCTAGACCCAGTAGAGCAAAGGTACTGTTGTGGGGAGAGAGATTAGAGAGGTAGGTGGGGTGCAGAGGAGTGAGGGGATTTGAACACAACGGTGTTTACAGTTTATTCTGTGAAGCACTTTCAGATGTCTCGAGGACATGATAAGGCGCTATATCAAATGCAAGGATTATTATTATTATTTATTGCTATATTTTCTGTATACACATTACCAGTCTGTTCTATATTATAGCAGTAACCTGTTTTGAATTCTAGTACCAATTTTTGATCAGTCTGATTGATAATGGCTTCCCGATGACTGAATAGTTTCAACAACAACAACTTTCATTTATATAGCGTCCCAGAGCACTTTAAATTACCACTTAATCGATTCTCGGTAATGAAATAGAAGCTCATTCACTTGCCTCGCAAGGGAGAGGAACCTGGATTTAATTTCCATGCAAGACGAAAATTATTTAGTTCCTCAATATATGATTGTTTGTGGGGACATTCCTATGCGGAACTGGCTGCCGCGTTTTGCCACAAAATATACAGCCAATTCATTTCACAGTATATTCTGGTGAAGCGCTTTGAGACGTCTCGAAGTTGTGATAATGCGTTGTATCAAATGTAAGGATTATTATTATTATTATCTACCACTCCTCGGATCGTCTATTCAATACTCAGCTCCCCTTCAAATCCTATAACAACAACAAAGTTACACTTACATTTGTATATCATTTGTATATCACCCTCATACTTGTCAACTGGCCACATACTTTGCCATCATCTGCAAATTTTACTTAATTCCAAGTTGCCTTCTCTGTGTCATTTATGAATTTCACTTCCTCCCGATGTAATTTTGTTGTTGTTGTTATAAATAGAATAAAGAGCAGAGAAATAAGATTCCTATTGGAATCCTCCAAAGGTCTCTCTCTCACAGACATTTTTCTTCTGTGGTCAAGCCAACTTTTTAAAATCTTATTAACTGATCCCTGTTCATTTTGCATTTGCCTCAAATATCATAAGTCAAAGAGTCCCCCAAATCCCCCAAATTTCAAATAACATCTGTAAACTGCCCATTGCATATATAAAAATAAATCTAGGCTGACACTTCAATTAGGGAGTGCCCTGGTCACACACACAAACACAGAAAATCATTTGATGAGGGATAATAATAATCTTTGCATTTGATATAGCTTCTTATCATGTCATCAGGACGTCTCATAGAGCTTCACAGAATATACTATGAAATCGATTGACTGTATATTTTGTGTGCGAAATGCGGCAGCCAATTGCTCACAGCAGTGTCCCACAAACAGGCGTGGATTTAATGATCAAATTATTATTTTTATTTTTGAAGGAATTATTAATCCCAGAGATCCACCAATTGAATAAAAACAACAACAACTTGGACTTATATAACGTTCCCCACGGCAGACGATGTCTCAGAGCGCTTCACAAAACGAATCCCGGGGCCGAGCTAGGGGCAGGGGGAAAAAGTGACCAACAGCACAGTTGAAAAGAAAAGTCTTTAGGCACAACCAAAAAATACGAAAGGAGGGGGCGAGGCGAAGGGAGTGAGGAAGGGAGTTCCAGAACCTCAGGGCATAGTGGCTGAAGGCACAGCCGCCGATTTTGAGGGACAAGGATGATGCAAGACCGAGTAGAGTGAAGGCATGGGTGCTGTTGTGAGGAGAGAGGAGGTCAGAGAGATAGAGGGGTGCAGATGAGTGGAGGGAGTTGAATACAAGTGTGAGGATCTTGAAATCGATCTGCTCCGAGGCAGGGAGCCAGTGAAGTCTGGCAAGGATTGGGATAATTGGGGAGCAATGGTTCAGGTGAGAATGCGGGTGGCGGAATTTTGAATAACCTCGATTTTATGAATGGTGGCGGAGGGGAGACCAACAAGGAAGGCATCGGAGTAGTCCAGCCGAGACACCCGGGTTCCTACTTACTGATAGATAAACAGAGATGTGTAGAGTAAGGCAACTTGCCCAAGGTTTCAGCCTTCCGAGAATCAAACCCAGATCTCTCGCTCATAAGGCGAGTGCTCCAGCCACTGAGCTACAGGTCTTCGTATGGCTGAAACAGCACAAACATAATAAAATGTGTGACAGACATAGATATCGGTTTGATGGTTTCTCATTCATTGTTTAAACATTTCATTTCATATTCACTAGCCTCTCAGTCGATGAAGACATACTAAGAATGTGATTTGTAGCATGCCTGAGGACCAGCTCTTTGCAATGAATTTACAACATGATCAGAGGTTGCCTGGGATAACAAGTCTATCGGATTCCCTGGAGTCAGTCAGTGTAAATTAATCTGAACACACTCAGATGATGGCTTCACATTTAGACCTCTATGAGATAAGGAAGCAGCATTTCACAGCCTTCAACACCCTACTTATCAGACCAGCTTCTCCCCACCCGTCTCCATCACCCACCTGCCTGCGCTCGGCTGGCTCCTACCTACTTTTAGTCCCTCATCCCTCCATTCCACTGTCGGCTTCTATGCCCCGAATCTCTGGAACTCTCTTCCTCAGGGACATAGTAGCTGATAGTGGAGAAGAGAAGGTTGTAATAATAATAATAATAATCCTTGCATTTTGATGTAGCTCTTTTCACATGTTATCGACGTCTCAAAGCTCTTCACAGAATGTACTGTAAAGTGATTGACTGTATATTTGTGGCCAATTGTGCACAGCAGTATCCAACAAACAGTTGTGGATTGAAATGACCAATTTTTATTATGTGAGTGTTTTTGGACGGATTACTATTAGACGTGTGGAGTAAGGAAACGTCCCCACACGTTGATTCCCCCTGATCTGCCTGGATTCGAACACGGGTCTCACACTTGTAAGACGAGAACTCTAACCGCTGAGCTACAGGAGCTCCACGTGGGTGGGGAGAGGCGGGGCGATATGATTATGGTCCTTCAGATTCCGAAGGGATGAGATAATGTAGACCACGATAAGCTGTCTTATCTTGTATTGAAACAGTAGAGGTAGAGGACTCGACCAGCGATTGAAGTGGGGTAAATTCAGAACAAATCTGGGGAAACACTACTCCATTGGGCAAGTAGTAAACATATGGAACAGGCTGCTTGGGGAGATGGTGGAAGCAGAAAGTGTTGCCTGAGAATAATATCTCAGGATACAGTACAGGTATATAGTTTGGGATACGACATGTCAAATGACTGCAAGGATGGTCAAAGTAGAACTAGATGGACCTTGGTCTCCTTTCACCAGCAAATTCTTATCTTTTTATGTTGCCATTTGGTGGCTAACAAGGGAAATTATGGTCGAGCTGATACAAAAATGCAGAGGAGATGGTTTCAGGAGCAGTAACTGCGGTATGAAGGGAGATAGTGTAAACCGAACTGCAACAACAATAACAATTTGCGTTTGTATAGCACCCTACACGTGGGGTAGCGTCTGGGAGCACTTCACAGTGGTAGAGCCTGACTCTGAGCCAAGGGGAGAGGGAGGGGAGAGGTGACCTCAAGCACAATCAAAAAAGGTCTCTAGGCAAGATTTGAAGTTGGGAAGGGAGAGGGCAAGGTTGGATTGAGGGAGAGAATCCGCAAGAGAATTTGGGGGCATAGTACCCAACAGTGCAATGAGGGGTGGGGGTGGGGGAGTTGGGGAGAGGTGGCCGTAAGCACAGTCGAAGAGGAAGGTTTTTAGGCAGGACTTGACAAAGGTGAGAGGGGGGCAAGGCAGATGCATTGATGGAGAGTGTTCCAGAATTTGGGGGCGTAGTGGCTGAATGCGTGATCTTCAATGGTGGGGCGGAGGGCACAAGGGACAAGCAGGAGGTCGGAGACAGCCAAGCAGAAGCAGCTGGTAGTGGAGTGGTAGGTAAGCAGCTTGGAGAGGTAGGGAAGTGCCAGCGAATAAAGGGATTTGAAAATAAGCGGGAGGATCTTGAAATCGATCTATTCAGTGATTGGGAGCCAGTGGAACCTGGCAATGACTGGTGTGATTGGGGTACGGAGTTTCGTGCAGGTGAGTATCCCAGTAGTAGAGCTTTGATTTAATTGTAATTTTTAGCACCCTCCACATTGGATAATGTCTTGGAGCGCTCCACAGTGATGGGGTTGGATATCGAGTAAGGGAGCAGGGAACAGAACAGTTTGTGTCTTTGCTCTAACATTACGTACAGTTCTGAGACTGAGGATCAACTTCTTTTTGAGGTGGGCAGTGGGGGTGGGTGGGGTGGGGCGGGTGGGGTTGAGTGCCTGATAGTGATTAGATGGCGCGTTCCAGGCAGGTTGAAACTTGAGACAAGTTTCCTCACTCCACACGCTCTGTTTACCTAGCAGTAAATACGAATTCTGTTGTTAGTTGATTGATGGATTGCTTTTCCAGGGCTAATAATCACTTCAATATAAATAAATAATAATTTTAACACTCAATCCTTAACTGTTTGTGGTACAATGCTATAATAATAATAACAATAATCTTTGCATTTGATATAGCATTTTTCACGTCTTCTAGAAATCTATAAATAATAATTTATTATTATTATTATCTCAAAGCGCTTTCACAGAATATACTCTAGAATTGCTATGCGCAATTGGCCGCCGCATTTTGCCCACAAAATGTACAGTCAATTTACTTTACAGGGTATTTTGTGAAGTGCTTTGAGATGTCTCGAAGACAAGGTAAGGAGCTATATCAAATGCAAACTTGATAAGTTTGCTAAGACAACAGTGGCAATACTCATAAGTAACTGTGTGTGAAACACTTTAAGATATTTCAACATCAGGAACGACATCAAATGCAAGCCTTATCTTTGTGAGTTTACCAATAAGATGACATTTACGCCAATAGATGAAAGAAAGTCCATGTCTTTGACATGAAGATATGAAAACCTACACATCTTCAGTGTATAATAGCTATGCATGTTGTAATTACTACATCACAAAACTGTACAATTGCACTGGATGAGATGCAGAACAGAGCAAGAAGATTGATCCTCAGTTCAAGCTTTGGAATAATTCGCTGAATTTGGTATTTGAGGCAGAAACATTGTAATTGGTCAAGACATAATTAAATGCCAGGATGGGAACGAGAACCCAGTGAAAGAATAGGGTGCAGTGAATCAAATGGCCTTTACTCATCACTGATTTTCTTTTTACTCTGCTATTAGTTGACATAATTAAGGCTCTGGAACTCCCTTCCTCACTTCTTTCGCCTCGTCCCCTCTTTTCCCAGTTTCAGGTCACAGCTAAAGACCTTTCTCTTCGACCGCGCCTTTGGTCACCTTTTTACCCCTGCCCCTGGCTCGGTCCCGGGATCCGCTACTGTGAAGCGCTCTGAGACGCCGTCCTGCATGGAGGGCTCTATATAAATCAAAGTTGTTGTTATTGTTGTTGACATTTCCAAGTGTCCTGTTCTTTTGTCCTCTCTCTGCTTCATTTTAATAATAACACTAGTAATCTTTGCATTTAATATAGTACTTTTCACATCCTCTAGACATATCAAAGCGCTTTACAGAATATAATGTAGAGTGAATTGACTGTATATTTGTGGGTGGAACGCGGCAGCCAATTGCACACAGCAGTGTCCCACAAACAGTCGTGGATTGAGTGACCAAAGTATAATTTTTTTGAGGGATTATTATTAGGTGTGTGGAGTAAGGAAACTTTCCCAAGTTTCGCCCTGCATGGAATCCAACCCAGGTCTCTGGCTTGCAAAGCGAGTGCTACAAGTCTCCGCTGTTAATTTGTTTCCAACTTCTGCAGCAAGTTAGATGATGTGAAGTGACAAGTGTCTGAACGAGAGTGTGTGCACATTCCATTTCAACAATGTATCTCTGGGGTTTTCATGTGTTGGAGGGAGGGATAGAAATCTCACCTTGGTTTGGATGCACTTATGCACGTTGATGGGTTTCCCTGTGTATCAGACATCCGGCTGATCAAACAAATGGAAGGGATGAGTGTCCAAAGGAGCACAATAATAATGATAATAATCCTTGTATTTGATATAGCACCTTATCATGTCTTCAAGATGACTCAAAGTGCTTCACAGCAAACACTGTGAAGCCAATTCACTTCAAGGTAAATAGGGAAGAACAATCCTCTATTTGGATAACAGTGACTAGGAGTACAGTCTCAGAAGTTTCAGGGGAAAAGTTTAGGAGGAATTTCTTCAATCAGAGGGTTATTGTGGTACAGAAGTCAGCAGTATTGCATTAGGTGTTTATGTGTGTGTGTTTGTGATGGTGCTCAGGGTCACCTCCACTCTCCCTCTCTCCTTGATTCGTTGTCAGATTCCTATGAACTATGAAACACTCCAAGACCCCACCCCTCGTTAATACCAGTTTGTAAATGCATGTTGTCGATGCACTTGTGGCGCTGCGTCCTGCAGCTCAGTGGTTAGAGCACTCACCTAGTAAGTGAGAGACCTGGGTTTGATTACTGGCAGGAGAAAACCTTGGGGCAAGTTTCCTTACTCCACACACCTGATAATTATCCCTGATAATACTATAATAATTTTGTCACTCCACCCACGACTGTTTGCGAAACACTGCTGTGCGCAATTGACTGCCACGTTTTGTCCACAAATATACAATCAATTCACTTTACAATATATTCCGTGAAGCGCATTGAGACGTCTAGAAGACCGTGAAAAACACTATATCAAATGCAAGGATTATTATTATTATTGTTATTATCATTAGTATTATTATTATCACCGCAAGTGGTAACCGAAGAGAGAACCATTCAAAATGAAAACTGAAATAAGTCAACATATTAGGGGTTACAGCGAAAGCACTGGGAAGTGTGAAAAAATGTGTATTCAAACCAGGAGGACACATCAGGAGGACATCCCAAGGCTCTGAACAGTCAGGGGTTGGGAAGTGAGTGGGTGGACAGGGTTGGAATGAGGGAGGGCAGAAAGGTAGGAGGGCAACTGAAGGCACTGTCAAAGAGGTGGGTCTTGAGACCGGCCTTGAAGGAGGCAAGGGAGAGAATAAGTTGAAGGGACTGTGGTATGGAGTGGACTGACTGTGTATTTTGTGTGTAGCCACCAAGCACCATTTGCCCTTGATTACAGAATTTGTAGCAGGGCCCAAGAAACAGAGGAACATTGCTTTTGAAGCGCACCGCATTCAGTCAGAGCTTCTACCATTAATCACCATTTAGCATTTTTAACAAGCTACAGTAAAATGCCACAAGAATCTTTTCATCTTGCACATAAGCCACATTAAACGTGACATGGTTCTACTCTGTGGCAGTTAACCCATTGGTTACTCCTCTGTTATCAATCTGCCTCAGTTATCAATCTGATTTCCCCATCTCAGCCCACTTCTTTAATCTATTAAACTGCATCTGTAATAATAATAATAATGGTTTTTGCAGTTAGAATTATACAACAACAACATTACACTTATATAGCGCCTTTCACATCAGGAGGACATCCCAAAGTGCTGAACAGTCAGGTCGGGACCCGAGCGGGGTGGGGGGGAGGGTCGGGGTAGGGGGAAGGAGAGGGGGAAGAGTTAGTGGGGGAGCCGAAGGTGCGGTCGAAGAGGACAGATTGACACCATTCAGACCATTGTGTCATGTCAATCCTTTAATAGAGCGTTGATTGATCCAACTCAATCCCACTCCCCCGCTCTCTCTCCCCATTGCCCTAAAAATTTGTCCTCCCAAAATATTTATATTATACTTTACATACTGCCATATCACATTGTTCAGATGTGTACAAAGCGCTTCACAGAATGCTTTGAGGTGTGGAGGAGTCTGAAAAGTTGAATTAACTTAACTCTCCTTCTCCACCTGAACCACTTTGAGGCATCCTCCTGATGTTGTAGGTGCCATATCAAATACCATAATAACAACAACAACAACAACTTCGATTTATATAACGCCCTCCACGCCAGAGCGCTTCACAATAGCAGATCCTGGGACCGAGCCAGGAGCAGGGGTAGAAAGGTGACCAAAGGCGCGGTCGAAGAGAAAGGTCGTTAGCTGGGACCTGAAACTGAGCAGAGAGGGGGTGAGGCGAAGGGAGTGAGGAAGGAAGTTCCAGAGCCTCAGGGCATAGTGGCTGAAGGCACGGCCGCCAAGGGTGGAGTGGACGATTCGGGGGACATGGAGGAGGCCAGACCCTGTGGAGCGAAAGCAGCGGGTGCTTGTTTGGGGAGAGAGGAGATCAGAGAGGTAGGGGCGTGCAGAGGAGTGGAGGGATTTGAAAACAAGGGTGAGGATCTTGAAGTCGATCCTCTCAGGGACAGGGAGCCAGTGAAGTCTGGCAAGGACTGGGGTAATGGGGGAGCGAAGCTTGGTGTGGGTGAATATGTGGGCGGGCGGTTTTTGAATTAGCTGGATTTTGTGGATTGTGGTGGCGGTGAGACCGGCGAGGAGGGCATTGCAAAAGTCCAGCCAAGAGGTGACAAAGGCATGGACCAGGGTTTCAACAACAATAATCCTTGCATTTTATATTATACAGTTGAGACATCGCAAAGTGCTTCATAAGATATACCGCAAAGTATAAATTATAAGTATAAATTATCTGGAACATGAATGCACCAATTGATTAACAACCAGGTTCCTACTTACTGCTAGGTAACCAGAGGCGTGTAGAGTTAGGAAACTTGCCTAATGTTTCCCCTGCCATGAGAATCGAGTCCTCCCTTGCAAGATGAATGCTCTAACCACTGAGCTACTGACTCCACAAAAGGCCTGCGAGTGACAATTCCTTAAAACCTGCAAACCCAAGCTATTATTTCTTTAAACATGTAAGTGAGGGTGCGTGAGACAACTGGAGTTTCGATTTTCGGAGGATGCCTACAACACAGAGGGTTTCCTGACACTGCTGGCAATAATTAGCCATTCAAAGCACTAAAAAGTGCCTGAAGGCTGAACACCACTCACTGTGGATTTCCTCGATTTATCAATACAGTATCTATTTTTCTTTTCAGTGCATCCATCCTATTCTTAATAATATCATTTCCAGTTCATAAGGAAATGGTCGCAAGTGACTGATGATTCTCAAACCCCTTCAACTAAGCCCTCAATGTTATTTTACCCACTGTACTATCTTTGTGTTAATCCTTATCCGGACCATTGTGAATCACCTGAGAGAACTTTTGCAGCTTTCGAAATGCTTTCGATGTTACGTTATGTTCATATGTTCTTTTGTTAGGAAATAGTTTTAATAGAAGAGTGTACAAGACTACTTTACAATAAATTCTGTGAAGCGCTGTCCACCTCCAGAGAGCGATCCGCTAACCAGCTAACTACCAGGTTTACTGACTGCTAGCTAAATGGTGGGTGTATGTATGTGTGTGATTGTGGAGTAAGGAAACTTGTCTAAGGTTTCACTCTGACCTGCTCAGGAATTGAACCTGGGTCCTCTCACATGTGAGATGAGCACATTAAACACTTCACCTTAGAGCTCCATAAGAAACTTGTGTCTCAACAAAGCCATTAATGGTAATCGCAAATGTGAGAGATTTCCAAATTCCTTCTGAGGGAGGAATGGCTTATATTTCTGACACTGACTGCCAGTGACTGCTTTGAAACTTCAGCTATTGTGTCAGAAAATCAATTATTTCAGCACAATCATGATTCTTTCTGCAGCAAGTAGTAAATTATTCATAGTGGGTTTTTTTTAACAATGATGGTGCTATTCTTAACCCAAATACTTTGCTTTGCTCAGGCTGCCGAACTTAGCAACTGATGTGTGATTTTCTAGCTTTTCCAAAGCATTTAAGCAGTTTTA
This sequence comes from Hydrolagus colliei, assembly GCA_035084275.1. Lineage (NCBI taxonomy): Eukaryota > Metazoa > Chordata > Chondrichthyes > Chimaeriformes > Chimaeridae > Hydrolagus > Hydrolagus colliei. The sequence goes on from CM068745.1 coordinate 73,035,039, forward strand.
ATCAAGTAAGAATAATTTTGTTTAGCCTAAGGATGGAATTTCGGAGCACTTCACAAAAAGGTGGGAGTCGGATGCTGAACGACTAGGTTGAGGGGACTATAGGTGTAGTTAAAGTGGTAGCTATTCAGGCAGTATTTAAAGAGAGTTAGAAGGGATCACGATTAAGTGACAGAGGCAGTTAGTTGTACATTGGACTATTTGTGGAGTCCTGTAGCATATTAGTAAGAGCAGTCGCCTCTTAAGCGATAGATCTGTGTTTGATTACCCACAAGCGAGAAACATTAGGCAACGTTTCTTGCTCTACACACCTGTTTATCTAGCAATAAATACAAATGAAATAAGCTGCTAGTCGATTGTAGGATTGCTTTTTTGGGAGGAATAAACTCCTTCAAAGAAATAATAATAATTTGGTCACTCAATCCACCACTATTTCCTGTAATTTCAGAAAAGGCGTAATTTTTACAGGTTCTGTAAAAAAAAATGGCTCAGCATTGTAGCCTAAATTTAGCAAAAAAGCTGCTATATCAAATACAAGGATTATTATATTGTTTTATATAATATTAATCTTTGTATTTGATATAGCACTTATTACATCTTCTTGGCATCCCAAAGCACTTCACAGTATATACTGTAAAATGAATTGACTGTATATTTGTGGACGAAATGTGGCAGCCAATTGTCCCACAAACAGTCGTGGATTGAAGTGGCCAATTGTTTTTTCTTAAGAGATTATTATCAGGCTTGTGGAGTGAGGAAACTTGCCCAAAGTTTCGCACTGACTGGGAATCGATCGAATCCAGGTCTCTCACTTGCAAGACGAATGCTCTAACCACTGAGCTACAGGACTCCAAATGACGGACCTTCATCTGTAAAAACATAAAGCATATTGCACTGGAGTGTCAGCCTAAACTGTGAGGTCAAACACGGCAACAACAGAATACAACAACAAAAAGCGATTGAAATAATGCATCAGCAGTGCAAACTGTTTTAGATTAGAACTGTTTCCATTCCAAAGTGTTTGCAAAATAGCTACCTAGCGCAGTCTTCCATTAATTCAGTCTACATCTTTGTAAACACATATTATTTTTGCTTCCCTATCAACCATGGAAAATCTGACAATGGTTCATGGAATGTTTACAACACAAGACAACTCAGATCTTCATATGTGGAGTCCTATAGCTCAGTGGCCTTTGCAAGCAGGAGACCTGGGTTCAATACCTGGCCAGAGTGAAATGTTGTGCGCAATTGGCTGCCGCTCTTTGCCCAAAAAATATACAGTTAACTCAATCTACAGTATATTCTGTGAAGTGCTTTCAGCCGACCCAAAGAAGTGGTAAGGTGCAATATCAAATGCAACTATTATTATTGTTATTTCTTCACCAGAGCTGCCTTCCCCAATTGAGCTATCTGCTCCATCACTCTGGCTATTGACTGTGTACTGTATTTTACCCACTTCACAGTATATCCTGTGAACTGTTTCGAGAAATCTCAATGGAGTGATCAAGCGCTATATCGAATGCATAGATATAGGCCTCATCATGTTGTTGAGATGTCTCAAAGCACTTTGCAGAATGTGTTGTAAAGTCAAGGGCGCCAGACCTGCTGAGTGTTCTGTTGTTGTGTTGTAAAGTGGAGTGACTTGTATATTGTTTGGATCAACGCACAGCATTGTCCCACAAATGTTGAGTGACCAAATCAAGCCCATGTCCCCTTGCTTGCAAGACAAGTGCATCAACCATTACACAACTGGACGTCATATTATTATTATTATCATTATAGAGTAATTAGCTATCTGCTCCCTGGAGCTTTCTATCCCAATCCCATTCGGTCATTTCTGTCAGCAGTGCTCATGAGAAAAGGGTTCATTGCCAATTGTGAAGGAAATGTAATGTAAGCCTGTGTGGTCATTACCTTATAACCATAGCCTCGGCTCTAAACTCTGTAGAAAAGTTTACAAAGTTTTTCTGACTGGGGGGGAAGTGAACAGTGGTGTCCCCCAGGGATCGGTTTTGGGACAACTGCTCTGTTTCATTTATATTAATGATCTGGACTTGGGTATAGGGAGTACCATTTCCAAGTTTGCAGATGACACAAAGTTAGGAAAAATAGTAAATAGTGAGGAGGATAGTAGCCATCTGCAAGAAGATATAGACCGAATAGTAAAATGGGCAGACACATGCAGATGAAATTTAATGTAGAGAAATGTGAGGTGATAAATTTGGGAGGAGAAATGAGGGGAGGCAATATAGGCTAGGTAGTACAATTTTAAGGGGTGTGAAGGAACAGAGAGACCTGGGGGTTTGTGTAAGTGATTCTTTGAAGGTGGCAAGACAGGTAGACAAGGCTGTTAAAAAAGCATACAGGATACTAGGCTTCATAAATAGGGGCATAGTGTATAAAAGTCAGGAAGTTCTGACTAACCTCTATAAAACTTTAGTTAGGCCCTCAGCTAGAGTACTGTGTTCAATTCTGGTCACCACACTTTAGGAAGGATGTTAAGGCATTGGAAAGGGTGCAGAGGAAATATACCAGAATGGTACCAGGAATGAGGAAAGGCTAGAGAGGCTAGGTTTATTTTCATTGGAAAAGAGGTTACAAGGAGACCTAATAGAGGTTTTTAAGATTCTGAGGGGATTTGACAGAGGAAACAAGGTAAAACTGTTTCCATTTGGTGGGTGTATCAGTGATTCATAGTCACAGATTTAAAATAGTTTCCAAAAGAAGCAGACGGGAGGTGAGGAGAAATTTTTTCACTCAGCGAGTTGTTCGAATCTGGAATGCATTGCCTGAAAAGGTTGGAGGCCGATTCGATAACAACTTTTAAAAGAGAAGTAGACATTTATTTGGGGAGGACAGGTTTGCGCATTTATAGGGAGAGAGCTGGGGAGTGGGATTAAATTGCTCTTTTTAAAGAGCTGGCACAGACTCAATGGGCTGAATGACTTCCTTTTGTGTCGTAAGATTCTATGAAATTGAAGTTCTGTAGCTGAGTGGTAGAGCACTCATATCAAAAGCAAGATGACCCGGATTCGATTCCTGACTCGGGCACAACCTGAGGCAAGTTTCTGTTTACCTAGCAGTAAATACGAATTCTGTGGTTACTTGATTGGTAGATCGCTTTTCCAAGGGAAGAATAATCCCTTCAAAATAAATAAGTAAATAATAATTTTGTCACTCAATCCACGACTATTTGTTGGACACTGCAGTGCACAATCGGCTGCCACGTTTCGCCCACAAGATATACAGTAAATTCCGTGAATATTCTGTGAAGCACTTTGAGACATCTTGTAGACATGATAAGGCGCTATACCGAGTGCAAGGATTATTATTATTAGTAGTAGTGAAGTGAATCTCTCTCTGAAAAATGAACCTTTCAGACAGCTGCAATGAACGAAGGGTTTTTCTAGACTTTCTGAGCTGAACAACTGCCTGGGTAACCATCAAATCATCCACTGCAATCAACAGATGATCCCAACTTCATGTCAGCGCAATATATCGCTAACTGATATGTCAGAAAATCAATTAATTACTTTTAAGTAGCAGTTAAGAGTATCCACACAATACCTCCATTTGAATTATTAAACAGAACAATGGCTGAGTTTTTCCAAGTGAAATTCTGTCTGAGAGAATAAAGTGCAAACCTCTCGCTGTGCCCTCCAGCCTCGTCAAAATTATTGGACAGGCAGTAGTGTTGGTAATAGCTGTGTGTGTGTGTGTGTGGGGGTGGGTGGGTGGGTGGGTGGGTGGGTGGGTGGGTGGGTGGATGGGTGGGCATGCGAGCTGAGGATTTAAAGGAGGGAAACACTACAACGATAATCTTAGGTTAAATTCCAGAGGTTACCCCAACGTACACCCTGCCCCCTCCCCCCACCCCCAACCCCCCTCTCCCCCATCCCACCCCACCAAGCCTTGCTCTTGCCAACCTGTACCTAATACCCTCTGGAATTAGGTAAGCGGGATGTGTCCCTCCAGGGAGAGAGACAGAGTTCCATTCCTCTAACTCTGCGATTTCTACATGTACATGGGAGACGTGGAATTTTCGGTTTGGATACTTTTAAGCAACGGTGATGAGTATATGATTCCTGGCTAAATAATGGTAATAATCATATCTTATTTCTGACTGGTAACTGTCCACAGACAGTGCCTGCTTTCTTATTTGTTTAATCATCTTGAAACACATCAGCACTCAAGACAGTTTAGACTGACCTCACAGGGTGTCCAGCCATCAGGAAACATCTTGCTGATAGTTTGATGAAACACAAGCCCTGTGTGCAGCGCAGGACCTACATGTCGCAATAATGGCAAACATTACACTATGCTCTTGCCTCACCCAGAAGACTACCATTTGTGAAACGCTTCAATTAAAGATTGGTGTCACATCATGTTGCATCAGAGTAACATGATCTAGTTCAGTGTCTAGAGCACTTGCCTCGCAAGCAAAAAGACCCGGGTTCGATTCTCAGGTAGGGCGAGATAACCACAACAACAACAAAATTACATTTATGGAGCACCTTTCATGTCGGGAGGATATCCCAAGGTGTTGAACAGTCAAAGGTCGGGACCCAAGCACGTAGGAAGGGCAAGGTAGGGGGATGGAGAGAGCTGGGAGGATGACAGAAGGCACGATCGAAAAGGAAGGTTTTGAAACCAGCCTTGAAGGAGGCAAGGGAGGAAGAGAGAGGGACTGTGGGCTGGAGTTCCAGAGTGTGGGGGCAGAGAGGCTGAAAGCCTGGCCACCGATGGTAGGGAGGGTCAGGTGGGAGCATTGGAGCAGATCCTGGCACGCTGAACGGAGGGGACGGGACGTTAGGCAAGTTTTGTTACTCCACACACATGCCACTGTTGAGCCAGCAGTAAGTTGAAACCCAGTTGTTAGTCGATTGATGGATTGCTTCACTTAAAAAAAATTCTAATGTAGTTGCTCAATGCACAACAGTTGTGAGACACTGCTGTGCGCAATTGGCTGCTATGATTTGCCTACAGAATATACAATCGACCCACTTTACAGTACATTTTGTAAAGCGCTTTGAGACATCTCAAAGATGTGATAAGGCGCTATATCAAATCCAAGATTTATTGTTATTATTATGCCAACTTGGTCTTTAAAAGCTTACGAGGCAGGTGGGGATGGGGGTGTGGAAGTGCCAAACTAATAGCTCAGGGTAAAAAAAGTACCATTCTTAACACAATGAGGATACAGAGAGGAGGATGGCGGTGAGCAACAGCAGTTTCAAACCTGGTGAGGAAGTAGAGAGGAACGTTAATAGAAGCAAAGGCCATAGTAGTCATTCTGGATAAAACGGAGAGAGGGAGAAGTTGTGAAGGAGCAAAAGATGTTGGAAATAATAGAAAGGATTTCTGAGATGTCTGACCAACATTCAACTCTTGAATAGAGTGAGTTATTATACACGACGGGAAAACAAATATTTCACATGAACAAGGAACACGAGCAATGTAGATGTGACATTTCAATTTCATAAATAAAATAATAATAATTTGAGTTACTAATAATCCTTGCATTTGATATTGAGTTTTCACATCTTCCAGATGTCTAAACCTGGTCACAGAATATACTGTAAAGTGAAATGACTATATATTTGTGGGCAAAACATGGCAGTCTTGTAAGGTGAGTACTGTAACCATTGAACCAGAGATAACAGGGAATAATAAAGCGCAGATTCTTGATAGAAAAAGAACAATTAACTGATAAGCATAGTTCAGATGCTATAGCCATCACTATAGCACTAAGGCATAAATATTTCTGTTTCTAATCTGTTTCTAACTAAATCTGTTTGGAGTTAGCCAATTTCTCAATTTCAGCAGGCCCAAAAATTGGGCCCTTGTCACCATCCCAGTTACCTTTTTGAGTTACCTTTCTCATTCAGCTAAAAGTTGACTCCAATTTCATGGAACAATGATTGTAATTCTCATTTGCTTCATAGTCCAACCAGAGTAATCCCTGCCTTGGCCTTAGTCCATCATTTATCACTTACAATCACCACGAATAATGAAGGAGATTTTAATAGGTAGTGCAATCCAGTAACTCTGGGCTAGCAGCAACTACACTAATTATTGAAAGGAGCATTTTTGAAGCATTGCACTGATTAAACCTCAGATAATGATGATATGGATTTTATGTAAATCACCAACTCTCCAATTCTACAGCAAAGAGAATTGTGACTCACTGATGATCCTAAACTAGGAGTTGTTTGCTGAATCCATGTTAGTACTCAAGCTAATAATACTCCTTTCATTTTATATAGCGTCTTATCACGTCTTTGAGCCATCTCAAAGCGCTTCACAGAATATGCTGTAAAGCTAATTGATTGTATACTTTGAGACGCAGCAGCCATTTGCACACAGCAGTGTTCCACAAACAGTCGTGTGTTGAGTGACCAAAGTATTATTATTATTTTTTGAAGGGATTATTATTCCCAGAAAAGTGATCCACCAATCATCCAACAACCAGGTTCCTATTTAATGCTGGTGTAAATAGAGATGTACGTTTTGAGTAAGGAAACCTGTCTAAGATTTCATCCTGCCCGGGAATCAAACCCAGGAACTATTACTTGCGAGGCGAGTGCTCCAACCAATCTGCTACAGAACCCCTACTCATGTGACTGTGAGCTCAAGTTGGTGTAAGCATTGAAAATAAAAAAGATTTTGTTATATCTAGATATGGTACATAAAGATATAGTATATAATAAAATAATCCTTCCTTTGATGTTGTGCTTTTCACATCTTCTAGAGAATATGCTGTAAAGTGAATTGACTGTGTATTTGTGGGCAAAGCTTGCATTTTTGATAACAACTTGTAAAAGAGAAGTGGATGGTTATTTGGGGAGGACGGATTTGCGTGGTTATGGGGAGAGAGCCAGGGAATAGGATTGACTTTGAATAGCTCTTTTCAAAGAGCCGGCACAACCTCGATGGGCCGAATGGCTTCCTTCTGTGCTGTAAATGTCTATGATTCTATGAAAACTCAGCAGCCAAATGTCCCACACCAGTGTCCCACAAACAGTCATGGACTGAGTGACCAAATTATTACTTTTTTGAAGGAATTATTAACCCAGGAAAAAATGATCCACCAATCAACTAGCAACCGGGTTCCTACTTTTGTACATAAACAGCTGTTTGGAGTAAGGAAAGTTCCCCAACATTTTGCACCGCCGGGAATCAAACCCAGGTCTCTCGCTTGTGAGGTGAGTGCTCTAACCACTGAGCTACAGGACTCCACAGTAAACCAAAGCCCATCTGAGTTGGATCTTAATTGACCAGCAGCAGGAACCTCTGAAAAAGATATAAAATTGTACACCTTTGTGCTAATTCACATTTAATTCATGTGTGATCTTGAGCACAATGGTGAGACTGTTCCATTAATGAGATCGCTCATGATCAAATCACGAATTATTTTTTAATCTACATCCAAAGCATTGTAAAAATGTTCAAGTTTAAATGGGTACTTTATATTTTGGAAGAATTTCTGAGAAAGCTGTACCCCTTTTTCTCTCTCTCTCTCTGTCATCAATCATTTTTTTCCCAAAAATGTTTTTGTTAAAAAAAAGTACGACAAAAACTGAGAAGCCTGCATCCAAATCGTGGAGTGCGCTATTTCCATATTCTGTGAATAAATATGATGGAAAAAGTGAACATCATTTTGGTATCTAAATGAAATTACTAGGTTTTGAATGCCTGAGGCAAAAATGAATCAAATTCTCTGGTGAGTTTGGTAAGTGAAAAACATATTAAGCATGACTGCATGTCATTTTCCAATTTGCCAGTATTTAATGATCTCCAGGGTAGTTAAAACCCAAGTAAAGCCAGCACCTTGCCCCAGTCCTGAGCATTCAGAGCCGATCTTCTCTCCGTGAGCAACTACCTCTCCATCTCTTCCGACTCCTACATTTCTTGACCATGAACGAGAGTCAATTTGGCTTGTCCTCACACCTGTCCTGGGCTATGTATGTGATGAGAAAAAGCAGAGCTGCTCCCAGAATTTTCGGTAGAGTTCAATTTGAATCCTTTTTGCTTGTGGGTTTATGCACGCTTATGCACTTGGACTTTTATTTATCTTTATTCATTGTTTCATTTTTGCATCATTTGACTTTGTCCAAAAGCATGATAATTACTTTCTATAAACGCAAGGGTGATGTCTTAGTTTTAAAAGAGCATGTGTCTATGGCATGGCAATTTTGAGCTACAATATACTGTACAATACATAAGTGATTTAAATGTGTCATTTTTTTAAAAAAATTATAATTTATTTGCATGTTATCTATGGCATGACTTTACACCTAACCTAATTGGAAAATGTATTTATGGTTCGAAGCTAGTCTTCCGGTCACACAAATGCAAGCACAAAAACTCCTATCAGCGATCATGATCTAAAACCGTAAGGTGATGTGCAACTTGCAAGGAATGTAAACGTAAGGACTTGAAACGGGTTTGCTAAGTGGAAAGCCAGGTTTATGAGATTAACTTGTGGCTTTAACTGCGGCTGCGATGATACATTAGCGGTGTGTGTTGACGGTGGTTAATCGGCTTTTTCAACTTCAACCAGAATTCCAACATCTTCGACTCAGTCACGTGTAGCCGTTGCGGTGAATCTCAGGTGTGGCGCTGGAGAAAGCTGAGTGCAGTTGCTGACATATTTGTTTGCTGTACAACTCAAGTATTGCCAACATGTCTGAGCCACTTACACAGATCCCAATGGTGAAGATGACCAGCGAAATATATTTTCACCTACTAATTCCACAATTAATCCACTTTACAGTAATAATAATCCTTACATTTGATACAACACTTTTTACGTCTTCTAGACGTCTCAAAGCGCTTCACTGAATAAACTGTTAAGTGAATTGACTGTATATTTGTGGGAGAAATGAGGCAGCCAATTGCATACAGCAGCGTCCCACAAACAGTCGTGGATTGAAGTGACCAAATTATTATTGTTTTTTGAGGGATTACTATCAGGCATGCGGAGTAAGGAAACTTGCCCAAGGTTTTGCCCTGACCTGCCTGGAATTGAACCCAGGTCTCGGTAAGGCGAATGCTCTAACCACTGAGCTACAGGACTCCACAGTATATCCTGTGAAGCACTTTGAGACGTCTTGAAAATGTGATCAGGCGCTACATTAAATACAAGGAGTAGTATTATTATTAAGCAGTATTATAATTACCAGTGTAAAATTTATTTATCCTCTCAATCCACGACTGTTTTTGCGATACTGCTGTGGGATACTGCTGCCACATTGCACTGGCAAAATATACAGTCAATTCACTTCACAGTATATTCCTTGAAGCTTTTGAAACATTGCAACACAGTGATAAGGCGCTATATCAAATACAATATTATTTTTTAGTGGTCGTAGTTCTTATGATTGTTTGCTAATTATTCTTTATTTCCATATCAGCTTGTAGCGTAAAACAGCAATGCAGCAAAAGGCAACAACACCAAAAATCTCAATGATGTAACATAGAGTTTAAGCATGCCTTCAGTGTTAGCTGACAATACACTGCCCTGTATCGTGGGGGCAACATGAGACTGACAGCTTACGTTTTTATCGGAAGAGACTGCAAAAGCAGCTTCCTTGGTATGTGTCCACAGCCTACAGCTCTTGCCAAAGAAAAGCTCCTATTTATTTCTGTGAGGTTTAGGGAGAAACTGTTTGAAAGGCAGAGCCCTGTGTTGCACAGAAGGCCTCTGTGAGGAACTGTATTCCGGAATACTGTAGCATACTCTTTAGAGGGTTCACATTGCAAGCAAGTGGATCTGGGTTCGATTCCAGGCAGATCGAAACTTTGGGCAAGTTTCCTTACTCCACACACCTCTATTTGCCTAGTACTGTAGTAAGCAGGAACCTGGTTGTCAGTCAATTGGCGGATCGCTTTTACGGAGGTAATAAACCCTTCAAAAATATATATACAATATTTGGTTATTCAATCCAACACTGTTTGTGGGACACTGCTGTGTGCAATTGGCTGATGCATTTCACCCAAAACTACACAGTCAAGTCACTTTACAGTATATTCTGTGAAGCGCTTTGCAATGTCGTGAAGACATGATAAGGCGTTATATCGAAAGCAAGTACAGCAACAACAAAATAACACTAGCAAGTATTATTATTACTATCAAAGAGGAAACTTCTGTCTATTTAAAGAATTTACAAAATGCTGTGAGTTCAGTTGAATAGTTTAGCTGTTCACATCAGGCTGAATTCTCTTCTGTCGGTACCCGATTGCCTTTATTTGGTGTTAACCAATAAAGAAAATGTTTTGAAGTTGAATTGAATTAACATTCAACCCCATGATGAAATGAATGGCAAAAACTGTAAAACAGTTTAGAGACAGCTCACCTTCTAAAAAAAAACAGGTTGTACATAGTGGGCGGTGATGGGAAATGGAAAGAAATATTGGTACCAGGATTATAAATAAACCAAACTGTACAAATATGCAACGGATGGACACGGCGTCAGTTATTATGATAGAGTACAGCACTGGACAGTGCCTTGCTTTCAAACTGTCAGGGGGTGCCTGCCATATGCAAGTGTGTATAATATGCAGTCACCGTTCAAAGCTGGTTATTTTATCTCTTACTTACTCCCCCCCCCACCCCCCCACCCTTAAACATTGTCACTGTGTGTAATTAGACTGCAGGAAATGTATTTGCATGAACAGTTATGGAAACAGCAGCTATATTTGTGTACCATTTATTTTTCATAAAAGAGAGGTTGGTAGAGTGTGTGTCTGTGTGTGTGTGTGTGTCTGTGTGTGTGTGTGTGTCTCTGTGTGTGTGTGTGTCTGTGTGGGAAGTGGAGAGGCAGATAGAGTCAAGCTTTACATGTACCATTTACGTGTGTTAGGTGCATTGCAAGTGTAAAATGTGCAGTTATTTTTCTTTCTCGCTGAACCTTCCATCCTCGTTTCTGTCTCTCTCTCTCTCTCCCTGTCTCTCTCTCTCACACACACACAAACACCTAGTGAGTGATAATAATACAATAATAATACAAGCTTTATTTTGAAGGAGCTTCCTCCAAATACCCCAGGCGTGTGTATCCCCTGTAAACCATAGATTGGCTAGTAGCACATTGCGAATGTCGCGTTTTTTTGGACCAGGGTGAAGTATTCCAAGGTCATTGTATGAATTTTGTTTTGTGTGCGTTACTCTGCAGGGGGTTGGTTGTTCATTGGGTGGGGAAATCCCAGCTACATTGATTCAATCTTCTTTATCAAAGGTTCAGTTGACAGCCAAATGCAACGTGCGTGCGAAAAATTAAATCATAAGAAAAGAGCGTTAATTTGGATGAAATCCGACAAAATGTTGCCCCATCTCTCCCTCTCTCTCCCCCCCCCCCCCCCCCCCCCCACACACACACAATAGTAGGGGGTTTAGTGTTTAAGACTTAAATTAACAACCTTGGATTCTGTGTCTTTTTTTTTACACACAAACCAGAGACCTTCACCGTAGAGGGTCAGAGTAAACATGGGAATCGATAACATCGAATTGGTTTTGGTGATTAGAATAAGAACAAGCCCCCGATAGACACTGATATCAACACCAACCAGTCTAACTGTATGTATGTGTGTGTGTATGTATGTATTTTTGTGTGTGTGTCTGCGTGTGTTTAAAAAAAACAAAATTGATTTGATTTGCTGTCTTTCCCATGTGTTTCAAACAAATGACCTTTAAAAGTGGAGACTTGCAAAGAATGGGATGGAAATTGAAATATTGTGATGTTGTTATTATTTATAAACTCTAATAACTCTCTGAATGTGTATATATATATACATATATATACAGGTGTGAAGGCTTATAACTCCAATCGTAGAGATGTCAGAGTGACGTTAAAATGTGAATTGTAAAGGGCTTTGGAAGCGAAATTGAGACTGAACAAAAACAGACATGTTTGAATTGAGATTATTTCTCTCCCTCTCTCTCTCACACACACACACACACACACTGGAAAATACGCAAGAGTTATAGTTGTTGGAATGAAATCCACATGGAAAGAAATAGATCTCAAGAAAATGGTTCCGAGTTAATATGGAGACGAAAATCACTCGCTCACCTCACACATAAATATATAATCTCTAGCGTCATCTATGACCCTAGTAATCAATCTATCACCAGTTACATTAAGTGGGTCCTAATAGATTGAGGCGTCGATTGAGTGACTAAATTATTTTTCTCTTGTTTAAATCTTACACCTAATGGGGAAGGGAGTCGGACCAAACTAAATATCGTGTAATGTTCAAAACTATACTTTGTTGCACTGAGGTTTTGTGAGTGTGTTAGTGGAATGATTTGTGGCTTGAAAATACACATACCGAACAGCGCAAGTTAACTCTCTATAGTTGTGTCAAACGCCTTTACAAAGTGCCAACAAAACAATGTGGAGGACTGGGAGATCTTTTTTTTTAAAAAAAGACCTTTTTGCTACACACCTGGTCATTCCTAAAGTTACAGTATTTTAAGTAACAAATAATCCTAACAATTGAATTGTTCCCAAAGAGTTACCACTTGCCATTCCAAGGAAATAATTTTAAAAGGTTAATAATTTTGGTCATTTCAATTCACGACTGTTTGTGGGGACACCGCTGTGCGCAATTGGCTGCCGCGTTTCGGCCACAAACATACAGTCAATTCGCTTTACAGTATATTCTGTGAAGCGCTTTGAGACGCCTCGAAGACGCGATAAGACGCTGTGTCTATCGAATGCCAGGGTTATCATTATTATAATAATGTTCAAAGCGGAGCGAGATGTGATCTACTCATCGCCACAATAGTGTGAGCAGGATTATTACAGGAATGAATATTCATTGGTCATTGGATTCCACTTAAATTTATTAAACCCGGAGCCTCCTGACACTATCATCAAGATTAGTTCATGTTAAATAGGTAATCGGAAATTGTGACCCAACACATGTGCGAGCGGGTGTGTGGTGTTTGCATTGATCTCAACATTGACATTAACATTCAGTGTGATGGAATGACAAGCAATGTATATTAATAATCACCAGTGAAACCTCGGAAAAATTTCCTTACTCCACACGCCTCTGTTTACCTAGCGGTAAGTAGGAACCCAGTTGTTAGTCAATTTGTGGATCACTTATCCTGGGGTTAAATAACCCTCTGGGTGGGATGGGGTTAGTGAAGGAGAGGAATTTAAACTAAATTATTTGGTCACTCAATCCACTACTGTGCGTAGGATGCTGCTGTGCGCAATTGGCAGCAGCGTTTCGCCCACGAAACATATATAGTTAATTCACTTTACAGTTTCAAAATGTCCTCAAAAGCATTTTGAGACGTTGATAAGATGCTATATCAAATACAAGGATTATGATATTTTTAATCAGAATCACTATTATTGCAGTTAAATGAGCCTGTTATATTGGCAAGGTTTCTGCTGTTCTTAAACCCAACAAAACCCTAGCTATACTCTGTGGGCTCTAACCCTAACCAACGCCTCGCTTTTTTTCTGCCAACTTTAAATGTGCTTATCCTCTGAGTGATCCGAGACTGTAGAGTTTGTTTTAACCCCAGTCCTATTGACGGGGATGGCTTGCTCCTAGTTATTAATCATTAACACCAGACCTGCCGTTTTGAGGTTTGTCCTAAAATGGATTGATTTGCTGTGTTTCTTGAAGTGAACTCCATTCCCGCTCATTGTGTAAATAAAATAACACTCTCTCTCAAACAATAGTCTTGTCAGCACAGCTCCATTGAATAAGTGAGTGGTCAAGGCGAACTATGTTCCAATAACTCTATACCTGCTTGATGTGTAGATAGGTACCTATAGATTGAGAGGTAGATAGCTAAAGTAACTCAGTGTCGAGATTTGCTTTATTGGAGCGTCTCAAAACCCCATCGGATTTTGACTCACGTGTGTTTATTTTGCTAGTTTTTTTAATGATGAAAAATGAACCCCCCCCCCCTTCCCCCCAATTTTTTTTTGATTTGAATCCATTGCTGCTATTTTGCCGAGGTTTGGGGTTGAAAGGGACTTGTGAATCGTCCATGACTTTTGGTCAGTGGACAGCGACGAATGTTTACTCAAACACACAAGTCTTTTAAGTCACACACACACACACACATATATACACAGACACGCCAAAGAAAGAAATATATCACATTTAGATTTTTTTTTTAAATCAACTAAAAAAGGTCATTCATCAAAATTCCCTCCGTTAACTATTATAACTAGCAATTAAAAGTCTCTGAATGCAACAAGATTAAATATTTAATATTTTCCCACACTCTAAAATAGCATTCAAATTCTTGAATATTATATATAATATATATGCAAGCACGTGAATGCTGTTTTAGAGTGGGAAAATATTAAATATTTAATCTTTTAGATCATATTATTCAGAAAGGGGGGGGACGGGACGTACGGTTTATATATATATATATAATTTAAAATAATTTAATTTGAAATGGTTGTCTGTGGTATTTCAAAAAGAAATCTATTGCAGTTTTGTCAAAAAGACATTTATACTGCCGCCTTGTGCATTTTGCCAAATAATAATTGAATTTTGCAAACATAATTTAATTCTTGTGAAAAACTCCCCCAAGTTAAATAAAAATCAATAATCCCAATTGTCTGTTATTTTTTCCACATTCAGATGCAAAGGGTGGACCTGAAAGGGTTATATTCTGTATACAGTATATTTTTCTCCCCCACCAAAGCAAAAACTCAGGCTACAGAGAAAGCTACCACTGCATTTTTCTTAATACTCATATCTTTATTGAGACTTCTTCCTGTTTAGTTACAGAAACTAGCGTGTGCTGCCAAGACACGCAGACTCCAGGCTAAGGGAGAGAGAGAGAGAGAAAGAGAGATATAGAGGGGCTTAGATTTAAAGCTATTAAACACAGCAATTTGATGCATTTTGTTTTCTCTCTGCCAGGCTCTGAACTCGCCTGATAGAGTTAATATGCATATTATTTTGGCACTTGTTAACCTACTTAACTATACAGTCCATTGCAGAGTCCTGTAACTCAGTGGTTAGCGCACTCACCTTGTAAGCGAGAGACCTGGGTTCGATTCCCGGCAGGTCAGGGCGAAACCTTGGACGAGTTTCTTTACTCCACACACACACACACTCCTGATAATAATCCCTAAACAAAAAACTTTGCTTCACGACTGTTTGTTGGGACGCTGCTGTCGCGTTTCACCCACAAAATACAGTCAATTCACTTTACAGTGTATTCTGTGAAGCGCTTTGAGACGTCTCGAAGGGTGAAAAGCGCTTTATCAAAAGCAAGGATTGTTATTATGGTCATTCTTATTATTGCTGCCTAGAGAGAGACAGATAGGGAGAGAGAGACACACACAATCCAATGGACAAACACACAACCCCAGCCACTAAGTTACAAGGTTCCCCAATACTGCACCACATGAAGGTCCATTGCTGCACCCTACAGGTCACCAGCATGTACTGCAGCCCCCCCCCCCCCCCCATCCCTTAACTGAATGAGACAGTTGTACAGTACACTATTTGCCTTTCGGTTCAAAGTTTATCCTCCTTGCAGTTTAGTTCGTTGTCTGAGCTCCGCCTTGGGGGAGTGAGTGAATAAGATTGCAGCCCATCTCGCCAAAGTCTCCCACTTTGCCTTTCGTGTACAGAATACAGTGGCTGGATTCCTGTGGTTTCATCTCAGGATCAAAAACCCCACTTTAAAACATAATACAGTAGTAACTGCTTAGATGTCAAGTCAGACAGCCTCCGCATCTCTCTCTCTCTCTCTCTCCCCCTCCCATTCCTTCTTTTCCATTCAATAATCCAGAATAAACAACTTCGAAGAAATGCTAACAACCTCCTCCCCTCCATCTCTCTCCCCCAACCCCTAACTCCACCCTTTTTATTAGGAAATAGCTACTAAAAAAAAGTTTGAAGACAGACCTCTTGTAGAACTCATGACTTGTGTTTTTCCTTTGCAATTGAGCAATTCGTTGACCGTTCCTAATTTTGAAAGTGTTTTTTAGATACAGTATGTGAAACATCTATATTTTAAGTGTATATTGTATATAGCTATTGAACATTTTCACGCAGAGTGCAGCATAACTGTATGATAGGAAGAGTACATGGAATCTTTTTTTCCACGCACAAGCAAAGGAATGGGAACAAATTGAGTACTTTTTACTATTTTAATCAGGGTTGAACAGTATGTGCTGGATTCAAAATTTTCTGGAAAACAAAGTCAGAGGAAAGTTGAGCTCACTCCTGCACCTTAGGAAATATTATTTCCAATGTCTTTCTAGGCATAACTTTGTATTTTTTTGTTGTTTGGTGATTTATTGAAGTCAAAGCTTGCCCTCAAACCTCTTGTCTAGCAGGTTGTCCATACTCTGGACACTCACTGTCTTCCTGGTTTAAAAAAAATCCCAAGTGTTTGGATATTTGGAAAAAACACTGATATTTAAACACCGGAAATGATAAAAAGTCGCTAATCGAATTAAACCTAAATATTTAGCTGCCAGTCTACCACAGAGGATCACAAACAGGAACATATTTTTAATCTCAGCAAAGACTAAACATGCTTCAACGTGGCTTTTTGTTTCCTTGCAAATAAAATATATACCAGGAGAAGTTCATAGAAAATCAGTTTCAATGTTTGATTATACATATCTCCAGGATGTCATATTTTTCAGCTACACTATTATCCTTTTTTTAAAAAAGAATATTTTATTTAAGACTTATTTAAGATATTTTATTTAAGTTGTGATGGTATCATAACTTTTTGGTCAACCTTTAATAATATTAATATTAAATAATAATCCTTACATTTGATATAGCTCTTTTCATATCTTCTAGACGTCTCAAAGATCTTACGGAATATACTGTGAAGTGAATTGACTGTATATTTGTGGGTGAAACGCAGCAGCCAATTGCACACAGCAGCATCCCCACAAACAGTCGTGGGTTGAAATGACTTTTTTTTATTGTATGTTTATACAATACGTATGAAATAGCTTGGGAAGTGATGCATGCGTGAGTGTTGTGAATGTGTGCGTGTGAGAGGAATGTGTGTGTATATGTGTAAGGAATTCTCTTAACGGGGGAATGAATGCATGTGAAAAGGGACAGTGATGTTTGCATGCGTCAGGATGCCTGGGTGTCTATAAGCGGATGTAATTAAGTGCTTGTGTAAGAAAATGTGTGGGTGTGTGGGGGAGTGTGTGTGTGTAAGGGATGTATGTTTGTACAGTATAATAAATATTGTATGTGCATATGTAAAGGGATTTAGGTAAAGAGGAATGTGTGTTTGTAAAGGGTGTTTATGTATAAAAACAAAGCATGTATGTGAGTATGGGAATACGATGTGTGTTTAAAGGGGGATGTGTGCATATGGAGGAATGTAATGGGTGGGTAAAGGGATGGCGTACGAGTGTCCAAGTGGGGAGATAATAATAATAATCCTTGCATTTGATATAGTGCTTTTTATGTCTTCTAGACGTCTCAAAGCGCTTCACAAAATATACTATAAAGTGAATTGACTAAAAGTGATATGTGGGCAAAATACCGCAACCAATTGCGCACAGCAGGGTCCCACCAACAGTCATAGGTTGAAGTGACCAATTTATATTTTGAGGGATTATTATCAGGTCCGTGGAGTAAGGAAACTTGCTCAGGGTTTTGCCCTGCCTGGAATTGGAATGTTTCGCTTGCGAGATAAAGTGCTCTAACCACTGAGCTATGGGACTCCACAGTGTGTCTGTAAAGGGAGAATGAGTGGGTGGGGGATTATGAGTGATGGGTGAGGCTTTGAGTGTGGGGTGTACATGTATGTGGGTGGGGGGGTGGTTAGGTAGCATGTGTCTCAAGACCTTTCTCTTTGACCGCCCCTTTGGTTGTATTTCTAACTCGCCAGAATTGAAACACGAGCTTCACCCAACTGTCCAGCACCTTGGGATGTCCTCACGGTTTGAAGGAATTTATTGCGGCTGTTGTTGGTGGTCGGAAGTGTGTGTTGGGCTTGTGTGTGTTAATGGTGGGTGTGTAGATGAGGCTTTGAGTGTGGGATGCATATGTATCTGTTGCCTTTGCTCTACTGGGTCTGGCCTCTTCCTTGTCCCCCGAATCCTCTGTTCCACTGTCGGTGGCCGTGCCTTCAGTCACTACGCCCCGAGGCTCTGGAACTCCCCCCCTCACTCCCTTCACCTCGCCCCTTCCTTCCCTATTTTCAGGTCACCGCTAAAGACCTTTCTTTTCGACTGTGCATTTGGTCACCTTTCTACCCCTGCCCCTGGCTCGGCCCCGGGATCTATTATTGTGAAGCGCTCTGAGACGTTGTCTGGTGTGGAGGGCGCTATATAAATCCAACTTGTTGTGTGTGCATGTAATGGGTGTAGTGTACATGTTGATAGTAATAATAAGAATATTAATGGGTTGAGGTGAGAGGTGGGGAGTCCATGTGTTGTGTGAATGGGAAGCGTACGGTGAGTATGTGTGTTGGGGGTGGGGGATGGGAGGGTGTTGGGTGAGTGTGTATTGGGTGTGTTTGTTGGATGAGTGTGTTTGGGTGTGTATGTGTGTGTTGAAGGGGCTGAGTGTGTGGCTGAGGGGTGTATTTGTGAGTGAGTATATATATATATGGGTGTGTTGAGTAGAATGAGTATATATATGGGTGTTTTGGGTACTCACTTGTGTGGGTGTGTGTTTGTGTATGTATGTATGTGTGTGTTGGGTGAGTGTGCCTATGTGTGTGTGTTTGAGGTGTATTCAGCGCCTTGATGTGAAAGGCACTATACAAATGTAATTTTGTTTCTGTTGTTGTTGGGTGGGTGTGTGTGTGTGTGTGTTGGGTGTGTGTGTTTGGGGATGGCAGGGCAAGCCAAATGAATCTCGGACACCTTCACCTTCACCCTAAGAGAGACAGACATAGACAGAGAGAGGGGGCGTGAGATTCGCTCATTCATAATAAGTTAAATTCGAGGTTGTCAACTCTATTACTTGCTTTCTTGCATATGTGTGTGAGTTGGGGGGGTATATGTGTGTGTGTATATACATATATGTGTGTGTATTTGGGGGTATATATGTGTGTAAATGTATGTGTTTGGGGGTATATGTGTGTGTATATGTGTGTGTTGGGGGTATATGTGTGTGTGTTGCGGGTACATGTGTGTGTGTATGTGTGTGTTGGTGCTATATGTGAGTGTGTGTTTATGCGAATTTGGAGTGTATATGTGCGTGTATACATTCGTATATGTGTATGTTTGGAGGGTCTACGTGTGTTTGTATGTGTGTTTGGAGGCTTTATGTGTGTGTGTGTGTGTATATATATATGTGTGTGTTTTGGGGGTATATGTGTGTGTGTTTGGGGGTATATACAACATATGTGTGTATGTTTGAGGGGTATGTGTTGGGGGGAAGGGGTATATATATGTGTGTGCGAGGTGGGTGGAGGGGGGATATTTGTGCATGAGTTTGGAAGAGAAGGTGCTCAGACTGAAGACCAGTAAGTGGCTAAAAAAAAACATCTTTCTAAGGAAGACCAAAGGAAATAAATACCCATCTGATTTTCAAGGATGTGACTGTACCTTGGTGTCCCCCCA